>CM038478.1:9955595-10343911 GCA_021464305.1 Kandelia obovata | reverse complement strand
GTTCGGGTTGTCAGGGGTTAGGGGTTTAGGGTTTAGGGTTTAGGGTTTAGGGTTTAGGGTTTAGGGTTTAGGTTTGGGGTTTAGGGTTTAGGTTTAAGGTTTAGGGTTTAGGTTTGGGTTGGTTTAGGGTTTAGGGTTTAGGGTTTAGGGTTTAGGGTTAGGGTTTAGGTGGGTTAAGGGTTTAGGTTTAGGTTTAGTTAGGGTTTAGGGTAGTTTAGCGATAGGTTTAGGGTTTTAGGGTTTAGGGGTTTTATAGGGTTTAGGTTAGGGTTTAGGGTTAGTTAGGGTTTGGTAGGGTTTAGGGTTTTAGGGTTTAGGTTTAGGGTTTAGGGTTTAGGGTTTCAGGGTTAGGGTTTAGGGTTTAGGGTTTAGGGTTTAGGTAGGTTTAGGTTTAGGGTTAGGTTAGGTTTAGGTAGGGTTTGGGTTTAAGGGTTAGGTTTTAGGTTTATTAGGGTTTGTTAGGGTTAAGGGTTTAGGGTTAGGGTTGAGGGTTTTAGGGTTTAGGGTTTAGGGGTTTAGGGTTTAGGTTAAGGGTTTAGGTTTAGGGTTTGTAGGTTTAGTTTGGGTTATAGGGTTAGGTTTAGGGTTTAGGGTTTTGGGTTTGGTAGGTTTGTTAGGGTTTAGGTAGGTTTAGGTAGTTTAGGGTTAGGGTTTAGGGTTAGGGTTTGATTAGGGTTAGTTAGGGTGGTTTAGGGTTTAGGGTTTAGGGTTGTAGGGTTAAGGCTTAGGGTTTAGGTTTAGGGTTTAGCCGGTATTAGGTTTAGGGTAGTTGGGTTTAGGGTTAGGGTTAGGGTAGATTAGGTAGAGGGTTGGGTTAGGGTTTAGGGTTTTAGGGTCTTAGTAGGTAGGTTTAGTTTAGGGTTTGGTTTAGGTTGGGTTTAGGGTCTTAGGTTTAGTTAGGTTAGGGCTTAGGTTAAGGTTATTAGGGTTATAGGGTTTGGTTTTAGGGTTTAGGGTTTAGGTAGGTTTTAGGTTTAGGTTGGTTATTTAGGGAGGTAGTAGGGTTTTAGTTTAGGGTTTAGGGTGGTTTAGCGTTTAGGTTAGGGTTTAGGGTTAGTTTTAGTAGGGTTTGTTTTTAGGTTAGGTTTAGGTTTAGGGTTTAGGGTTTTAGGGTTAGGTTTAGGGTTTAGTTAAGGTTAGGGTATTAGGGTTTAGGGTCTAGGTTATAGGCGTTGTTAGTTAGGGTTTAGGGGTTTAGGGTTGGGTTCTAGGGTTAGGGTTAGGTTTAGGGTTTAGGGTTTAGGTTAGTTTAGGGAGGTTTGGGTTAGGTGTTTCAGGTACGGGTTTAAGGGTTTAGGTTTAGGGTTTGAGGTTTTAAGGGTTTTAGGTTTAGGTTTAGGTTTAGGGTTTAGGTTTAGAGGGTTAGGTTTAGGGTTAAGGTTATTAGGGTTAAGGGTTATTAGGGTGTTTAGGTGTTTAGGGTTAGGGTTTAAGGGTTTAGGGTTTAGGGTTTAGCGGTTTAGGGTTTCAGGGTTTCAGGGTTTAGAGGTAGTATTAGGGTTTAGGGTTCGAGGGTATAGGTTTAGGGTTTGGGTTTAGGGTTTAGGTTCAGGGTTAGTTAGGTAGGGTTAGTTAGGGTTTTAGGGTTAGGGTTAAGGGTTTAAGGGTTTGGTTAGGGTTTAGGGTTTAGGTGTTTAGGGTTTAGGGTTTAGGTGGTTAAGGGTTAGGGTTAGGGTTTAGGTTAGGGTTTTAGGGTTTAGGGGTTTAGGGTTGGGTTTAGGTAGGGTTTGGTTTGGGTTGTAGGGTTTTAGGTTTAGTTTGTTTAGGGTTAGGGTTTAGGGTTTAGCGGATCTTAAGGGGTTTAAGGGTTTGAAGGAGTTTGGGTTTAGGGTTTAGGGTTTAGGGGTTTAGGGGGTTTGTGGTTTTTAGGGGGTTAGGGGGTATTAGGGCTTTAGGGTTTAGGGTTTTAGGGTTTAGGGTATGGGTTTGTTAGGTTAGGGTTTAGGGTTAGTAGGGTTAGGGTTTAGTTTAGGGTTTAGGGTTTTAGGGTTTGGGTTTAGTTAGGGGTTTAGGGTTTGGTTTAGGGTTAAGGTTTTGGGTTTAGGGTTTAGGTTGGGTTTAGGGTTTAGGGTGTTAGGGTTTTAGCGGTTAGGGTTTAGGGTTTCCTAAACCCTAAACCCTAAACCCTAAACCCTAAACCCAAAACCCAAAACCCAAAACCCACAAACCCACAAACCCTCAAACCCTCAAACCCTCAAACCCTCAAACCCCAAACCCCAAACCCCAAACCCCAAACCCCAAACCCCAAACCCCAAACCCCAAACCCCAAACCCCAAACCCCAAACCCCAAACCCCAAACCCCAAACCCCAAACCCCAAACCCCAAACCCCAAACCCCAAACCCCAAACCCCAAACCCCAAACCCCAAACCCCAAACCCCAAACCCCAAACCCCAAACCCCAAACCCCAAACCCCAAACCCCAAACCCCAAACCCCAAACCCCAAACCCCAAACCCCAAACCCCAAACCCCAAACCCCAAACCCCAAACCCCAAACCCCAAACCCCAAACCCTAAACCCTAAACCCTAAACCCTAAACCCTAAACCCTAAACCCTAAAACCTAAACCCTAAACCCTTAAACCCTAAAACCCTAAAAACCCTAAACCCTAAACCCTAAAAACCCTAAACCCTAAACCCTAAACCCTAAACGCTTAAACCCTTAACCTTTAACAGTAAACACTAAACTCTCATATGTTCCCAAACATTGAGCTAAACACTCTCTTAATTCAAAAAAAAAAAATACAAAATTACTAATTTTGGATTTCAACTATTATAAGGGAGGGATGAAATGAAAAAAAAGTACAATGAAGCACACGTGATTTAGTTTTTTTCCCTTTTGGTTAGAACAAAAATACGAGATAAAAGAATTTTATCTATATTACCCTAACAATAATTATCTCGTAATATTATGTGCTAACAAAGTGAAGGGGTCCTCTTTTTTTCTTTTCAATTTTTTCCCTTTAAACGATAAAAGACTGTGTTTATAAGCTGAGAAAATGACAAAAAAATGTTACGCAGATAAATGCATATGTAATTTATTCGCAAAGCAATGCATTACATATTTTCACTATTTTCAAACTACTTAGATCCACCAGTCAATAGTTTACAATCTAGATACGAGTTTACAACATGGATACATTTTCAGTCACAATAGTCAAGTAAATCATAATTTCAATCAACTCATATGCAAATATTTACTAATATGCTAAAAATTTCTCGATTCTTGGTATTTGTTTTTAGCGCTAGAATCATCTCAATATAATTGCAGTATAGCTCTAAAATCATCAGGTAGAAAATATGGAGCCAAACCTAAGTTCTTTTCAAGTATTCAAGAAACAATCCATTTGTCAGTGTCTAAAATCCAATGAAAAGACAAACTTCAGCTTTTAACAATTGATTATTATTGAAGGGATACTCTTAATATTCAGTACGAAAATTTACAAAAAAACTAAATCTAGGAATGAGAAGAGCTTACTTACTGCAAACCATTGACACAGCACAATTTTCTAAGCTCCACAATCCTGACAGACAGTGTTGCGTCCCCAAGGAGAACTAATTTTGTCCGTCTCCTCCTCCTCCTCCTACTGGTCGAGAAACGGATGATTGAAGTGAAACTGTAGTCTTGGTCGTGGAGGAATCTACACGAGCAGAGTTGAGAGGAAGAGTTGAGCGGAGGGAAAGAGCGCATAACACGCACAAGTGAGAGGCTCAGGGGAAAGGGTGGAGAGGGTGACAAAGAATCGTTACAGAGAAATAGAAACAATCAAGTGTTCTGCTCTACTCCTACTTCTATATTAAGTAACCATAACACACACCATCAACAAAATAATATTTAAAAATAAACAATTCAACAAATAAATAAATGAGTCATGCGAATGGGTAGTTCATAGGATACCTGCGATTTGGGAAAAAGGCTAGAAATGACACAGCTTGAGCTACTGCTACTGCAATGCAATGGGTCTGTCAATGATTTTGTAAGGTATTTTGGGGTTGGTGGTGGGGACATTGAATTGGGTCACTTTGAGATAGTAAAGTTAATTTGGATTTTCTTTGTTCGTGCTGCTTTTTTTTTTCCTTTTTTTTTTCATTACCTATTCCTAAATTTATTTACAGAAATATTAGAAGAACCGATCGAGGCAGTAAAGCATACATTACATTGACATAATAATTTCTTTCTAAAATTTAAATTTCCCAACAAAAATTACATGATATGCAACAAATACCATCTGTACACCATGTATATTAATCGCCTGTTCGTTGTGCAAAATTCTCACCTCAGCATTTAATGAACAAGATCAAGCTATACAAAATGCCTTATCACTCAGTGCACAATGTCTTGGAAAACCTTATCTATAAATAATAGTAATGGTAAGAATAATAATTTATTATTATTTATTATGATTATTAATAAGAGGAATATCACTGTTATTTTTATAGTCTTTTCAATTCGTAACGGTTTTTCCCTTCCTTGATAATAGAAATAAGCTCTGATCCCTCCTTCGATCGGATCGGAGCAGGGAGCAACGAATTGATGACAATAAGAGAGGTGGGGTGTAGAGGCAATTCAAAAGAATTTGCACGACTTAAATTTGGTGTCGGTTACAAGCTGCCTTCTCTTTAACTGCCTGTAGGTGCATTTCTTCGTTCAAATAATTTTTACCTGGTTTTTCGTCACTAACATGGTGATTAATTTAAAGGCACGTCTCTCTAGACTACCACGTTGATTTCTTTTTTCCCCATCTCCTTGCCCAATGGTGGGGAGGAAGAGTGCGGGAACCGAGCGAGACCAAGCCGAGCCAATAGGAGAGTTTGCTGTTCGCTGGTTGACCATTGAATAAGTAACACCCCCCATCCTATTCTAATTAAAATAATAAAATTTAAATAATTATTATTAATAAATAAATAAAAATAAGCAAAAGAGTCCTATTTCAAATTAAAAAAAATTAAATTTTAAAAAAAAAAATAGAGAAAGATTTTTTGTTTTTACAATAAGAGCGTCAAGAAAGATAATGTGTCTGACAAAGTCCTTT
This sequence comes from Kandelia obovata, assembly GCA_021464305.1. Taxonomy (NCBI): domain Eukaryota; kingdom Viridiplantae; phylum Streptophyta; class Magnoliopsida; order Malpighiales; family Rhizophoraceae; genus Kandelia; species Kandelia obovata. The sequence continues at coordinate 10,338,882 of CM038478.1, read as the reverse complement.
GCTATAACAAAAATATGTATTTGAAATATTTTGAAGCGCAATCAATAATATCTAGAATTAAGTATCTAATAGGATCGGCATCAAACCGTATATAAGGTGCCTTATGTTAAAATTTGTTACTTAACTTGATAAATTATGCGGATTTTCCTATGTATGATGTACTATAACTAGGGAAAATGTCCGCCAAGTGCTCGATCGAAGGGCCACACAACACAGGAGAGGTACCATGTTAGCCTTAAAAAACAAAAAAGCCTATCCCCTTAATTCGGTGCTATAGGGATTGGCCAAATTCTTGCGAATTGACCTGCGAGAAACACCACGCAACGATGACTACAAAGCACCGTGGGCTCATCTTACCTTTTTTTTCACGTCAATTGGACTTGGTTAGCATTCAACAAGCTGATTGTATCTTGTGTGTCAGTACACTTGGGCAGTGAGAAAGGTCTCAAAATATATATGGTAAATATATTAATGTATCTTGTAAAACAAATATTGTTAAAATTAAATAAATTTGTTAATATCAACTTTAATAATAATATATTTATGACATAATATCTCATTCTTAAAATAAATTATCATTCATTAAAAAATAAAGTTAAAATTACATTAATAAAAAAATGTTAAATTATCACTTTAATTAATAAAATATATAAATATCTAATTATTAACAAATAATTATTACTTCACAAATATATCTTATTGACAAACCACCACACAATAATTACTTCACAGAGCATATGATCATTCTTATTCTTATGTAACACCGCCCACACACCTTTGGCTACAAACAACCAATTATCTTACCTTTTTCTTACATTAATATATATATTATTGGTAAATCTCTTTCATAATATTTTTTTATAAAAAAAATTATATATCACAATAATATTAATTATTGAATTAAAATTACCTGTTAACGTTTTTATTAAATGTTTCTTATACAAAAAAAAATACTTACTTTTATATTAACTTTATTATTATTGTTTCTATAACTTAATATTACATTATTAATATAAATTATTGTTAATATAGACTCAAAATTAAATTAACAAAATATATATATATACACTAAATTACCAATTAAATTACTACTGCAATTAATTACTCATAACTTCCACATTTACAAACATATGAATATTTAATTATTAACAAATAATTACGCTTCACAGATACACCTTATTGATAAAATGTCTTCCAACAATTACTTAACACAGAAACGATCATTCTTATTCTTGCGTAGATTTTGGGGTTTCGGACGCTAGGACAATTCCACACGGTGTAACGCTTGCTTACATCGATCGTATCAAATGTGTACAAGGGTGGACGAAACGTCCATTGCAAGGAAAAGGTCAACAATGCAGTGCTCAACAATGAATCTTCGACTTGGAAATGACCAATTCAATAATTTCATCACCAACGCTTCATGCAATTTAAGTTTCAGTGGACGCGCCGACTTGATTCATAAACAGGGGATGATCGAAGTCACGGCACGCGGTCACGAACTTCATTAACATACACTTTCAAGACCGATCAAGACGGATCACTCACTGGGCCTGTTGCTTGCGTTGGTTCAGTAATTCTGGGCCCAGTATTAGGAGTCTCTAAGTGATATCAAAGGACTCTCCAATCAATTGGGTACAATGATTCAGAAATATCAAAACTTATATTGTAGTTTGCTCAAGCGTCTATTTTCTTATTTATCAAAAACGTCCTTTGAGTTTAGAAGATGAACCTAATAAAAGTCCGTTTCTACAGGTCTTTTGTACATGCGTGATTTGCTTAACAAGCAACATACATCTGATCAGAGCGAGGGTGCAAAAACTTCAAAGAATCTTAACACTGCTTGCTGTTTATTAATTATCGACAGAAAATGGAAAGCAACTGTTGGCTCCAAACCCTATCCGTACACTAAGGCGAGAGTATCTCCCTTCTCTTTCACACACACATATACCGAAAGTAGTTAAAAAAAAAAGTTCATTCATTCTAATTTATTCCTTCCATCTCGAGCTTTTATCATGCACATGCATCCATATTTCCATTATATATATGACGAAACTCCAAATAAAGGAATTAATAGATGTGATTGTCATTGAAAGTATTATTTTGAAACACTCTATGGCCTTTTGTCTCCATAAGCGTCCACCCCATCAGTTTCATCGGTCGCTCATATTGCTGGTCCTTTTTTAATGTGAAACAAAATAATTAGTATCAGCTTTGAGTACATTATGTATATATATTTAAAGAAAAAGTAGAAAATGGTCAAGATGGAAAACCATAGAATTGCAAATGTCGTTGCTTAATTTGGCAATACAATTGGTTGAAGTATTCGAGTTTTGCTTTCACATATATAACATAGAATTCCCTGTTGACTTAATTGAAAGAGAGAGAGAAGACAATATATATATATAGGGGGATTCCCTACATAATTAAGCTAGACAGCGACATGATATGTAGTGTTCGTAAAGGCAACGGCACACCGGCTATAACACTTGCGTCGTTATATACATGGAGATTAATGCGAGCATATGATATCGTATTGTCTGTAATTATGTCATCATAATTAATATAATATTAATGTAACATAATTTGTTATTTCTGTACCGTGTTTGACCAGTAACCGTTGTTACTAGTTCTGATTCGTACGTCGACAATATATATGTTACCCCACCGTATGCCATTGTGCGTGCATACATCCAGAGAGAGAGAGAGAGAGAGAGAGATGCAGAGGGGATTGATAGGGAGTTGCGTGCGAATCCCTTTGTTGGGAGGGTAAATTGATTAACAAAACAAAAATAACGTGCATGAAACTGAGATGAATCGCAATCCCAAGGTTTTAAAATGTAACTCTCCATTATTTAACTAATTAATCCAACCGAGACCTTGGGTTGCCTAAAATATGTACATGTGTTGGATCGGCAAATGTAAATGCATATGCCACTGACTTTCAGGGTTTAATTTACACTGCTTACTCATCCACATATATCCCACCCAACGCACATGCCTCACTTCATGAGCCATCCCTCTCCAAAACCAAATTAGAAAACACCAACTATAGATTTCGTATATCAGAAGAACAAGATGCAGAACTCTTAGTTTCCATAATCTGAATGAGAAAATAAACTTAAATGAGCATTGCACAATATTCGGTATTATTGGTTTTAAAACATAAATACCAAAAAAAAAAAATCCTAACTAAATTTTTATTTCCCTTTTGAATTGAGTCTCAAAATTTATGCTGCTCCATAGTAATTAGCAATTAGTAGGGAGTTGTTTGTTTATTTATTTATTTTTTGCTAGTATAATCAACAGAAAATTATGGTCAAATACTATAGAAAATGCCCACTTCATTTTTCTATTGTTTTCTTTGGACCAAAAGGATTATTAACCAAGAAAAGTTGAAAAAGTCTAAGACTTGATTAAAGAGATACTTAAATTGCTATAGAGGCTTATTTTTTATTGACAAGTACGTACAATACATGCCACACATTAGCTAGGTACATATTAATGATATAGTAATCATTAGAAACCAGCAAAACGAATTCTATTTAATTTTGAAATAAAGCTGGCGTATCCTGAATTGAAGAACATGAACGATCTATAGGACTATAAATTTTTTTTATTTTATTTTTCAGCCAATACAGTTAGAATATTTGCATATAAGAGAATGAAAACGGTATTTTATTAATTCCTTCGTTAATTTGCTGGTCATACTACCGAGGGTTGAGGGGCCTTGACCGTGCGTGTCTAGTTGTTGACAAATTAGCGCATGAATATGACTATAAGAAAAGGCCAAAACAAGCCCAATATATTCCAGCAGGCAATTGAATTTTGTTCATTCTTATGAGGCGATATTGGGGGGCCAAGGTCCCCCGTTCAACGGACATTTTCCAAACCTTTATCATACCTTTATCACAAGAGACACAACCAGCTGCAGCCTGCATGGTATATGTGCATATATGTTATGTTAAAATCCCCTCACGTTCAATTCTTCGAATTTTTATGAGTGACATATAAACATCTATATTCCATCTATTAAGGGCCGATAATAATAAGATTACTTCATTATAACTTAGAGATATAATACTAAGACACAAAACGTTGGATTTGATAATCAAAGTAAAAGAATTAATGACTGAAAGTTAAAATCCGTCTACTTCTCTTACTAAATCAAATAAGTAATTAAACTAAAAAAATTCGCTTGAACCAGAGTGAATTGGACTGACTCGGCTAACCCACTAACTTAACAAACCACCTGGTTTGTTTTCAGGTGCAAAAGAATGCTATTTTGAGGCTATGATTTCATTGTTTTACAAATTTTCAAAATTAATAAATGAGTTTGAGAATATGAAGACATAAAGCTAAAAAAAATCATTTGCATTCTAAAATAAGTGTTCTAAAGATCGTTATCAAATTTTTCTGCTATTGCAATCAAATTCTTGTAGATAATTATTCATGCATGTTTCATTAACAAATGATTAAATGAGTTTTAATCGATAAATACTGATGTTTGGTATTGTTTTACTAAATAGGAATTGCAATAATTGCTGAATCACCTATTGAACCAGTAACTTAATTACCTAATCTCTTATTCAGTAAAATATTCAGGTTGGAATTATGCCTGAAATTCCTTTCTTAAACAGCATAGTGTAAGACATTGAAACACTTTTTTTAATTGTTTTCCCCTTTATTTCAGTTCCTACATCCAAATTCTCGGTTCTGTTGTCAGTCTTCTTAAACTTTGCACTGATCCACATGAAGCATCAATCCCTCTCTCACCCTCTCTCTCTGTACATCCACTATTCTCTCCCCCTCTCTAAGAATTAAATAAATAAAGGGTTGTCTCTTCTCTTAAACTTAAAGAAGCTGCACCGTGCCCTTGAAGCTAATTCAGTCAGACACCGAATTGCCGTCCCCAACCCCAACCACTACTAGCTGAAAGCTGTCTGCTTTTTCCCTTCTTTTGCTTTTTGCCGTTTCATCATCATCATCTGTCTTCTTTTCCTTGTTTTGGACATAATTCCTCCCGAAAGGCAACTAATCATTACTGTTAAGAAAGGTACTTCGATCTGACTTTTCCTTGCCGTTATATGTTAATTTCCATTATCTAGCCCAGCAACTTATTATAAACTGTTTGCTTTCTTTCTTGGAAACTATTACACATAGATATGTTAATTGTTGTTTCTTCATATATATGCTGCGCTGCTTGTTAGTGGTTTAATTTATACTAGTAAATGCTCATGGATTAAGCCACAACGGTTATTTACTAGTTAGAGAGAGAAGAATTCAAATAACGAGCCTCCATTAATTTGCTCAAGAGTTTAATATATGTACCCTTCCTATATCTATTCATATTATCGTAGGCTTTTAGATAGCTTTCATTCTGTTTATTCATTCCACTTTTCATCAGTTAGTTTTTATGGATTGGTTAATTCTTTTGTCAGTAATCCACATATATATATATATATACAATAGTTACTTGTCTTCTTTAATTGGGCACTGGCAGTAGCTAGCTCTTTTATGAAGAAGATACAAATGATTAATTTTCATGGTAATTTTATTTACAACTTAATCACAATTTGACTTAGCTAGATAGATACACGGGTGATTAAGATTATTCAGAGTTTCAGAAAATTAGATAGCCAGATACATGGAGCCTCTGGCCTTTTTTTTTTTTTTGTTGGAGCAAAGTTTAATCTTATACCCTGTAGGATAGAGGTACTCATCATCTCTGTATTACATATGAACAATCATCAACATATGAATTGTGATACAGCTTTCAAATGAATCCAAAGATAAACATGACTCAGGAAGGAAGCAATGATGCTTCTTGTCTTAACAGCAGATATAAAGGGAACAGAGAGATGATGGCCGGAAATGGAGAGGTGTCGGTACCACCGGGATTCCGGTTCCATCCCACTGATGAGGAGCTTTTGTACTATTACCTGAGGAAGAAAGTCTGTTACGAAGCCATCGACCTTGATGTTATCAGGGAGATCGACCTTAACAGGCTCGAGCCTTGGGACCTCAAAGGTTTATTATTATTATTATTATTTCAATATATTATGTCTACGCATACATACATACATACCTATCAAATATATATTATCCCCACAGCTAATATATAGCAATTCGTTCACTCAAATATTAATTAATGCTTATTGTACATATATACGTATGTATGTATGTACAACATGCAGAAAAATGCAGAATCGGATCGGGGCCTCAAAATGAGTGGTACTTCTTCAGCCACAAGGACAAGAAGTATCCGACAGGAACTCGGACGAATCGGGCAACCAGAGCTGGGTTTTGGAAAGCAACCGGAAGGGACAAGGCCATCCACCTCGGCAACTCCGACAAGAGAATTGGCATGAGAAAAACCCTTGTCTTCTACACTGGACGCGCCCCCCACGGCCACAAGACTGATTGGATCATGCACGAGTACCGCCTTGAAGATGACGACCACCACCACAACTCCGACTTCATTCAGGTGGTACATCAGAACTGTCAATAATAATAATAATAATCATAATAATAATATTATTATTATGATTATTATTACTCGTACGCAATATTAACGTGTGTGTGTGTCCGCATAGAAATATTAATATATATATACATTATGATAAGGTCCTGCTGCTGATTTTGGCACTTGGAAATGGTTTAGCAGGAAGATGGATGGGTTGTTTGCAGGGTTTTCAAGAAGAAGAATCAAAGCAGAGGTTTCCCAGCAGAAGCAGTCCAAGAAGAGTACTACTGCCAGTCTCACACGAAGCTGGCCAGTGCTTCTTCTGCTCCATTATTGGTGCTATCAGATCATCATCATTTAGAGGCAGAACAAGGTCATAAACCATATGATCACTATGCCTCCTTTGTTGGGAATAATGGGATGCATCTCCCTCAGCTATTTAGCCCAGAACATTCATCATCAGCTCCAATACTTGTCCCCAATTCTTACTCGATTTTGCCTGTCTCGCTCAATGCCATGGAAATCGGCTGTTCACAAAATTTGCTAAGGCTAACATCATCATCCTCGTCACCAGCTGCTAGCAATATTAATAACTGTGGACCGCTGCATTTACCTGCAGCTGCTGAAAGGCTCAATAATAGTTATAATGATTGGTCATTTCTGGACAAGCTCCTCGCATCTCACCAAAGCCTGCAAGATCATCAGCAGTCCCACAGCCACAACAGCAAAGGCAATACCAATGGTGCTACCACCACCACTACTGCATCCCAAGTTATTGGCGCTGCTACTTCAATTCAGAAGTTCTCCATACCTTGGCTCTGATAGTTATTTAATTATCACATTTATAATCCCCTTGCTTTCATCCTGCAGTAGTAAGTCGTATATATGTGTGTGTTGTGGAGCAGACATCCCTTCTTTACTCATATTTAGAGGGACTGGGACAAATATATATTTTTACATATTGCTAGACATCATAATTTATGTGTTGGAAATTCTATCCTTTCTTTTTGTTACACGCACACAGACACAAACACACGCACACATCTATATGTATATATATGAGTGGACATTAATGAAGATGTGTGTGCAAGTAAGCTTGCAGCTTTAAGAAGAAGATTGTATATTTTAGTCAATGTACTTTCTTTTGTAAGTCAAAATTAGCTTCATTAAAAGAAACCAATATATGGAGTGTATACCAAGCAGAGCTCTGTGAAAGTAGAGATGATGGTCAATCGTAGGAACGATCCTGATTTTTAAAACTTTTGAATTATATACATAAAATTTTTGCCATATTGACACTGATTATGATTCAACTGTTTGAAGTAATTTAGATTGGATTTGATCTTGGACATAACACTAGTTGATAAGAGTAAAAGTGACATCTTGTGTATTTATGTGTTGGATACAAGAAAGCATCGCATCGTGTATTTATTTTACTTGCCGCGACAGGAGTCGGTTTCCCATCTATTTTGAAGCTAGAAAGGGTAGACCTCAAAACATTTGTTCAAACGGCCGTAGGTCCCCGCCCCACCGAATTGACGTCTTAATCCAATACGACAGCGAGGCAATGCCACAACTTAAAACATCTACCCACCCATGCTCGTCCCAAACCGAAAACTTTCAAATGCTCGTGTCACAACTTATAAAAAGAAAAGAAAAAACCCTTTAGCTTGTCGACAGCATTAGCATCTTAGATGTGCACACCATTCCCGTTGCTATACACCCCATTCAACGACCCATTGGAAGTTTTGAGCGCATTTCCGTTCTGGTAAGCTTTTACCATTGATTTTCTGCCACAACTTAAAACATCTACCCACCCATGCTCATCGACTGTACGTCCGAAACCGAAAACTTTCAAATGCTCGTGTCACAACTTATATAAAAAAAAAACAAAAGAAAAGAAAAAACCCTTTAACTTGTCGACAGCATTAGCATCTCAGATGTGCACACCATTCCCGTTGCTATATACCCCATTCAACGACCCATTGGAAGATTTGAGCGCATTTCCGTTCTGGTAAGCTTTTACCATTGATTTTCTATTATTCGTACCATTTGGCAGTAGCTTGGTTGCATACCCATGATTTTGGAGGACAGCATCCAATTGCCCGCATGCTGCTGCTATAAGTCCTGATAATATCACAAGTTACAAATCCATGGCAGATGTTAACAACTTTATGACAGTGACAAGCACAATTCGTCTGATTAGGAAACACTATACCTAAGAAAAGAGCAGAAGGTTTTCCTGGCCTAGATTTGAATTCAGGATGAAACTGAACACCAATATAATATGGATGACTTGACAGCTCTACAATCTGCAGATTGAGAAAGACAATTAAGTTCTTAAAGCCACCAAATCCAATGACGCTAAAGATCCATGCAGTTGTTTAGCCCATAATTTAGAGTCAGTTTAACACAAGTCGGTCAATACTCACCTCCATGCGCCGACCAGATTCATCTTTGCCAACAAATGAAAGACCAGCATTTTCAAATCGGTATATCATATCCGGATTGACCTTCAGAATATAAAATAAGACAAGAAAATAGTAATTTGCAAATGCCGAAACTTTACCCTTCATACAGTACTATGAAGAGAACTTACCTCGTAGCGATGTCGATGCCGCTCATCAACAAAGCTGACATTGCCATACCTAAACACAATTCCATGTAAAAAGAGACAGCTAATGAGTAATTTATTGTTTCACCAAATTCAGTCAATGACAATTTCAGTTTTATATCACCATCTGATCCCATCTTCAATGATAACATATATATGAATCTCCCACCGAACACAATCAAGCTAGGATTTTATGCACTTATTTCATCTTTTTTCAAAGAAAAGAGTATACTTTATGGACAGTTGTTTGAAACCCAAGTGCAGATCTTACAATTTTGCAGATTTACAATCAGGAACCTTGAAGTAAGTCCTCCTTGATCCCAATCGCATAGTTCCTCCCATATGAGTTTTTGAAACCTGTTGAATAGAATTAAGTTACACCAAATAACCTGAACCAAAATAAAAAAGAGCTCCACATCAATATAGCTCATGAAGGGGAAGAGTACCTCAGGCATAAATATCACACAAGGATTTGAAGTTTGAAGATCAAACTCTGTACTGTTAGCATCAGGCATACCAAGAACAGATCGTGCAAATTCAATCACAGCAATTTGCATCCCCAGGCAAATGCCCAGGAATGGAACTTTGTTTTCACGTGCATACTTTGCAGCAAGAATTTTTCCTTGCACCCCTCTATCCCCGAAACCACCTGGAACCAGAACACCATCAGCTCCCTGCATTAAAACAAAATTTCAGAGGACATATGAGAAAACTAAATACAAATTAAGTGAATAAACCAGCAAAACATGAACCCAACAGGTAGATTTTAAGCAACTCACTTTCAAAAGATCCCATGCCACTTTATAAACATCAGGTGCCTGCATAGGTTAACATAGTAGTCAACATCCATATGCCAAAGATACACAATGACTAATGCAGTAATGGGTACCCTCTGTTAACACTGACCTCTTGTGCAGTGATATCTTCAAGATCACAAGCTGGAACCCATTCCACAATAAGCTTCTTCCGGCAAGCAACAGAAGCATGCAAAAGAGCCTGTCCATGGGGGAAAAAATGTATTTTGGACCAACATAACCAAATATGAATAAAAGAATTCATAGTTCCTGAAAAGATAGACAAGTTAGTCTAGCAGAAGCAGAAAACTGGAAGGGACATCAATTCCCCTACCTTTAGCTTCATTGACAGCATCTTTTTAATATTTAACTAAGGCATCAATAAATTCTTAAAATTCTCAAAATCTGTCACTATTGGAAGGCACCTCACAACAAAGAGCATATCCAAACATTCACCTTCAAAACAGAGAGATAAGAATCTGAAAGTCCAGTGTATTTTCCAACCATGGCAATTTTAACCTATCATGAAAGATCAAAAGCAAAGTTAGCTAGGGTGAGTAAGAAATTCTAAATAGCATATGCAGATGGTAGAGACCCACGGGATCATGTAGAATGTCACAAAGTTTTGTCCTTGCAGTCCATTCATGCAACTCCGGCTCCCTGGCAACTCTGCAAATTAAAGACATATTAGCAACCTAGCAAAGGGACTCAGATAACAGGACGGAGAGTGTGGCAGATTAGACAGGAAAGAAAACAATTTATGTAATAAACAAAGAATGGGTATAGAAGACAAACCCCAGAAGGTTCAGTCCTTTCAAGACTGCTTCATGCACCTTCTGATCCTAACCATCTCAAGGGGGAGAAAACAGAATGATCTGCAAAAATTAATTTTATGATCGAAAATTTAAAGGCACTATGAAAAAAAACCTTACTCTTAATAGCAAGGGAATATGCCAGATGTTTGGAACATCATATAAGGTGACGATATTCTCAGCCTGCATAGAAATCAAATTCCTAAGAACCAGTAATTATGGCCTAGGCCACACGGAAAAAGAACAAGATATTTTCAATACCGGTACATGGCAAAATTGAGAGAGTTTTTCCTTAACATTCTCATCAAGTGCCTGCAAAAGAAAATTTTGAAACATGAAACTACAGCCACAAATACAATAAGCAAACATTCAGCGGCACGGAAGAAAGTATGGAACCTTTGCACTACGACAAGCTAGAATGTTTGGTGTCAATCCAAGCCCTCTAAGCCCCCGGACACTGTGCTGGGTAGGCTTGGTCTTCTACAATTTGAGATCAATAAACAAGTCAAAGCCAACAAGTGAATGACCCCATAAATCAAAATAACGCAGAAAACAGTGCTGCAGTCAGCTTCATGCATATAAAATTTAAATATTTGTGATGCCACATAAAGTACCTGTTCACCAACAACATTGAGAACAGGCACAAGGCTGACGTGGACCAAGCAAAAATTACCAGAACCTGAAGACAATCAACAGCTTAGTACCAGAATGTTCCACTGCAATTATTTAAAAAGCAAAAGGGGAGAAAAGATCTGTATGAAGATCTAAAAAGATGGATAGAGCCCATCAACTAACCAACTCGATAAGAAAATTGGCCAAGTGCCTCAATAAACGGCATAGATTCGATGTCACCTGCATCAAAATGATTGATTTTACGTGGGGGAAAAAAGAAAGAAAGCAAGGAAGGAAGGAAACGTCTTATCAGGCATACATCAACAGTTGTGTATTACCTATAGTTCCACCCAGCTCAATGACACAAACATCCGGCAAACCTTCTTTTCCATCAACTGGTATCCTAGATACACGCTCTATCCAATCTTGGATAGCATCAGTAATGTGTGGAACCACCTGGATAATAGGTTGATTGTCGGGAGAGTAAATTTTCAAGTTTATAATACACCAGCATGCTATGAAAAAAAATAACAGAATGTGAAAGAAAGAACCTGCACAGTCTTTCCAAGATAATCTCCTCTTCTTTCTTTGCCAATAACAGACTGATTAAACAAAGAAGAATATTCATGCGGATGTGGTTAGCTCACATAATTGTTCGCATATCAAATTGATAGAATTAAGTCAACAGACAAGATGTTTGTTTGATGCCCAAAAAATTGATAGAATTACCTGATATATTTTTCCTGTTGTAATATTGTTGTCACGAGTTAATTTGATGTCCAAAAACCGCTCATAATTGCCAAGGTCCAAATCCACCTTTTAGGTACCAAGAAACACAATTATCTTTTAGTCACATAAGAACATAAACTCACATAAATCATCTTTATGAAATGCAGGAAAAAAAAATGTGAGAACCAAGGATGTGAAGTTAGCGGTGAAGACAGTGCCAAGTGTACATCTGTGGAAAAGGACCTCGCATGAATATGTACCTCACCACCATCGTCTAAAACGAAGACCTCTCCATGCTCAAATGGAGACATTGTTCCCGCATCAGTATTAAGGTAAGGGTCTGCAAGCATGCCATCACAGATGAAATGCATCAACTCACAATACAAGAACACACAGTTGTCTGACTGTTGACTAATAAGCTAATGGATACCAGATTTGTGGTACAACGTTGGTGATTTCACTGCAGCAATAAGCTAATAAGCAGTTTTCTGTTTTGCGGTGCTATTTTTCACTGGAAAATGAGTTTACTGAACAGGCATTGAAATTCATTTTTTATAAATACAAGTTTTTCTGTTTTTAAAATTGAGTCATACAAAGCATTCTAACAAAGGCTGTGGAAATAATGTCTTATAATCTAGTGTCTTAACTCGATCGTATTCCCTTCCTCATCACTAAAAACATTTTGCAACTCTAATTTGCATTGTTGAACAAAATTGTCATTTGAATTGTGAAGCGGAAATAGAAATAGAAGGGGTTGGAGACAAATTAGCATGAAATAAAAATGACACCAAACTAAATAGCACTTTGAACAAGTGAAAGAACGTTTTCAAGAAAAACGAAGTTGCAGCAAACTTCCACCAGGCACCAGTTTCACAAGCAAAAGATTTTGGGAAAAAACTGAAAATTGCTACCACATTTTCCATATAAAAAGCAAAGAAATAAATGATGTAAGGGAAACAAAAAGCAAAAAATAAATAAAATAAAATTAATGGAATTGAAACAAAATAGGAAAAATTAGACGATGCAACAAATGTGCCGGCAGAACAAGGGAAGTGGATTGGAACAACACATAAGAATACCAATTTTGATGGAGGTAACGCGAAGGCCACAGGCTTGAAGGAGAACACCAATGCTGCTAGCAGTGACCCCTTTGCCCAGACCACTGACCACACCGCCAGTCACCAATACGTATTTCATTGTTAGTTAGCAGCTACGAAATGGCCTCCTTTTCTGCTACTTTAGTTAGGTAGCTGCTGATATTAGAGAAATTCAATCACTCTTGAGTATTGAAAGCTGAACAAACTATGACGGAGCACAAATTATAAAAAGAGAGAGGCAAGAAGGACACAAATGCAAGCCAAAGCCAAAGAGAGGGGAAAAAAAAAGCTCCAGGAAAGAAGCAGCACAAGTGGGATTATACATAAGGAAGGATGCGACACTAAAAGATAACAGAAAAGATGAAGCCAAAAAAAACAGAAAAAGAAAAAGAGAAACGGGGGAAGAATGGAAATAACAGCTAAAAACAGGAACACAACCCGCAGGAGGAGAAAGGGATACAGGCAGGCAGAGATATGCTGGGAATAACCTCAACCCAAAACAAACACGAACACGAACAAGAAGGGTAGGGAGGGGGCCAAACAAAGCCAATGAGAAGGCCACCTTATTGTCAATGGCGGTGTTCACGAAGCAGAAGTAAAAAAGCCACCTTACTTTTACCTTCCCCAACTTTTGCTCTTTGTTGTCGGCCTCCTGGAGAGACTATTGTGTTTGCTGTAAACCGCGTTTGCAAGCGTGTGCGTTTGTATGCTTTGTTTTTCCTTTGCTTCGGCTGTTCTTGAGAGAGACAGTAAAGAACACAAAACAACAGAACAAAGGTGGGATCTTGCTTTTTTTTTCCCTTTTTCGCCCCCCCCAAACAACAACAAAAAAACACGCACACAAGAATGAATGTAATGTCAAACAAACAATCAGAATCAACGAATCAACTTCCCTCCCCTTTCTGTCTGTCTGGCTTTCTTTTTCTTTTTCTGCTTTCTTTTGGTTTCTGTTTTTCCGCTGCTAAGAGGGAGCGAGCACGGGGTGTTTTGGAGGGGGGGGGGTTTTATGGAGATGGTGGGTTAAGGGGGGCGGCGGCGGGTTTTCAGACTTTCGGCCCCCTTATTCTTTTTTTTTTTTTAAAGAAAGAGACAATACTCAAGCAGGAGGCACACGCAGTAACGAATCAGGATGACTACTTTCTTTCCCACACTTTTTCTTTTATCTTTTCTTTTTCTCTTATTTTATTTGACGATATTTTTATTACAATTTTTAATTTAAATTAAATATATTTAAGTCTTATAATTTACTTGTTTTATATTTTATCTTCCTATAATTTTAATTTAGTTACATTGTAATATTTGTACGGATTTTAATTTTTTCTTTAAAATCTATTAATTTTATTTTTTTTACTTATAAAATTTAATTTTTTAAATCATCATGATTATTTCTGATGCTTTCAAAAATTTTATAATTTATATATTTTTTAATTTTAATAAGTTCAATTTTTATAACTCTAACAAAATTATAAAAGATAAATTCAAAAAAATGTTTAACTCAAAAATATTAGAATTAAATAGAAATTTTAAAATTAATAAAATCACGATGAAAAATTTTAATTATCAAAATCAAAAACTATAAAATTCTTATTATGTAAATTAAAATCTTAAGGAGATAAATTATTGATAAGTTACAAGCATTTAACTTTTTTTATTTTTTTTATATTTGTTCTACTTAGTTATTCTATCGTAAACTGAAAAACGCAAATTTACAAACATCTCTACTCAATTCCATATTTTCACCAACGCAATAATAAGGTCAATTCATAACTCGTTTGTCATACGTAACATTTCGTCCTTAATAAATAAATAATAAATAATGATGTAGCAGTTAAGTGCAACATCGATGGTGATATGACACTTTTGTTGGGGATCTACTTTTAACTGTCATACATAAATGCATTGCTAATGAATTATGTGACATTGAATATAATTTAAATTGTTAATTTGCGTGGGGGCTATGGTGATTTCAGTTTGATCTTAACTAAATCTTGAAATTTTCAAGTTATTTAGGTTTCAATAATAATGTGGTTAGGGTTGAAAAATTAAAATCAATATCCTAATGCTAAAATTTGTAGGTAAGTTATCCTAATCAATATCCTAATTCTTTTTATATTTTTGAAAAAAATTAGGTAGACACCTAGTAAACACAAAGATTATAAATCAATCATATTTTATTTATTAATGCCAATAAAAAATATTATTTTAATATTCATGTGTACTGATGAATATAGTCACGTAGTAATGCTTTCTTTTTAATATGCGGTCTGAAATGTTTTATCTACATCCTGTAGCGCTGTTTCTTTGATCAGAAGCAAACGTTGACTACTTGCAACGTTGTTAGTGTTCTGCCAGTCCCTAGCTTGTGGTGATTTTCTCGTATTAAAGAACCTACTTTCAGGTCAAGTTCGTTACAGTTAGTCAAATGTCAAATGACAAGCCAAGGGGCTAACTAACTTGGAGAGATCAAAAGGTACGTTCTCTGTCTCCCGTACGTTGTTATTTGTGGTTGGCTGTCTGTCTGTCTAAACTCCGATGACAAGAATGTACATTTCTGTCGTCACACAAGCAGTCATCATCGGCATTGATGGATTCCTATTTCCTCTCCGTTTATCCATATTAGAGAGGTATGTGATTGAGGGGATTCCAAAAGAAGACAGCCAATTTTTTCCTTTTGCAACAAGTTTCTCTCCTGAAACAAGCCAAACTCAATCCAAAATGAACATGATGATGAAAAATGTAGGCAGCCCGATCCATTCTTATAGAACACATTTGTACGTATATGTGCGCGCGCGTACAACATCTGAGGTCCATTTTTCTTTCTTGTCTTTGCGTCTCTCTCTCTTTTCCCTCTCTATGTTATGTTACAGGAACGGAATGCATAGTTAGTTTTGCTGGTTGTTTGATTGAAGAAAATAAATTTTTGCTTCATGGTAATTAGTCTCTTTTCACGGCATAAAATTTGTTGTTATGTTAGGTTCTTTTGGCGACGTAAAATTTGATGGCACGGCGGTGATGATAACCACCTCCATTTGCCTTTGTTCTTTTTATTGTATGCATAAATTCTGTGACACTTCACCACTCTCCTTGGTGGTCTTTACATACCACCGATACATCGTTGACGCTTGAGAATAATGAAGGTTTGCTCCCACAAATTATTATTCTTATCTCTAACTAATTTTTTTTTATAATTATTATTATGAACAAAAGTCCTCTGTTTTCAAATTTAATTTTATTAGAATATTTTTTAAAAAAAGAAAATTACTCTTCTTAAAATTTCCCCTTTTATTTATAAGGATTTATGAGATTGGTATAATTATCCCTGCTTTAGCAACCGAGAATTAATCTCCTTGTTCTCTTGCAAATTTTTTCTTAAAAGGGTAATTTGAAGGAAAAAAGACGTGTTTAAAAGTCAAATGTACGTCTATTAATTCGATTGAAAGAACACTCAATCGAAACTTGTAAGGACTAAAACAGAATAAAATAAATTAAGAATCAAATCAAAACCGAACCACCAAGTTCATGGGCCAAATTGTGATTTTGGTCATTTAACTTAGCTACACTACATCCGTCGAAGGTAGACGCTGAGTTGCATTGTCAAACAAAGCTCTTAATTAAGTTGAAGGAGATGCCCACCTTACTTTTGAAACTTGGATTGTCAGATTCTCTCGGTGTTGCCCCAATATTAGGCAAAGCTGCTGCTAAGCCAAAAGGGCGAAACCAGGCAAGCACCACAACACAACACAAAGAGGAACGGAAAACAAAGTCTTCAGGATGTAACCCTCTCTTGGTGATGGTTAACGTAAGTTAATTAATAATGGACGATGTATATATCCGTAACAACAACAACTAATAGTGGGTCCTCCTCCTCTTTTCTGTAGAGATCTAACAGTTGATCCCTTAGAACACGGGACAGCATGCTCGTTGATGACAATGTTTCATTAATCTATAGTAATATATATACCGTATGAGTATGACCATCCGTGTTTGGTAATACAAAATGATGATTATATTGACATACAAACGAATAGAGAGAGAAATTGTGAATCCAATTCTCTATACTAGTTAAAAATTATACGCTCTTAGCAGCCGTGCTCATTCAATCTTTTCTATCCCAATAATATGCCTCTTCGACAGTATCCAACCGTTAAGCAAAGGCAAAGAATTGATGGTCATGTGCTGCTTTGCATTTGATTTGAAGCCATCGACAAGCCCTAAAAATAATCTCCATTGGTCTGGTGTGAAACAAAAGGCCGTCAAGACAATGTTTCGAGTTATCAGAAAGCCGGAAACCCTTATCAATTGAAAAGATTATCTGTATCTAATTTATTCTCTTTGTCTTGACCCCCTTTTATATGATTTAGTTTAGTTTAGTTTAGTTTATGATAGGCTCCTCCCCTGACTCATTAGCAAAAGAACAGTCATTTCTTGGAAGTGTTAGCTGGCTAGGATAAATATCCAAGGTGTTTAAAGGGCTAAAAGGCGTGGCTCTTAAAGAGTCAAACACGTGACCTTCAAAATGTATGGTCGTTACAGAAGCAAACGATATTTAATGATTAGCATATATGGTCTTAATTAAAAACACATCATTGCTGGAAATTAAATGTTCACTAATCAGGTGGACATTTCCATTGATTGGTACGGTTAAAATATACATGACATGTTTTTGTTTTCTTTTGAAAAAAGACGAGTGAAAAGTTATGTTTGTTGGATTTTAAATTCATATCCTTTTAAATAAATAGATAAGTTTTAACTGTTACACTAATTACTTTAATAATTAATTGTTATAATTAATGATTAATAAATTATTTAAGTTATATAATGAGAAATTAAAAATATATATTTTATGATATTTAAACTATAATTGAAAGGAGTTTGAAATGCAATAAATAAAATATCTCAGTCGATAAATTTTTAATACATAATTTAAGGTAAAAAAATATTAAAAAATGTAATAACTTCTTGATCGAGAATAGTTATTGATGATTATAGTATTTGTCGTGTTATATACAAAAAAGGTATATTGTTAATAAGTTATTATATATTAATTAATTAATAATATTAAAAGTTAGACATTTACTCGTGAATTATTTATAATAAAAATTTAACTAAATATTTAATAAAAAAATTAAATTTTAAATTTAACAAATCAAAGTAAATCATCAGTATAATTGAAATATTATATAAACTATTTTTACCCTAAGTTACATAGCATTTAGTATCCATAATTAAATTATGTAAATTAATTTTAAAATTTATTAATAAAAATACTTAGTTCAAAATTTATTTATCATATTATTCAAATTTATTATCATTTATTTTTTACTATATAAAAGCCTAATTTACATGATATCTTCAAGATGTAAGATTATTGACATATCTCTTAGTTTATTTGATAATTATAGAAAAATTTCATTTTACAAAAAAAAAACCATTAAAAAAGTTGTATTTATTAGATATATAATACAATTTTTTTTAGCCCAATAACCTTTAAACAACTATATTTATATATGATAATTTTTTTTGATCAAAAAGATAAAAAAAATATAGTAAAATGTTATTTTGTAATAAAATAATTCTATATAATACAAAAAAAATTCTCAATAACTTGATTTTAATTGTATAAAAATTTGAGAATTCTATAATTTATTTTATCTTAAGAAAAAATTTGTTATAATATAATTATAACAATATAAAAATAAATTTTATTTTAAGAAAACTAAAATAAGATATACAATTTAAAATCTTTTTTTTTTTTTTTTACTTTTAAGTATAATTCTATTTTCGCTCAAACAACTATCGCCCAAAGATATGGACCAATTTTCTTTCGTGAAGAAAATTGTGACGTCGGACTTCAATTTCCGGGGTGCACATGACATTTTAAATTGGTCTAATGCCGCCTGAAAGAAGACAGTGCTGGTGCCCGTAGCGCCCAAATCGGACTTCTTGCTGTTAACATTGTTATTATTATTGCCGGCACCAAAGACAGGGCCTCCTTGCCCGGCGGCATCCGGAACCTTATCTTGCAGCTTATAAGATCAATCTGGTTTAGGAGGACTTCTTCTTACGTGTTCGCTACGTATGAATTGGTTCCCTTGTGCAATCCGACCAAGACATAGGAAGTTTCAATCTAAATATTCTAATTGTAGTCTGCGTAGAAGTCGAAAACTCAAGATCGATGTGCATATATATATGTGGAACTAGCAGAGGCAGCAACAATATTAAGATTCCTTGAACTAGCCTATGAAAGAAACCGTATTCTTTTAATGTAGGATGCGCAAAATAAAATGCATTACATAAGATGATGAGCTTTATTTTACATAACAGAATACACTGCCATGCTTACGAAGAAGCCCAAAAAAGCACCAGCTATCACTTCAACCTCACTGTGACCGATAGATTCTTTCAATGGAGTCGTTCTGTTGGGGTGTTTTTCTGTCCTTTCTTCTGTAGCTGCCGAACTAGGGGATGCCAGAAACTTACTAGTTACTGTCTTTCTATTGTCTGATTCAAGCAATAATGGAGTGCGTTTTGAATTTGGTACAAAGCCTCTTCCCTCCTCTGATAACAGGGGACCAGAATCAACGTTCCTGTTAAAGGATGAGGAAAGCCCTTGTGGAGAATCAAATGGATCATCTTTATCCTTGGAAATCTTTGAGCAAGCCTGTGTCTCTTGCAGCACTTTATTTATTACTCTCGCATGATTTCCTACCTCTCTTCTCACACCCTGCATAAGCAAGCATCTTCTTTCAGGCATAATTCAAATAAAGGCTGTATTTATCCAATATAAAGGTGCAAATTGGGATCCCAATGATATCTAAGAAAACAGTAGATATAACTAAATTCTTCGTTTCCCCATCAAGGCTGCAGTAGTTTTCAGTTTTGCTTCTACAAAATATAGAAAATCAACAGTCCAATGCCAAAGAACATGCAATAAGTGAAGCAAATGATACAGTGATAAAACTTTTCCAATTATTTCCTAGTTAGGTGAAATCAAAGCAAACGTAAAATAACTTCTTTCTACAAAATTGACACTGATTGAACTTCAGCTGAATAGTGCTTGCATGTGAGATGGTTGCCTTCACTGAAAGCAAGTTCCCAGCACAACACTCAATGTCAAGCCTTATCTCAATCTGATCTGCACGGTTTCATCATAGTCATATCTTTTATCTATGAGCAAAAATTTGTCACATAAAGGATGCACTCGCATCTCTTCACAGATAATAAAGCTTCACGGTAAAGGAGGTTGTTTGTTATCAAGCCAAAGGTCATGGATTCAAGTCTCTGCTGAGACATTCTTTGCTCCTCTGGTAGGGCACAATCCTCCCTGGTGAGACCCTGGGGTGCTACCCCTGCTTTCCCATCTTGTTTTTACACAAAAATAAATAAATAAAGCTTCATTCATTGTACTGAAAAATTTTTCATTCAAAACTTCCCAGCCCAAGCATGACTGAGCAAAAGGAGCAGGCAAGTCAAGTTGTTGAGAAATGAAAAGTGCCCTCAATATGTGTCTCATAGTATCTAGGTCACACATATGCCTTTTATCCAATTAAAGCAGACTAAGTTGTGCAACTTCCATGAATGAAGGTCAAAAGACAATCCCAAAAGCACTCATCTTACCGCACTTGCGTGGATTTCATTGACACAGAGTCTATGAAGGAAAGTATCCTCTTCTTCCTAGAATTGGTTTCATTTTCTTTCAAAACAAAAAATTGTAGCTTTGATGGATGGCTAGGGTTCAAATAAAGAGTGTGGGCATGTGAAGCTACAAAGAGCAAGATTAGAGAAAATCCAGCTCCTGATGACATTATTTCGATTCAGGGGTGCAAACATTAGTATTAAAGAGAACCTTGCTTGAGAGGACTGGTAGGCATTTGCTACTGAATGTCATTGGATTGGACCCTGCGTTACAATGTGTGGCTGATGATGTTTACTCTGGACTTATAAAATCCTTTATGTGTGATTACTTGCAAAGGTGTTAGTTGATGCACCAATCAACTCCTGGCAACATACAGTTTGATATGCGGTTCTGTCTTTTCTTCCTCTTGTGTATAGTTTGATGATGGGATATGTTAAAAAAGTGATTGATGAGGCATGATGTGATAATGTCGCCCTTAAACAGGAAATTGTGAATGAGCAGGCGTCTTGGTGTGGAAGATCATATACATCCTACAATTGGCAACCAAATGATAAAATGCAGAACAACACTGTACAAAATGAGAATATAATCTGCTACGAAGTGATCAAATCCTTGAGGTGAAAGGGGGCTCTTGAAGCTAATTAGCTAGTGCTAATTAGATGATAAGGTAACAAGTGACAACTAATATCAGTATTATCTGATTAATGGTCCTTAGATTTATGACAATGTCATTCTGTGCCAGAAGTTGAAACTTTAACAGGCATAAACCCTTTTAATAACCGAGAGTGCCTCATCAAATGCATAAGTAAAACAATGGCACATTTTAGACAACTCAAAGTGAAAAATGCATATACTTGAAGATGGCAATATAGCAATGTACAACGAGAAGCAGGGCAGCAAACATCCGTTGCTTATGATGACAAGGTGAAAGACTGAATAGGGAATACCTTACCTGGGCATCATACATGACAATGGCAGCATAAACAACAGAGAGGCCGAAGATTGAATCTGAAAAACCCCTGCAATCATAAATAATTTTAACTGAGTTTATCTATTTATCTGCACTTTCTTTGTTTTTTTTTTTTTCATCTGCTTATCAAAATGTTTTAGAAGAAAATAATTGAGTTGAGGAGGCTAGTTGGAATGGAATTGGGGAGGAGGGATCACCTTTCAAGGGCAAGCAATGTAGCAGTAGCCACAACAGCCTATCCATGCACAATTCCAGAATTTTATGAGGAAAATAGGAAAAAATAAGTAAACAAAAGAGGGAAGAAGAAGAAAGAGGAAGCGTACAGAGGAATGAGTAGAGGGGAAGCCTCCGGCCTGAAAGGCGGCCCTGAAGTCAAAATCTCTGCCGGAGAGAAGTTTGGAAGTGAAGGGCTTGGATAGCTGACCAACGGCTGCCGATACAAGGGCTGCAATCATCACCTTTGTTTTTTATTTGGGGCGGTTCACCCATCCATCAATAATTCCCATCATTAGCATGCATACATAGATTAAGATAAAGATTTTTAGATGCTTTTGCGTTCAATCTGAATGAATAATGGGGGATGAATGTAAAAAAGAAGTAGTAGTAGCAGCAATAGAATTAAACAATAGCAGGCAAGGGAAGTGAAGAAGGTGAGAAGGACGGACGAACCTTGTTGTGGGCGATGGCGGCAATATCGTGAACCCCAAATTTGAGGAGGCAAGTAGTAGCAATGGAAATCTTAGAGGAAGAGGAAGATAACTTTTTTCGGCAGGAATTGGGAGGAAGCTTGTAATTGTACTGGTGGTAGTAGCGGCGGTGGTAATGATTGGGAGGAATATGGTAAAATTGGGGCCTTTTGGAATTGTTCCATTTCCATAATGCCCAAAACACACCACTTCTTCCTGTTCTTCTTCTTGCGTTTGAAGTTGAACAACTTGGCTTTGCCTTCGGATGATGATGATGCTGATAATGGCCTATTCCCCAATGCTGTATCTGCAATTCCAACCCCATTACTATTTTCTTTTTTTACTCTCTCTCTCTCTCTCCTTTTTTTTTTTTTGACCCCTCCCTCTCTCAGATTCTTCCGTACACCCAACTTGGCTTCGAAGTTGTGCCTTCTTTCTTTCTTCCACCCTGACACGAAATTGCCGTTTCTTTCCTTCTTTACCATTTTATAGTGCTATACATCCGACAATTTTGTCTCAAGCCGAATATCTATTTTCAATCAGCAAATGATATTTCTCACCCGCGTTTTTTTTTTTTTGCCATGCATGTCCCCGTGAGTTCACGCCATTCGCAGTTTTTTTTTTCTTCTTTGCTAAATTTATTTGTTGATTATTATTATTAATTTATTCATCACCACACGTGTTATTCTCCTATGTTACTGATGAGATTCATGTTCTGTTGGGTCTTTGCTGCTGCCATGCATTCCTTCCTTCGTAATTGATTAATAGTGTCATTCACTCCACAATTCCGTATCAAGCCAAATATCCATTTACCAATAACGTCTACAGTTTTCTAGGCTTGATCCGCGGCTTCAATGTCATTTTGCAGTTTCATTACAGGGCCAATATATGCCCCGACAGCCACATGGCTTAGAATTTCCAAGCTATAGCAAATCATTCTCATTGATCAGCCAATAAAATAAAATAAAATAACAAAACAAAACCAAAGGAAAATAAAATTTTCCATTGCATGAGGCTCCATACTATTAGGTCAGAGATAGTATCAAATGTAGGCATTATTACCAGTGCATGTCTATGGCATGTATACCACAATAGATTAACCTTACTGTTAAGTAATATCTCATTGTTCACCAACCATCACTTTATTTTTTGATTCACCTGCGTTTCCCCAAATTTTATCAATCACAGAGGTCTTATAATTTCTTGCTCGTAGAACTTCACAAATAGTGATAAATAGGACACATTCATATTTTAATATTTGAGATTGTATTTGTGCTTATATCACAAAACAAGATCAAATGAGAATTGCAGGAGGAAGAAAATGACAGTCGATAGTGGGGACCTGTTATCATGTACCTTGTTCATATCATAAAAACCAAACTTCAGTGTTGACTGTTGAGTCCACCAGAGGCCTCTGGCTCCAACGAGTAACCGATCTGTGTTATTATATTTGATCTCTAAATTTGTACCTTATTATGGAAAATGTCCTAAACCCAGCCATACAGGTCTGCAACCTTTTAATCTATCAACATTATCCCACGATGGATTAGTTGTGCTGTAAATGCAATTCAAACCTCATTACTACTTCCATTTTTCCTCTTCCTGTCTCTCTCTCTCTCTCTCTCTCTCTCTCTCTCTCTCTCTCTCTCTCTCTCTCTCTCTCTCTCTCTCTCTCATATTCGTCCTTACACCCAACTTGGCTTCTAAGTTGTGTCTTCTTTCTTTTCCAAAATTTTAGGACTTCGGTGTTTTTCTATCTTCCCACTCTGACACGAAATTGCTGTTTTTGACTTCTATGCTAATTTAATTGTTAGTTACTACACCGCACCTGCTATTGTCGTGGCTGCTAGTGGGGATTCCTGATGGAGTGTGTTTGTGCTGTAATGTCATTCCTTCTTTACCATTTTACGGTGACATCCATCCGAAAATTTTGTCTCCAGCCGAATATGTATATTCAACCAGCTGATGATATATTTCACCAACGTTTTTCTTGCCATGCATGACCCCATGAGTTCACGCAATTCGCTGTTTCTTTCTTCTTTGTTAAGTTTATCTGTTGGTCATTATTATTAGTTTATTCATCACCACACGTGTTATTCTCCTCTGTTGCTAGCAGTAGCAGCAACTACCCAACATAACAGGAATCTCATTAGCGACAGAGGACAATAATGAATAAACTAATAATAATAACTAGCAAATAAAATTAGCAAAGAGGAAAGAAATAGCGATTTTCCGTGCCATATATACTCTGACAAGAAACTTGTAACAAAATTGAACTCATGGGTACTGCAAGGGAAGAGAAGCGTTGGTGAAAAATATCATCAGCTGACGGAAAATAGATATGCGGCTTGAGACAAAATTGTCGAATGAATGGCACTGTCAAAAACTAAAGAAGGAATGACATTACAGCAGCAAAAGATCCAACAAACACCCATCAAGAATCTCATTAGCAGCCAATAGCGGGTGTGGTGTGCTGATGAGTAAAAGAATAGTAACTAACAATTAAATTTAGCAAAGAACAAAGAAACAGCAATTTGGTTTCAGAATGAGATGATAGAAGAAGACCAAGTCCGAAAATTTTGGCAAAGAAAAGGGTATAGGTCAAACTAGTATACTAAGAAGGCAGGACTTAGAAGCCAAGTTGGGTGTAAGGAAGAATCAGAGAGACAGAGAGAGAGGTCAAAAATGAAAATCATTCTCATTGATCAGCGAAAAAAAAAAATCATTTTCATTGATCAGCAAAAAATGAAGGGTTTGTACTGTCAGGTTTAAGAAAGAGTCAAGGGTAGGCAACATTACCCGTGTCTGTCTGCGATATCCACGTTACAAAGGGTCTTATAATTACTTGCTTGTTGAACTTCACAAGCAGTGATAAATAGGACACATCTATATTTTAATGCTTAAGATTGTATTTGTGCTTCTATCACAAAACAAGATCAAATGAGAATCGCTGGGCAAGAAAATGACAGTCGATAGTAGGCTACCAGAGGCCTCCAGCTCCAACGAGTAACCAATCCGTTTTATTATATTTGATCTCTATATGTGTACCTTATTATCAAAAAATGTCCCAAACCCATGCTGCAACTTTTTAATCTATCAACAGTATCCCATTCTACTTTGATTTTCAGTTTAGATATTTATATCGAATGTTTTATTTTATTAATTAATAAAATTTTCACACAATATTTCAAAAAAACACCATAATAACTTAGATCTTACATCCTTATATAACCTAAATTTACTTAAATAATAAAATTTAAATTAAACTCAACTAAATTAACTTCTATTATAATTCTAATTATATTATAATATGTATTAATATTAATACCTCATTATTCCTAATTTGATAATATTCTTCATCCCAATATCTGATTCAGTTTTATAAAAATTTAATACTTGAACAGTTTCGTAAAAATATCAACCATTTAATCTTCAAACTGACAATATGACAATTTAATCTTCCTTTTATCAATTTAATCTCTTAAAAAATAAAAGTAAGTATCAATATATTTACTCATTCTATGTGTTACTAGATCATTAGCCAAATTGATTGTGAAAATATTATCAACAAAAATTTTCATAGGACCTTCAACTGAAACATGAATTTCATTTAGAAAATTTTGTAACCAAATAATTTGACGAATACTTGAAGTTGCGTTCTATGCTCTAAGCATTTGTTTTAGGTCATATAATGTTTTTTTCAGCTTATACACTTTTTCCTCACTTCCTTTCTTCACAAAACCTAACAGCTGCTGCATAAACACTTCATCTTTAAGAGAACCATTGATAAAAATTGATTTCACATATATTTAATGAATTTTTCAATGATTTTATGTAGGCAAAGTAATTATAAGTTTGACTGTCTCTATTAGAGCAACAGAGGAGAATACTCATGATAGTCATATCCAGGTCGTTGTTCAAATCCTGTTACAACCATTCTTACTTTATACCTCTATACTACTTCATTTTACTTCCTTTTAGTTTTAAATACTCACTTTACATCAATAGCTTTTTGACCTTGTAGAATAGTTGTAAGCTTCTATGTATTATTTTTCTCAATTGTTTTGATTTCTTCGTTCATGACATTCACTTACCTCGTATCTTGAATAGCCTTATCAAATGACACAAGTTCATAGTCTGTAAACATGACAAAGTGCACTAAATCCCCATCATCATTAATAACATTGTTCGAAATTACCTCATAATTTTGCAATCTGACTTATTGTTGGTGATTTTTCCTTGGTCTTTCATTATCTTGTAGAGTTTGTGGTGTAGGATTTTGTAGAGCAACTGTTAGACGTCTTTGAGAGTTATTTTGCTCATCCATATCAAAATTTTAAGATTCATCTTCAACAAAAATCACATCTTTGCTTACTATTACCTTTTTTGTCATAGGGTTAAACAACTTATATCCACTTTTGATATAACCAAGAAAAATTGTCTTCATTCCTCGATCATCTAACTTTCTCCTTGTTTTTGCTAGAACGTGAGCATAAGCAATAGAACCAAAAACTTTGAAATGCTTTACACTAAAGTTGAAATCACTCCATACTTCTTCAGGAGTGACATTCTGAATACTTATTGTTGGAGATCTATTCAACAAGTAAACAGAACATAAAACTGCTTTTGCCTAAAATGAATTGGGAACTCCCTTGGCCTTCAACAAACTTGTTATATTCATAATTGATCTGTTTTTTCCTTTCAATAACTTGATTATTTTGTGGGGGTATAAAGAAATGTTACTTCATGCTTTATTTCCTGCACTTCATAATATTCTTTGAACTTGTTAGAGATATACTCACAATCTCCATCAGTTTTCAAAACTTTAATATAGTACTCACTCAGCTTTTCAACATATGCTTTAAACATTTTAAAGTAATCAAACACTTCAGACTTCCTTTGCATACAGTAAACTCATGTCTTTCTTGAAAAATCATCAATGAAGGTAAGAAAGTACCTATTGTTACCATTTGATGGAACATTCATTAAGCCACAAACATCAAAGTGAATGAGTAAGAATGGTTGTTTCACACACCAATTCCCTGTCACAAAAGGCTGTGTGGTCTATTTTGTAAATATACAAGCTTCACAAATTTGATTAGGATGTTGTATCCTCGGCAAGCCTTTTACCATATTTCCTTGTGTAAGCAGTTTCAAGCTGTGAAAATTTAAATAACCAAAAAGAAGATGCCACAACAAAAACTCATCTTTTGCATCAGTACTAAGACAAGTATAAGCATTAGTGGCTATATCAGATTAAAACATTTGATTCTTTGTTACATGAGATTTGAGAATAAATGTCTCTTCCATCAATAATTGAAAGATAGTTAACACACAATTGTATATTATACCCCTTTTCAAGCAATTAGCCCAAGCTGAGTAAGTTGCTCTTTATATCCAACATATAAAATACATCTGAGATGTAGTTATGATATTCATTCTTCAACTTGATGAGAATTCGCCTATTTCCCATTACTGGTACACTACTATCATCAACAAATTTGACTGTGGAGCGAATTGACTCATCAAGATCAACAAAGAGCTCTTTTTTTCCACATATATGGTTGGTACACCCAATATCAAAGAACCGTGTATTATAATTTGATGTTTTAGCAGCTGCAATAACCATCATAAGAGCTTGATCTCTATCATTTGCACCTTTCTCTTGTGCACAATTAGTTGTCTGATTGTTCTCCTTGAACCAACACTTACTAGCATAATGAACAAGCTTGTGATATAAGTAACACTTAACATTGGATTTATCATATCTTCCTCTACCACGACCTCTTCCTTGGCCTCAACCTCAACCTCAATCTCTATATGTTTGGTTTGATCTCCTTTGGTCGTTGTATTGATTATCTCTATCTTCATAATTATTATACTGAGCTCCTCAACCTTGATTGTTGTATTAGTTACTACCACAACCTCATCTTCTACCATGAGAAGAACCTTGGTTTTGCTTTGATTGATTACTCTAATCACTTTAAGTAGAAGTATGACTTTAAAGTGCTTACTCTATTGGCTTCTCAATGTGATTTTCATTCATGTCTTGTTCATAAGCTTGTAATGTGTCTGTCAATAAATCAACTAACCTTTGCGACAAATTATGTGCTTCTTTTATGACAACCACAATATGCTCATATTGTGGTGTAAGTATCCGTAAGATTTTTTCAACATTCACATTATCATTTAACTGCTATGTATATATTCTTATTTGATTTGTCAATGAAAGAACTTTATTTATATAAACTGAAATAGTTTTTGAAACCTCCATCTACAACAACTCAAAATGACATCGTAAGATTTGAAATTTTACTTTTTTAACTTTATTTGCACCTTGAAACGATGTCGTTAGAATATCTCATGCTTACTTTGATGAAGTTGAAATAACAATTTTCTCAAAATTTTCATCATTCACCCCTTGATAGATGAAATATAATATCTTTTTATCCTTCTTTTATAATTCACGATGAGCAATTTTTTGTATTTTTGTTGTATCTATGACAAGTTTAGTAACTCTTTGTTATACTATGTTCAACAATTTGTTATAATCAAACAAAATTTTTATTTGTGCATACCATTAGTTGTAAATTTTTTCATCCAAAATAGGAACTGAAACTGGAATTGTGTCATTCATATTGAAATTTATAATTTTTCAAATTTACTCCCGAATGTTTTAATCTGGTCCTAAACTATTGATTATTTTCAATATGACCCTCATATATTCTGATTTTCCAATACGAGCCCTAAACTGTCTTTATTTTCAATTTGACTCTTTTGAGTTCTGTTTTTGCAATCGCACCCCAAAACGTTTATTACCTTCTTCCTGCTCCTCTGTATGACTACCGGCAACAGCGCGTCCGTGGGTTGAGGAGGTAAAGCGGGGACTGGTAATGGCAAGGCTGGTATTCCGGTGTTGCGGCGGCGAACGGTGGCGACCGATTGGTGTTGGAAGGCAACAGAGAGACTATCGGATTTGTGTAGATCTACGGCTTTTTGTGCTGGTCAAGGGCACGTGGTGGTCGGATTTGAGATGAGAGATGTCCGACGATGTAGGAGATGACTTTTTGATGGCAAAAATAATGAATTTCGGTGGCACATAATGACCGACGGTAAAATTCAGGCGGTACGGTGGCTGTCTGTACAACTTAAAAATCCCTTATTCTCAAATTTCGGTGAATTTTGTAGCAGCTCCGACAAGTCCAATGATACTTATAAGTTTTATCTTGACCGGATCAAAATACCTGCTTTTGATAACCTTGCTGGACAATTATATAAATATTTTATTTTATTAATTAATAAAATTATTACACAATATTTCAGAAACACACCACAATAACTTAGGTATTACATCATTATATAATAATAAAAATTTAAATCTATTCAAATAATAAAATTTAAATTGAAATCAACTAAACTAACTTCTAATATAAGATTTATATTCCATACGAGAAAAAAAAATAGATAAATTAGATTTCAAAATATAGGTGAATGTGTTTGTGGGTTATGCAAACACTCTAGGGAATTATAAATTATTTAATCCTTAGACAAGCAAGATCTTTTTTAGTATAAATGTAAAATTTGCTGAAGAGGAGACTTGGAATTAAGGAAAGCCAATGTTGAAATCTCTTTGCCTTAACCAACTTAAGTGCTACAACAATCTCCAATAAAATCTAATTCCTCAAATGATAAACTAGTTAATTATATTTCAATTAAAATAATAATATCCCTTTTTGATATTTATGAAAAAAGCCTTACTGCTTAACTTGAACCTGCAAGTCATGTAAAGGCTTTAATTGATCCTAGCTAAAGGAAAGTAGTGGAAACTAAAATCAAAGTAATTGAAAAAAACATCACATAAATCTTGGTAAACAAACCAAAAAATAAGAAACTTATATGAATCAAGTGGATTTTCAGGACAGAGCTAAATCTAGATGGCCCCCTAAATAAGTTAAAAGCAAAATTGGTAACTAATGGTCATGTACAACAGTATGACATTCATTACTTTGAAACTTTCTCATATTTAACTAGGTTGGACATAATCAATTGCTTCTAGCTATCATAGCATAAAAAGGTTGGTGTATTCACCAACTTAATGTGAATTCAACTTTTTTCAATAAATAGGAAAAAAATTAGTTACTGAAAAATGTTCTTTATGGATTGAGACAAACACCTAGACCTGATGCACCAAGATCAATGATCATCTATTAAAGCTTTCTTTCATTAAAAGCAAAAATGAAATTACTTTATATGTGAAAGCACAAAAAAAGGAGCTCCTAATAATTTCTCTTTATGTCGATGACTTACTAATCACTAGAAGCAATTCTAGATTGGTTGATCAACTCAAATTTAAGATGATGAAAAAATTTGAAATTATTGATTCAGGTCTTATGACATTTTTTATTGGTTTGCAAGTGTAAGATGCTTCAAAAAGAATTTTTATGAAACAAAAGAAGTATACCAAAGAAGTCCTAAAAAAATTTCAAATGTCAAAATGTAGAGTTGCTAAAGTTAACCCAAGCAAGTTTAGAAGTTAAATTGGTTGCTTGCTTTATTTGGCTACATCTAGACCAAATATTATCCAAGCAGTTAGCTTCCTATTCAAGTTCATACATAAGCCTAATGAACTTCATTTCAAAGCTACAAAAAGAGTCCTTTGATACATCAGAAGTACAACTAGCTTTGGTATTATGTTTAAGAAGACAAATGAGCTTAAGTTAGATGGTTTTAATGATATTGATTGAGAAGGATCTAAGAATGAAAAAAAACAGCACCACAAGGTATTATTTTACGCTAGATATGTGATTTTTTAGTTAGAGTTTAACAAAACATGTTGTTGTGATATAATCAACAACCGAATCTAAATTTCTAGCTACAACTATAATTATGAATCAAACTTTATGGTGGATCTAAAATAGCAAACTAAAGCTATTATAATTTATTGTGACGACCAAGCAACAATAGTTAGTTTAAAAAACCTTGTGTTGCATAAAAAAAAAACATTTCCTGATAAAGATTCATTATATTAGAGAAAAACAAAAGAATAAAAAAGTGAGATTGGTGTTCTACTCTTCAGAGGAGTAATTGGCAAATATGTTTCACAAGCCATTCCATAAAAAAATGTTTTAAGGCATTGAGATACAAGCTAGAGATGCAAGCCACTAACTTCAAAGAGGATTGTTAAAGATATTAGTGTTGCTAGCTTGCCTTCCAAGTGTAGCAAGACTTAGTTTATATTTTGGATTCCTTCAAAATCTAATAGTTAGTTAAGTTGGTTAACATGTTGATAAAATAGTTCTTAACTTCTATGTTAATCATCTTTATTTTGTATCTTAAGTTTATGTCTAATTAATTTGAATTAGACTCATGAAATTTGTACTTTGAATTTGTATTTATATTTGACTCTAAAGAGAGAATTAAAAATATACTTTCTTACTTGATTCCTTATCTAGACTTTAGAATTATGGAGAAAATATAGTAAGTTATTTAAGAAAAAAAAATAAATCAAAAAATACATAAAATCAATAGCTATGTGATCATACATTTGATTTGATTTTTAACATAATTGGACTAACAGCAAGAAATTAAGAATTTGACTTGATTTTCTAACATTCCCCCCTCAAACTGGAAAATAGATATCTATCATTCCTAATTTGTTTACCAAGAACT
The DNA here is from genome assembly GCA_021464305.1 of Kandelia obovata. NCBI lineage: Eukaryota > Viridiplantae > Streptophyta > Magnoliopsida > Malpighiales > Rhizophoraceae > Kandelia > Kandelia obovata. Next base: position 10,306,797 of record CM038478.1, on the reverse strand, counting down.
TAAATCACAATTTAGGCAAAGCCTTTATGAGAACTCGGTTAAAACATAGGATAAGTTTATCACTCCATCTTGAATCTTCTCTTTGATAAAGTGACAATCAATCTTCACATGTTTAGTTTTATCATGATGGACTTAGTTGTAAGCTATATTAGTTGCATATTTACTATCATTATAAATTTTCATAAAACTAGATTAAGGAATTTTGAGGTCATTTATTAATCTTTTTAGTCATTGTAATTTGAAAATTCCTTGAATTAAAACTCTAAATTCTACTTTAGCATTGATTCAAGATACCATTGATTGTTTCTTGCTTCTCAATTTAATTGGATTACCTCATACCTTAATACAACAATTAGTGGTAGATCTTTTATCGTTAATTGAGATAGCCCAATCAACATCCACAAAGCCTTTAATTCCTCTTTGTTTATTCTTTCAAAACATGAGCCTTTACCTTGGTGTTCCTTTTAGATACCTGAGAATTTCATTCACGACATTTAAATGTCTTTGGATATGGTAATGCATAAATTTGTTGGTCACACTTACTATAAATGCAATATCATGTATAGTATAGGAAAGGTAAATAAGCTTTCACACTAATCTCTGGTATCTCCCTTTATCTATTAGAGCATTTCTTTCTATATCTTTTAATTTTTAATTATTTTCTAATGGATTTTCGGCTAGCTTGCAACCCAACTTTCCAATCTCCTTTAAAAGATCTAAGGTATATTTCCTTTGAGAGATAAAAATACTCTTTCTATTCCTTACCACTTCCAAACTTTATAATAATACTAAAGAGTCTTTAAGTCTTTAACTTCAAATTTTGCCTTTAAGCTTTTATTTAGCTCTTTGATCTTTTGAAGATCATTATTAATTATAATAATGTCATCCATATAAACAATTAGAATTGATTTTCTTTTTCATTATCTACATGTTTGGTGAACAAACTGTGATTTAGTTGTCCTTGGATATACCTAAATTTCTTCATTATTATGTTGAATCTCTTAAACCATGTTATTAAAGATTACTTAAATCCATAAAGGGAATTTTTCAGTATACATTTTTCATGTTTCTTCTTTAGTCTCAAAGCCTAGTGAAATTCTCATATAAATTTTCTTCTCCTAATTCCTTATTTAAAAAGGCAATTTTTATGTCCATTTAGTGTAATTCCTGATTAAGGTTAGTAGCTAGAGACATCAACACTTTAATGGAATTCAATTTAGCGATTGGAGCAAAGGTCTCCTTATAGTTTATGCCAATGGTTTTAGTGAATCCTTGAGCCACCAATCTAGCTTTGTACCTCTCTATAGTTTTGTTAGACTTGTATTTTATTGTAAACACCCATTTGCATTCAACAAATTTCTTTTCTTTAGGCAACTTGATAATCTCTCATGTTTTATTTTATATTAATCCTTTATTTCTTCTAGCACAGTTGTCTTTCAATTTATATCTTTCAGAGCATTCTAGATATCCTTGAGAATCTCTATAATGCCTATTTTTATAATGAATGTCCTATACTAAGGAGATAACTTTAAATAGGTTAAATGATTAATAATAAAATGTTGAGTATAATACCTTATCCCTTCTCTAATTGCAATAGGGACATTCAAATCATTTATTTATGCAACATCTTCATTTGCATCTTTCAAAATTGCCCTAAATTGGATGATTAACCCTATTGAGTAGTTTTGGCTTTTTTGAGTAAACCAAATTTCTTTTCGTACATGTTCTCCCCTTAAGTTAACATCTCAGGATGATTTAGTATTATGACTATTTTGGATTAATGGAAGTGTAATTGGAAGGGAAATTAAGGAATCCCAATGGGTTTCTTCATTCAATTCCTCCCCCTTAAGAGAGACATTAGAGAAAAAGAGTTATTGTTAAAGGAAAGATACATCACATGACACAAAAAAAAACCTTTTCAATGATAGAAAATAGCATTTATGTCCTTTTTGAGTGGAAAAGTAACCAACAAACACACATTGAAGACCTTTAGATTCAAGTTTACTTTAAGTGGGATCATGATTGTAAACAAAAATAGTGTGACCAAAGACTCTAAGCTACAAAGAGTGCAAAAGGGAAATTTGAGGAAATGTTTTAAACACAACGCTTAAAGGAGTTCAAAATTGTAAACTTTTAAAAGGTAAGTAATTGATAAGACAAGAAGCTGTAAGAATGGCTTCTTTCCAAAAAGAATTTGGAATGTTGCCAACAAACATCATTAATTGGGAAAGTTCAAGGAAGGGTCAATTATTATGCTTAACAATCCCATTTTGCTGAGGAGAGTAAGCATATGAACTTTGATGAAAAATATCATGGTTAGTAAAATATTGGGTAAGCTCATTTTCAAATTATTCACGACCATTATCTATATGAAGAATGCGAGTAAGAAATATTCATATTCTTAAATATCTAAACCTGGGTATGATCATTGATAAAATTGATAAACCATTTTGTCCTAATGAGACTTGAAACACGACCAAAATCTCAAATATCATTATGAACCCAATGAAAAGATTTTAAAGGTTGGTAAGATAGAGTAGGAAAATTTTTTCTAATATTTTTTTCACAAATGCAATGTTTGAAATAAAAGGAGTTGACATCTTTATCAATTAGCAGACGTGGGTACAAGGCTTGTAAGTAAGTAAAGCTAGGATGTCTAAACCATTGATTTCATAACATTAAATCAGAATTAGAAATTGTTGATAAAGAAAAATTCAAAAATAATGGTGATTTAAAAAGAGAACTAGCACCCATAAGATAGTACAAGTCATTTTACTCCTTGACACTACCAATCATCATCCCTTAAAATAAGTTTTGAAATTCATAGTACAAAGGAAAAAATATCACAACACAATTAAGATTTTTAGTTAGTTTGCTTATAAATAAAAGGTTACACTAAAAGTTGGAAATATATAAAATAGATTTCAACATTAAATATGAAAGAATAACAGTTTTTTGACCAATAGTGTTTGAGAGAATTTCATTAGCTTCCGAAATTTGTGTATTATTCTCAAAGGTTTCATATGTAAAAAAGGTAATAAAAGATCTCGTCATATAGTTAGATGCTCTAATATCAACAATCTATGAATTTCTTAAAATTATATGAGATATAAAGGAGTATTGTGCATTACCTCATTGAGTAAAAGAGGCCATAAAAGAGTGAGAGACAGTAAAATTGAGAACCTTGGAAAGCTTGGTTTAATTTAGAATTTGTTGTAATACTTCAACTTGTAAGACAAAAAGGTTTAATTTATTTGATTTTTCAGCATCATGTGATAATTTTGCAACATGAGTTGAGCAGTTGAGTTTGCATTGTGTAGGAAAATATGATTAATGGCCTATACTATGCATAGTTAGCTATTTTTAGAATATATCCTTAGAAATAAACTAATTTAGGTAAGTTTTTTAGGTTTTCCATAAGTTATGGAATTTGATGGGTTTTTTACTTTTTTGTCAATTTCCTTTTTTACTAAGTCTAGTATCTATAAAACTATTATCTGATGAATTATTCAAAATAAGAAGAAAAATTACTTTTTTAATTTTTGAGATGGTATTAAAGCCTTCCCCCTTAATAGTCCTTTTCTTACTGTTTTACTCTTTTTATGACATCAAAACAAAGTATTTTTGCTGGCCTTTATTGCTAGTGATTTTTACTTCACATGAAAGGTCTTAATTGCCTAAAATTGTTATTTTTCTATAGAAGATGTTAGAGGTTACAAAGACAATTGCTAAAACCCAATTAAAAAAGACAGGATTACTTATCAATAGCCTTGAAAAACCTTCAAGTACCTATTCTTTGACATATTCAGGTGAGTTTCCATTCTCCATTGAGCTAAATGTCTCAGGTATGACCTTTGCCAACTCTTGGGTTATGGACTCAAGAGCTACTGACCATATGACGCATTTACCAATTTTTTTCCATATATTTCTCATGTCCAAGTAGTAGGAAAATAATCACAACATACAGTTTTGTGACCACTATAACAGGTGTCGGGAATGTTAAAATAGGTCCATCATTGTTTCTAAAAAACATTCTTTATGTCCCTAAACTGTCCACAAATTTGGTTTCTATACAAAAATTTAAGATTTACATTGCAATTTGATTTTTCATCACAACAATTGTGAATTTCAGGATAAGTATTCGAGGGAGATGATTGGACATGGTAAAGAACGGTATGGTCTCTACTACCTTGAAACACAAAGTCAGTTAAACATTACCAAGGACAGATTACCTTATTCTTTTGTGTGAAAAAAATTTTCATCCAATAAAGAGAAAGTTTGGCTTTATTATCACTGACTTGGAAATTTATCTTTTAAGGTTATTAAAATTTTGTTTCCTTCTTTATTTAAAAATCTAAATGTTGAAAAATTTTATTGTGAAGTATGTGAACTTACTAAACACAACCATATACTGATTGTAGTTAGTAACAAAAAGAGCTTTATTCCTTTCTACCTCATTCACATTGATATTTAGGGTTTTATGTCTATTCCTAATATTTCTCAAGCAAGATGGTTTCTTTCATTTGTTGATGACTGTACTCATGTTACATGGATTTTTTTACTCAAGCATAAATCAAGTGTTAGTACTATTTTCCCTAATTTATGCTTTATGGTTAAAAATCAATTTAGAGTCAACATCAAAAAGTTTACGTCAAATAATATTAGAGAACATTTCAATCAAACCCTAACTTCATACTCTTTAAAGGAAGGAATAATACATGAATCATCTTGTGTCAATACCTTATAGTAAATTGAAGTAGCCAAAAGGAAAAATGGTCACCTTCTTGAAAAAACTCGAGCCTTTATGTTACAAAACAATGTGCCTAAAAATTTTTGGGGAAAAGTAGTTCTTATTACTGCCCATGTCATAAATCGTTTGTTGTCTAAAGTTTTGGGATTCAAAAGTCCTATGGAAATATTCTTCATATTCTACTATAACTTACAAATTACAAATAACTTTATTCCCATAATATTGGGGAGTGGGGTATTCAAAAAAGGCAATAAAATGTGTCTTTGTGGGGTATTCCTTGACTCAGAAAGGGTATAAGTGCTACCATCCTTCATCAAAGAAGTTTTATGTCTTAATAGATGTCACTTTCAATGAACATGAGTTTTACTTCACTAATCCATATTTTCAAGGGGAGAATTTAACAATAAAAAATAAGGATAAAGATATTTTACTTGATCCATTACCACTATCTAAGTGTAAACCATCTAGTTCATCTTATCCCATTGTACTAAATCGTATGTTTGAAAATCTTCCTAAACATATATTTGAAAATAAACCGAACCATATGTTAGAAAATTCTCTTAAATTCATGTTTGAACTCAAACTTATGTCTGAAAATCCTTAAGAAAAAACAAATTCTGCACTTAAGAATGTCAGATTTGGCAAGGGCAAGGTGTTCACAAGGAAGAAGATGACCATTCTTGAATTTATACATGTCCAAAAATCTAACCCAAGTCATGAGAATGAGGTAACAATCTCGAATCCTACATTGCAAAATGAAATTGAACTTCATGTGAGTAAAGATGACCAAGATCTTCCCATTGCCATTAAGAAAGCAACAAAAGAGTGTACAAAACAACCTTTATATCCTTTTGCACACTTTATTTCTTTTAAGAAATTTTCACCATCTCATCGATCCTTCCTTGTTAGCTTAAACACTATTACCATTCCTAACACCTTATTTAAGACTTTATCCAATGAGAAATGGAAACAAGTTATGAATGTGGAAATGAAGGCATTAGAGTAAAACATAACTTGGGAGTTAGTAAAGTTATTAGTGGGAAAGAAACATGTAGGGGTGTAAATGGGTGTATATAATGAAGTATAGAGCAGATGAATCGATAAAAAGATACAAAGCAAGGTTGGTAGCCAAAGGATATACTCAAAGTTATGAAATTGATTATTTGGAGACTTTTGCCCCAGTTGCAAAAATGTATACTGTTAGAGTTTTATTGTCATTGGTAGTTAACTATGGTGGAAAATTACAATAGTTTGATATAAAGAATACATTCTTGCATGGAGAACTAGAGGAAGAAATTTATATGAAGGTCTCATTAAGTTATGAGAAGAATTTGGATTCTCAAACTGTATGTAAATTAAAGAAAGTTTTATATGATTTAAAACAATCACCACGAGCCTGGTTTGGATGATTTTCTAGCGTTATAATAGCTATAAGATATAAACAAGCCAAGGGGATCATACATTGTTTATTAAACACTCAAGTTCAGGGGGAGTTACAACTCTTTTGGTTTATGTCGATGACATAATAGTGATAGGAGATGATAACAAAGAAAAACAAATCCTGAGTCACTGGCTGGGCAAGGAATTTGAGATCAAGGTGTTAGGAAGACTAAAAAATTTTCTTGGGATTAAGGTTGCTCACTCTAAGCAGGATATTTTTATCTCCCAACAAAAGTATGTCACGAATCTCCTCAAAAAAACAGACATGACAACTTGCAAACTAGCAAGTATTCCAATAGATCAGAATGTTAGACTTGGAAAAGCACAGAAGGATGTTACAATAGATAAGGCAACATACCAATGCCTTGTAGGAAGACTCCTTTATTTGTCTCACACACGACTAGATATAACATATGCAGTTAGTGTGATTAGCCAATTCATGCATAACCCAAAGAAAGTTCATTTACAAGCAGCTCACTGAGTGTTATAGTACCTCAAGGGAGTACTAGGAAAAGGTATTTTGTTCAAAAGGAACGAAGGTTTAACACTTAAGACATACATAAATGCTGATTATGCATGGTCAATTATTGACAAAGAGTCATCGACTAGATACCTTGTGACCTGAAGGAGTAAAAAACAAAATGTGATAGCTAAGTTTAGTGTAGAGGTAAAATTTCGAGCAATGACTCAAGGTATGTGTGAAGTACTTTGGTTAAAAATCATTCTATAAAACTTGAAAATTAAGTGGGATGATCCAATAAAACTCTATTTTGACAATAAGTTTGCAATCAACATAACTCACAACCCAGTATAACACGATCAAACGAAACACATCAAAGTCAACAAACACTTTATCGAAGAACACATGGAGAGTGGGTTAATTTGTAATCCTTACATATCTACACATAATCAGCTTGCTAATGTACTTACGAAAGAGTTAAACAGTTCAATATTTCAAAATATAATATGAAAAAGTTAAACAGTTCAATATTTCAAAGTATAATATGAAAAAGTTAAACAGTTCAATATTTCAAAGTATAATATGAAAAAGTTAAACAATTCAATATTTCAAAATATAATATAAAAAAATTAAACAGTTCAATATTTATGAAAAAGTTAAATATTTCAATATTTCAAAATATAATACCTAAGCTGAGAATAAAAAAATATCTATTCACAAGCTTAAGGGGACTGTAGAAAAATGTAATTAGTATTTTATACAGTGCATAGTTAATTATTTTTAAAATATATTCTTAAAAATAAATTAATTTAAGTAAAAACTTTTTAAAATTTCTATGAGTTATAAGATTTGATAAATTTTTTTACTTATTTTTGTTAATTTTTTTTATCAGATCTAACATCTATAAAGTTATATTCTAATATATTATTCAAAATAACAAGAAAAAAAAATACTCCCGATAAAAGAAGGTTCATTGAGATTAGTAGTTAAGTGTCACGAGATCATTAACTTCTTCTCAAAAGGTACTCATTGGAGCATGAAGTATTACTGTTTATATGACATAAGATCCATTTCTTTTTCAAGGATTTGAAAGTTGGATAGTGTGTACCTGTCACATTGTCCCATACCGAGCTCATTGACGTTCTTGTCAATGTTCGAACACACACCAAGTCGGTGAAATCAGGAGTTCTTGATATTTTGTACTAAGTCAGAGGTTCTACAGTGAAATAGAAATAAACTCTGATAACACTTATTACGAGGTTATTATATTTTTTTAAAGGTACTTATTAGGATATATAATACTACCGTTTATATAACTCAAAATTTCTTTTTTTATTAAGGACGTGAAAGTTAAGTGATGTACACCTATTAGATTAGGCTGATGATTGGGTTATTAGATCAGCAACTAAACTGTCGAAGAATTCAACATAACCGTTTTACAACTTTCCTCGTGTCAAACCTCAACAAATGCCTCTCGAATTGTGGAAAGGGGTTTTGCGCTAAGTAATCGTTCACGCACTTCATCAAAATCTATGTTAAGAACCTGAAGAAAATCAAACACATGCTCCTTTTCTAACATACAATTATAATTAATTTCATCTTTTAAGTAATGCCAATTTATATCACAAAATACGTCAATCTCCTGCCAAAGTTTAATTAAAATATTATAATATTTAGTAACAGTCATGTTTCCTTGCCCAGTACTGCAAAGGACGGAGCAAATTTCAAAAAAATGAGTCATATTTGATAAGTCTGAGTAAACTTCTTGTATTACCTCCCAAAAGTCCTTCGCAGTTTTATAAAAGAAATAAGTTCGACTATTCTTTGGTTTGATTAAGTTGATTAGTCAAACCATAACAATAGAGTTCTCTGCATCCCAAGTCTCGTAAATGACTGATTTTGTCAATGACATAGGATTAATACCACTTAGGAATCCAACGTTGCCCTTGTCTTTCATCACCAGGAGCATCGATTGGAACCACTCACGAAAGTTAATTTATGTTGAGTAATTTGTAGAGATAGGGAATCAAACTAAAGAGTCACCGATGATATTGAAATTATAAATGAAGTTGGTGATGTGGTAAAAATTATTGGATCGCTTGAAAAATCAATAGTAATTAATGATAAACATGCACCACGCTTTAGTTCGCTTAACATGATGACAACACACCACTCGCTAGAATTCAAAATATAATTTTTCACTTAAATTTTTATTCAACAAGGCATACATATATATATTAAACTAATTCATCTAAGCCCTAGAATTATGGAAAATAAATATAAAAAAATTCATTTAAATAAAAATAATTCAACAGATAGATGAAATCAACGGGCAGCTAATTCTAATGGATCATATATTTGATTTGATTTTTAACATAATTGAACTAACGGTAGGAAATGAGAAATTTAACTTTATTTTCTAACAGAATCAAGTTTTTGGTACAAATTGATGTAATTTTACATATTTCGATTTGAAATTTGTAAGGAAATCAAACCCATGCATATAAAGTTAATGATGATTAATAAAAGAAGTGTGTGCAAAGAACTTCATTCTCTTCTTCCTCTCTTCTCTCTTTACTGGCTGTTGCTTACGCATCTGCTATTGAAGATTACAACCAGAAAAAAGGGAATCACAGCACCCTCCTACAAAGGCCTGCAATAATAATGAGTACATTATGCACCAAAATAATATAATGAACATATTGAACATTTTTCTTGTCAACTTCAGTTTCAATTACAGAAAACAAATGTCCTTGCGTGAGGGAAAACATCAACAGATACAAATCATTGATCAGTTAATGAGACTACAATTAAAGCTAGTACCAGAAGAATATCCCTTTCATAATAAATTAAGAATTAGTTGTCATGGATAATAATAAAAAAAAGTTGTTTCTTTTTCTTTTTAAGAAGAGAATGAAGAAACAAATAAAAGAAGATTAACATAAAAAAAAAAAACCTGTTGAAGCTTTATACCATATAACTTGTCTTCTACTTCAGCCATCACAATTTTGCCTTGACTTGCAGCCTTGCTCTCAACTCCTCAGCAACAGCATCAATGAACTCCTCTGTATTCAGATACCGAGCCCTTGTAACACTGCATAAAACATACAACTTTTAGTTATGTAAAAACTTGAGAACACAAAATATTTTTAAAAATGAAGTGTTGTTTATTCCTTACTTAGAGCCATGTATAAGAAGTGCGAGATCTTTGGTCATCTTCCCTGATTCAACAGCTCCAATGCATGCAGTTTCCAGCTTCTCAGTAAAATCCAATAGTCTGACATTGCCATCCAGCTTTGCCCTGATAAATCATTAGAGTCAAATTCTCATGGGGGGGGAAAAATTAGATTCACAGCAGCACAAACATTTGGTTTATGAATAAAGGCAATAATAATTTTATACCTGTGTGCAAGACCACGTGACCAAGCAAAAATTGATGCGATGCTATTTGTGCTGGTCTCACCTCCTTTCTGATGAATGCGGTAATGGCGGGTGACCGTTCCATGGGCTGCTTCAGCTTCAATTGTCCTTCCATCTGGGCATACCTGGAATCCAACCAAACTTCTCAGTCACAGAAGCAGAAATACACAAGGCCAGGGAAACGAAAAAGGAAAAAGGAAAGGTAATGGATGAGAAAGGTGAACCCAGCAGATGTGATACCAGAATTGATGTCATCAGCCCAAGAGATCCAAATCCTGTCCCATCCAAACAGAAGATATTTTTCAAAAAAAAAAAAAAAACAAAGAAGAAGAAAGAAGAAAAATAATAGCTTAATCCTCAGCAATAATGTTTTCACATCACTTTTAAAGATGAAAATGAAAAGGGCAAAGAAGATATTGTCTCTCAAGTAATCACCACCGACCTTGGGCTAAGAAGTCACTCTGCACATCCCCATCATAATTCTTGCATGCCCATACGTATGCTCCTTCACTTTTGAGAGCATAAGCAACCATATCATCAATCAGACGATGTTCATACCTAGAAATTGGGATGCAAGTTAATAAAAATTGCTCAATGTCATCAAATTGATCACCATGCCGGATAAAAATGCTCACCATATACCAGCAGCCTCAAACTTCAATTTCCATTTAGTTTCATATACTTCCTGAAATATGTCCTTGAATCTTCAAAGTTGTCAAGAGTGGAGAAATGTCAAGAAAAGATAAAATAAAGAAATAAAGATATAGCTTCCAAACAACAAAGGAAAAAGAAAAATCCATAACATGATCCAGAATTGAGGGAGAAAAAAGGAGACAAGAAAAAACTGCTTGTGATAAAGTTGGCCAATAAGGTAAAATAGTACCTTCCATCATATTTTTTGAGAATTGTATTTTTTGTGCTGAGATAAAGTGGCCACCTTTTGTGGTAAGCAGTGCTCATCGAAGCCTCAGCAAAAGCATCAATGGACTGCATTCCAAGTTAAAATGACAACAAAGGGCCTTAATGATTTTCCAGCAATTAGCAAGCTAACTGTCAAGTTAGACAAAAGAGGAAAAAGAAAAGGAATAGGATCAGAACCTCATCAGTGTTATACATGGCCAGAGCTACACCTCCAGCCGCAGTGAAGTTAAAAACTTCAAACTCAGCTTTCTTGTCGTGTCCATCTGGAACTGCAAAATTTATAATATCCAGAGTTATGTGTATTCAAAGGTTAGTGAGACAGAGAGACTGCAAGTCCCCAACAAAAGGAAACTAATCCATGACTATGACATGAAAACCAGGACGCACCAAATACCAGCTTAAGTTTTCCAGCTCCTTGTATAACTGTATCAGTTGCTCGGTATTGGTCACCAAATGCATGCCTTCCAATGCAAATTGGCTTGGTCCAACCTGAAATAAGTGGCAGTTTCTGTTGATCCATTGTCTTTTTATAACAAAATCAAACAAAATGTCAACAAACCATCACAAACCTGGGACAAGCCGTGGAATGTTTTTGCAGATAATCGGCTCTCTAAATACAGTACCTGCAGCATGATACCACAAAAAGATAAGAAACAATAGAGGAGGTTGCAATTGGAATCCAACAAGAAAATTAAAAGTAAGTACAAAACAAATTAGCAACACAGAGGAATGCCATTCACCATTCAAAATGTTTCGGATGGTCCCATTTGGACTTTTCCACATCCTTTTCAAGTTAAACTCCTTAACACGAGCTTCATCTATGAGATAGCAAATCACATAAGTTTGGGTACACTTAACAATGATAAATACGTTAAAATTGTGATCGATTCACATGAAGTTAACAATATACCTGGAGTTATAGTTGCGCACTTAATAGCCACATTGTACCTACAAAAATATAAGTAAATACTAATAAGGAGTGGGGGAGAGAGAGCCACATTGTTCTCCCACTGAGGGTCATGATATGGAGAAAAATTTTGAATATGAAGTCCAAAGCCAGGCTTACAATGCATCACGAGATAGGAAATGAGTGTTCAACATATTTGCTGATCCTCTTCCTCAAGACCATCCTAGCAGAGTTGGCTATGATTGAGCAATAGTCTTAGAAGCTGAACTGCCATGTTATGGATTGGGAATCTTGGCACATGTCCAGCTGAAGGATCATGTAATTTAGTTGATGTTCTGGCTGTTTTATGTGGTTGAGACATCTAAGCCCAGATAATATCGTCAATGATGGTTTGACCTGGAACCGCCTAATGGAGTTTTGTCCAGAAAATGTAACTAGCAAGGCATAATGGAGAAAGATCCTTGGATTAACTGTCTTAGGATCCCATGGGGGTCCTAACCCTAACAACATTGCTAAACATAACTTGGTTAGGAATTCAGAACATGTTTTCTGATCTTGATAGACGGACTGACTGGGGCAGGCAGACAATTAGCAAAGGTTTTAACACTGTGGAAACAAAATCTTGAGATCAAAGGGGCCAAGTCTGCTATTCAGGTAGCCATGCCAATTAAACTTGTAACGATATTAATACCCTCTGTAGTAGAAACTGGCAACTGGAATGCTAAATTCTTTGGGAATATGAGAGCACACAAGTCCAGTACTAGAAAGAGAAGGAAAAATAAATAAATAAATTTAGGACAACAGCCTGATAGAATTGTCATTTATATGAACATGAAAGTAAAAGAATAAAAAAGGAAGTGAGTGGCGGCGTCAAGATAAGGAAGAAAGGTGGAACGGAACGTACTTAAGAGTAGCTTCAGCGCTCTGCACGGTAACCTCATCGTTGGTGGCATCCCGATTGGGAAGGCCCAGGTCAAAATACTTGATTTCCAAATCCAGGAAAGGGTAAATGAGCTATCAAACGAAACAACAAGCAGAGAGAGATTACAAACGCTAAACCAATGAAAAGGTTATTAAAAAAAAAAAAAAAAAAAGAGTGATTTGTCTCTGAGAAATTAGTTTAATAGATGTTTAATATATAAGTTGTTAAGGACCTTATCTTTGATGGATCTCCAAATGACTCTAGTCATCTCGTCCCCTGGATTGCATTGCGGTATACATCAATATCAGAGAGAATTGAAGAAGCAAAGAAGAAGAAATAAACAAGTTGCAGAGGTTTCGGAAGCCCAAAAAAAAAATACCGAAAAATGGTTTAAACATTGAAAAAAAAAAAATCAACAATAGAATATAATAGAAGTCCGTGCAATTGAGTAGTAAGCAATCACTTTCATAATCAATCAGCGAGAAGAAGAAGAAGAAGCAAAGGATAAATTAAAATAGAGAGGAAAAGAGACCGTCCATCTCCACAATGGGTTTAGCCACTTTAATCCTTTCGAATTCCATTGTTTCTTTTGCTCTTCGTCTGCCGCCTCCTGCTTCTTGTGATGGTCTTTTAAGCTCAGGCTCACAGCACAAGCAGAAGAAGAGACTTATAAGTCAATTACTGTAAGTCAATATAAAATATAAATATTATATTTAAACAATTTAATTATATTTATTCGTATTTTATGATATATATTAATAGATATACGTGATATAAATTAAATAAATTTAATTTAATTTATATATTTTTATTTTAAAATAATTTTTATATTTATAAAAATAAAATATTTTTAATATAAATAATTAGTTTGTATAAAAATCATAAATATTAATATAATACCATTTATATTTATATTTTATTTTATTTAAAATATATATAAATGTTTTTTTTCTAGTTTTTATGAGTTATAATTAAAAATAAAAGTAACGGTACAATTCTTATTTGAAATATATATATATATATATATATATATATATATATTATTTATATCACAACTCTTAGTTTAAGAGTTTTTAATTATTATTGATGTTTCTTATAAAATATTAGTATTAATTAAACATAAGTTTTAAATTTTAATTTTAATCTTTAAATTAGCACTTCTCTTTAAATAAAAAGAATTTTTTATAAATTAAGTGAAAGATAATTCTATTTAATATTACTGTCATTCGAATAATAAGTTCCGATTAAACTTACACTTACAGATATTATAATTAACATAGAAAAAGAAAAATTTGTAATAGCGTCGTCAGGTGATGCTTGTTTCGTAATTGTCGACCAATTTCATATCTTCTCTTCTCCCGTGCTTTTTGTTGGTTGCATTTTTTAACCTTTTTTCTACCATACCTTAAAAATAAAAAATAATATATATATATATATATTTATTTATTTATTTTTATTTTCCAAATAAATTTTCAATTACTCAACCATATATTTTTGTCCTCCTGTCAGGGAATTACAAATCTACTCTAAAATAAATAAATATATACATGAGGTATAAATTGCCGTATGATTTACAAAAGAGTGGAAACGTGTGCATTTAGATCTATCTTTTAGGGGCCTTTCGGGGAGTTTGATGATTCTTTTATAAAAACATAATAGCCTTTGTGCTTCTAAGCATGAGGTCACTCACTTTTCTTGAATAGCCTAGCTTTCACTTATTCATTGTATTGTAGTCTTTGGACCACTTTGTTTTGGTACGCCCATGGATGCGTGTTCACGTGTTTTTTTTTTTCTTTCTTTTTTTCCAGTAAGTCAGAGACTTTCATTAAAAGTGTTGGCAATGGGTAGCTCCGTCCTATTGTCTCCTACCTTGAAGACAATAGCGAAAGAAGATTTGATCACGACCGATGTGAATGTCGTTATGCATTCGTCTGTCTTTTATTATTATTATTATTATTATTGACTTTATTATTATTATTATTATTGGCTTGAGGTATTGGATATATAATAAATATATTTTCTTTTTCATAGGGAATGAAATACGAACTATATATATATATATATATTAATGAGACTTTGATTCCATGCGCAATTGAACGTGGCAAGTCAAATTCCCGGAAACAATTTTCTTTGTAAAATAAAAGAGATCATAACAACGGTCCACAAAAAAAAAAAAAGGTCATAACAATGCCTAATTGTGATGAAATTTAAAGGAACTAGAAAATGCGACTGTATCTCATTATAAAAATCAAGAAATCCCTCACATTCCTAATAACTAAGGAGGTGCTCATTTATGCATCTATCTTTATATAGAGAAAAATAAAATAAAATTTTAAGGCTTCCCTTACCGATTGCTAATAATGATTTATATTTTCAGGTCTTTTGTTTCTTATGCACATCCCATGAGTATTTTGATTTTTAAACCATGATAATTTGGTTGTCCGAAGAGCTTGTTCCACATATATATGATTGGAGAATGAGACTCAAACAATGCATTACATTTGGAATTTGTTACCCTTTAGCCCACTCATTTTCTTTTGTTAAATGGAGTTAAACTTTATTGCTAGAATAAGAATAACGGAGTAAAAGGGAAATGGCACGAACCGTACGACCTCCGCGCCATTTGATATGATGAAACAGTTTGTTGCATGTTGGCATGTTACTTGAGAGGTTTTAATCCAATCTGTCGCCTTGTTTTGCCAGAAAATCAGCAACATTGTCGGCTACTCTCCTTGCGTAAATAAAAACGAACCTTTTAACCCACTTTACCTGTACTGTTGCAAGCGTGGATTGTGAATGATACAGAAGATAAAAGGAGTTCGTGATCACCTTTTTTTTTTTTTTTTTCTTGTCCCCACTGTTCTAGTTCATTCGCATCTTATTCTTCCATCTCATTAGTTATGGTTAAAACATATTTCCCTACTGAAAGATTTTGCATTACCACTTTCTTTGAATCAATTAAGGTCATTGAAGTGGTCGGGCAGATGAAGTGGGCTGAAATTGATCGACGTTACAAGACCTTAAATATGTGCTCTTCCTGCCATCAGAGCTATCGTCCCACAAAACTATGGGATCCACAGGTCGAGAGAAAAAGAAATGCATTTAAAATAAAGCATGCAATTATGGGAAAGAAACACCAAAACGGCAGCAGCTGACTGAGGGCTAAAAAAAAATAATAAGGACAAAAAAGGAAAGCTATTGTTGTTTGATATGCAACTTTCTTTTTTCTTTCCTGTAAAAGAATCAATGAAATTTTGGTTAACATTGCCTTACACACAACCTCAAGGTGAATGTCTCTGTAAGTTCCAATTTTCTTCTTACAATTCAAACTTTTGCCCGAAAAGTTTAGATTCATATGTCACCCAAAACTTGAATCTTATTCCTAGAAGTATTCAAAGTCTATGTAAGAGGAATCATTAGAGTTTGGACTACCATTGCCTTGATCTGCACCAGTGTCGGCCACCTTCTTGTCTGCTGGAGGAGCCTCTTTGCCAGCAAACTGTGAAAAGTCTACGGGTTCAGGTATGTAAGGAGGCAGGGCACTTCTGACTAGAGCCCAGTTCACTCCTTCAAAGAATGGATGCTGTTTTATCTCTGTCGCACCCCTTTTGTACGCAATTCGTTTGTGGGGTTCTTTCACCAGAAGGCCTCGTATGAGATCCCGAGCAACAAAGCTTACATGTGGGGTTTCTGGAAATCGCAGTGGCTGGCCTACAACATTGAAAAGCGTGGCTCGGTTTCCTGAGCCTTTGAATGGAGTTGTTCCGTGCAACAACTCATATAAGAAGATGCCAAAAGTCCACCAGTCTACTGCACTACCATGACCTTCTCCTCGGATAATCTCTGGCGCTAAGTATTCATGTGTGCCAACAAATGACATAGATCGCACGTTTGTTGGCTCTGCCATCAATTCTGGAAGGGCTCCTCCCACAAACAGGCCCAAGTCTGATTTATATTTGCGGTTCTTTTTACTAGGCAATATCCGCGGGAAAAAACTTGATGGCTGCATACAACCATGCACCGCAGATTCATCATCCAAAATGCCTCCACCAGCAGTACCATTGCCTTCACGTACAGATGAAGACTTGACGAGAGTTGGACTAACGGAGCAACGGAGGGACAAATCGAAATCAGAAAGCATGATATGACCCTTGTCCCTTACCAGCACATTTTCTGGCTTCAAATCCCTGTAAACTATGCCTAACATGTGCAGATACTCGAGTGCCAGCAACACTTCTGATGCGTAAAACCTGTTATGAACGGATATGAAAACACAGAGTTAAATGCATTCATTTTCAAATTCCATTCTGAAAAAATTCCACATCGCTGGATAAAAGTCAATTGTATTGTTCGGATTCCTTGCACTTTAAAAGTCCACACTTTAGAATTTTAGTATGGGATAGGTTAAATTTCCTTCAAGAAACTACAAAAACAAAGGGGTCTACATACAAGAAAACTTGGTCGTCTAAATAATGTTCCCATTTGGGCTTGAGACATTATACAAGCATGCATACTCAATATATACCCTAACCTCGTTCAGGTCCTAAATAAACACATGTACATTATGCGTGCCTAAGATAGTTTCAACATTGGCGAGGAATATCTTCATAATGTAGATCCTTCTAGTTTTTAGCATGTAGCGTGAGTTTGTGTGTCAGTTATTCTGTGATGGCAAAACTGTTCATTTTTCAGAATTTGCTATACACAATTATACAATACAAATTATACCCAGTGTGAAACTTGAACCATTAAAGATTCAGACAATACAAGCCTTATATAATACAATTAAAGATGTAAAGGTTCAGAGAATGCTTTTGAAATGTGAGTGTGAAGGGGAAGTCAAAGAAAACATATATGGGATTGGCAATTGATAAAAGAGAATAAGGAAGAAGCATATGGAGGAAAAGGTTGTGCATACCTGGCTGCTTCCTCGGTAAAATATTTGTTTGGTTGCTTTTTTCGAAGAGAATGAAGATTGCCACCACTGCAGAATTCCATGACCAAGCAATAGAACTTATCTGTCTCAAAATAAGAATAAAGAGTGGGCAAAAATGGGTGATCAAGAAGTCCAAGGATCTCCTTCTCTGTCTGGGCCCTCAAAAGCTTATTTCTGCTGGCAAGAGAAGCTTTATCCATCACTTTCATGGCAAAGTGAGTGTTGGTTCCTCTAAGTTCAACAAGATAGACACTCCCAATGTCTCCATATCCGAGGCGCTTGAGAAGCCGAAAGTTGCTAAGACCAATCGCACCTTTCGAACTGACCATACTGACAGCATCCCATCTAATGTCACCGCCTGTGTGAGGCCTAAGGGGTGCACTGGAGCTCTCTAGGCTGTCGATGCGAGAACTGAAATTTTTTGATTCAGTACCATTTGTGTTTGCTGGTAATATAGCTGTTGTACTCAAAGGTGTTGAAGCAGTGTTAGATGTTTTTCTCGGGCTTGGGAGCGGGCGGCTATTGTTAGTTGAACTGGAAGCAACTCTGATTAGTGGATCCAACTTTTTGGTGTCTAAGATGGGATTAATGTTCACATTCTCTGTAATTCTAGTATACCCAGCTCCCCGTGGCGAATTACAAGCTGAGATTGAACCATATTTTGCGGACTGATCTGCCTTCCTATTGTGAGCAATGTCAGAATAGGGAGGATTGCAGGTTACAGTGGGATTAGTCATCTTTATTGATTCACATTCTGGTTCTTCTGGAACATAGTTCAAGCTCATCTGTTTATACGCCCAAAGAAAAATAAAAAACGAAAAGGAATGAAGAGTGATCCTCGTGATCATAACCTATAATCCACTATCATCATGGTTTAATTAATACATTGAAATTGAGATCACGTCATAAAAATTATTTTGAAGAGAGCAACTAATTAAGATCTTGAGTTGTTTATCCAAATTTCAGGAAATATAGAATCGAATTGCATGTATGTGCATAGCATGGCTTGTGAGGGTATGAGACAAGAAAGATATGTGTTAAGAGGAGTCTTGGAGAACGTACGGCAGATGAATCGGGCTTCTTGACAGGCTTTGATGCCATCGATGGAGTAAGCACCAGGAACAGAAGGGTCCCTCAACTGGAATTCCTGTAATTAATATCAGAACAACCATCCAAACCAACTAAGAATTCATACGGGAATGAAAATCCATAGAATTTAAATGCTTTTATGACAGATAATAAATAGTACGTGAAAAATAAGATTTGACTTGGAGGAACAATCTAATTCACAGAGACGGACATGCCAATGCTATCAATGACATGCACCAAGAAACCAGAGAATCCTGACAAAATCTCCCACAAAAAATATATAAACAAACATGCTGTAGGGGTCAAACAGTCATGGATGGTTTATACATATAGAGAGCGGCGTGACAAATGCCAGTGACAAGGACAAGGAGAAGGGTTACCCATTGTTCTCTATAGCATGGGCCGCGGCTAGAGAAGACGAACGAATAATCAAAGCATCACATAGATGTACGGCATTGTTTGTAAACAGCTCTCTCAAAGGAAAAGCTTCAATTTTTCATTATGGCAAAAGCCAAAAAAAAAAAAAAAAAAAAGATATTAAACTCGTTGGCATTATATTATGATTCATTCCATACAATACAACTATAATCTCTGTCATTTTTGTTCAGTTTATGGGACGCACGTATATGGCCATCATCATGATCATAAGCGTGTTGCATGATCAATATTGGTGGGGCATCCCATCAATTTTTTCTTAATGTTCATAC
This sequence comes from Kandelia obovata, assembly GCA_021464305.1. Classification (NCBI taxonomy): domain Eukaryota; kingdom Viridiplantae; phylum Streptophyta; class Magnoliopsida; order Malpighiales; family Rhizophoraceae; genus Kandelia; species Kandelia obovata. The sequence continues at coordinate 10,287,245 of CM038478.1, read as the reverse complement.
AAATGTCGACGTGGGATGTCTGAATCTCATTTTTCTCTTATTGTATTTCCTACTTGCACATTCTTAAGCATGTAGGTCGGACGACAGACGAGTATGCAAAGCATGTAGAATAATATGGAGACAAGACAATTGAACATACAGATCCGCCAAGCATTTCTCTTTACGAAAGGAAGGAAAGAAAAGGGACATACCAGAGATTCAGAATTGCATTAACAAAGGGTGGTGGCGGTCGTGTTTAGGTGGCTTTGAAATGGAACGGTATATACATTTACATATATATATCTAAAAACAATAAAGGTCTCTTCCTGCTTGCGTGCATGTGATTGCAGAGAAGAAAAAGAAATTATGAAGCGTAGGAAGAAAGGGTGTGGTTTTCTTTTGGTTAGAAAGTTAGACGAAGGCATATTATTGTGAAATTAAGTTGACAAATTGGAGATTGATTACACTACCTGCCATCCCCTCAATTAAACAGCAGGAATTCCTTGAATGCTTCTTTCTTTATTTTATTTTATTTATTTATTCACTGTTACTAAACAATAATAGATAACAATATGCAGAAAATAATTTAAGTTCTTTCTTTGGGGAAAAAAAGAAGAGAATATTAAATTAAATGAGGTATTAATAGCTGATCATTATTAACATGGTTAGCTAGTAATAGCATCATCAGTTTAAACTACGAAAATGACAAGTTGGTGGAGAGTGGGAAGGAAGGGAGAGATGAGGAGAGGGAAATGGTCATAAGCTATCATAAATGGGTGGATGGCCGTTTTGTCCTTTTTTTTTTTCTTCTTCTTCTTCTCTTTATGGTATATATATATATATATATATATATATATTGCTATTTGTTAAAAATAGGGGAGATTAGTGGAGGTAGTGTTCTCCTCTTCCTCATTTCATTCATGTTCTCTACACCCACCATTTACTCTCTTTCTCTAGCCTTAGCAATTTTAATATGAAGATTTTAGGTTTGTTTGGTATGGCGGTTGCCCAATTGTCTCCTTTAATCACTCAATCTATTCTACTGCTTTCAGCTATAATTTTACTGAATTTTCAGATTTAAAACAAACGAAAAAAAAAAGAGAAAAAACAGAGAATTAAGGAGTTATTTCATGCTCCATGCTCCATGCCCATCACTGAAGTGTGTAATACGATTGTGGACATTCACAGAGTTGTGTTATTTTTCTTCTCTCTAATTAAATTTGTGATCTGACCCTCTTTAATTACTAAAAAGGGGACTGGTCCATATATTGCAAGCAGATTAACAACATTCAACAGTGTAATCTACATGCATGTCTACCGCAGCAACCAATGAAATGACATAGCGTCGCCAATATTCACATTCTTTTGTTTGTTTTGTCTTGGAATGTATCTTGGGTGACCGAATGGGTGAAGATCTTCCCAGGAAAAAAAAAAAACTGAATGAGTTAAGATGTACATGCAGTTAGGCTATGGCAATGACACTTCCACACCATTTCAAAGGCTAGCTAGCTAACGAGAGAGACTTGGACCCTTGCTACCGCCGAGTTCGTCGCTCTTATACATACATACATACATACAGATATATATTATTTAAGAGTATTACGGTTAGTAATATTTATTAAATAATATAATAATAATAATAATAATAATAATAATAATAATAATAATAATAATAATAATAATAATAATAATAATAATAATAATAAATAAATAAAATATTTTTTATATATAATTTTATTTATTTGTATGATTAAATAAAATATAACTGTTTCATTTTTTTCATATTATTATATATATTTTTTATATTATTTAATTGATACCAAGTGGAAATCCAATTACTATTATTATTAACCTCATCAGTATGAAGACAAAGAAAGCCTCAATACACAAAGGTTGATCTATATTTGATGCATACAGACCGTTTCATGTCGTGAATCTCCACCCCCTCGAAACATTTTCTTTTGGCCAGCCCTTCTCCATATCTATGTTAACTGTTTGGGCTTATAATATTCACTGACCAAAAAGAGTGACACGTGCATGCCCTGTAAAGGTTGAACGCGGCAATTCAAACTCTCCAAATAATAATAACAATATAAAAACGAATATTCAATTTATTTTTTGGCAATTCAATTCAAATCGTGATTTGAATTGGATGGCTGCTTAGCTACCAAGGAAACTTTGACTACTGATGATTGATTGATCGATCGATCGATTGTTGTCGTTTTCTATTCATCTAGCTAGTTTTCTCTTCTTCTTTTGAATCTTCTGGGAGTCTCTGTGGGGGCCTTTGAGCTTTCGTCGGCTTCTTTTGACAACTCCAAGAAAACAGACCGAAGAGAATTGCCAGTTTGGAACTCTCCTCGTCGCCGTGTCCAAAAATGTAATTTAGTCTCCTTTTTGTGTGTACATATATATTAATCTTTCGACGATATATTTTGGTGGAGTGCCATTCACGTTTAATTCTTAGTCGTTTTCTTAGTTAAGATTATTATACAATGAGCAATTTAAAAGCCTCACCCATAATGCCCTTATGTAGCATCCACTAATTATTCACATTGCATGATGTTAAGATTATTTTGGACGTATCACTAATATATGCACGAGTGAGAGGGAGATGATAGAGTTTAAATTGTTATAATTTTAAATATAAGTGGGTGAGTGAGTGAGTGTGTATTAAAAATTAAATAAATAAATAAATAAATATATATATATATATATATATATATATATATATATATTAATATTAGAGCAATTTTAAATTTAAATTTTTAAAATTTTAAATTAAAATATAGTATAATCTCAAAGACAAATTTACGGAATATGTTGACCCGGCATTTGATTTTGTTTCCCTCCTACTATATATGATTAAGTTTTACATGTAAAAATTACAAAAGCTGCATGCCAAAAAGTGGCCAGTTTTGTTATGCAACTTGCCTGGGTTTGGCTTACAACTTTTGTTCCCTCGATAATAGTTGACTTATTTTATTATTTCATTCTCCAGGAAAATGCCAGTGGCCAGTTCTGTGGAGCAGCTGAGATGATTGGCAGCATTGATTTCAATAAAAAACAGAATTTCGGGCAACAGGATAAGTGGAATGGTTGTTTCCCAGTAAAGTGGCACATTCTTAAAGATGTTCCGAACCCATGGTTGAGACATATAATATTAGAGAACAATGAACACAAACCTATCACTAAAAATGGAGACACCCAGGAGGCGTGTGCTTGACCAATTAGTCTCGAATTAACAGATGGTCTTTAAATTCTAGAGTGACTAGGCCTTATGAAGAATTCTTTCCAACTTTTATGTCGTCCTTCCTGTTCCAGGTCCGATTTCATCAGGGTGTTGAAATGCTCAAAATATTCAAAACTTATGTGTCAAAGACATCAAATATTGGATGATTTTGATTTTTATGAAAGCCGCCAAATGATTATGCAAGGGAAAAGACTATGACTGTTTGATGTTGCACGATCACATGCGGGTACTCTTAATCCTTTTTTTCTTTTTTTTAAGGCCCTCCTATAAGATGGTTGATTCTTTGTTTCTTCTAGTTCCTTTCTCTAGTTCTTTCTCCCTTCCACCTTATTGATTGTTTTTGGCACGTGCATCACCATGTTGCCGTAATTGAGTTAAGGAAGTTTGGGGAATCATATGTGCTGTCAGCATCCATCACTAATGAGATGAAGTCGCTGATAATTGAGATTTGAATATTATTGGAGAATCAAGTTACTATCAGGAATCAATGACCAATTGATTAAAAAAAAGAAGGTAGGGGGGGGGGGATCACTGACTTATGGGGTAAAGCAGTTGGTAATCTAGATGCTGTAATTGGTGCTTCTTTTTCTGTTTCTGGAACTCACAGCGTGGAACCTCGAACAAACTCATGCCCTTTGGTGTTCTCTTTTTGATTTTTTTTTTCTCCCAAAGTACAAATAGAACCAGTGGAGAATGTTGCGTCATTTAAGCAATATTAAAAGGTGGATAATGGTACTGGGATTTTAACTTTGTTCTGTTCTTATGGTGTGACAGTCTCTCTCTCTTTTTTCCTTTCTTTAATTCTTTTATTGAAATGGTTCAATTGGTCTGCTTTGCACATAAATATATTTTTCTCTTTGTGAATGGGTTTATTTCAAATGACTTTTGATCTATTCAGCGTTTTTTTTTTCATTTTACTTGGCAGCCAAAGGCAGATGAAATTACCACTGATTTCGGATCATTAGACATAACCGCTGGCAAGAAGATGGAGAACAGAAATCAAGCAAAAGAATGAAAAAAAAAAAATCAAATATACTGGCATGATAAATTCAACTGAGGAGGGCCAAATGCATTCCAAGCTGTTGAAGATGGAGCTCATTGCTGCTGAGCAAAGCACCCTTCAATGCAACATAACAGACAGAGGTTGGGTGCTTTTTGTTCTTTCCATATGAGTGAAGCTCCAAGTCTCCATGAATGCCAATGAATGGCGTTAGGATGCGCTCATCCAAATTGGGGTCTACAGTATACTTCCTCGCTTGCTGTTCAAGGGTTTGAATGAGACATAAATGGATTGTTGAGATATGCAGGATATATGAAAATAAGTTGAAAAAAATCAGCCTTCCTTGCGGCTTGTTGGATTGGCTTTGGGCCATGAAGGGTTCGAGGGCTGGTGAGTGTGACCAGAAGAAGAAAGAGAAAGTAAGTTAAAAAGATTGAACAAAAAATAAAATTAAAAAAGGCATGTGAATGAATATTGGTTATACATTCACTTCATTTTCTATTAGTAATCAGTTGATTGGTGAACTGGGCGATGGTCAAAATTTATTACGGGAAAAAGGGCGGAGCAAAGCTTTACAAATATTTTGGTTGCGAACTTGTGATGCTTTCCTCCATGTTTAATGTTAATTCTATTAGTTCTTTAAACTTATTAGTTTAAATATGTAAAAAAATTGATATTTCTACTATCAATTTTCATGCAAAAAAATTAAATTTTGATATTTAATTAAAAGTAAAGTAGATATAGTATGAGAAGTTTAAGTGTAAAAATTATGAAAAATCTAGAGGTACACTGGCAATATTTGGGAGTGATGTAATAAGTAGAACAAATGACCAGATTCTCTAATATACTATATAATGCATATCTCTCAAAATAAGACTAATACTATACTTACAAATTTAGCAACGATAGCAAAATTAGTGCATGGACAAGTTAACACCAAATCATGATCGGTTACAGCCAGTAAGTACTTAAAAAGTGTTAAAATGAATCATGACAGAATTAATTTTCTATAAGTCACCACAGTAAGAGATAGTAAATAATTATCTTTATCAAAATGATAAATTTACATATTTTTAAAAATTTTATTCAAACTAAGTGTGTTGACATTATTTCCTTAAAATAAGGAGAATATGAGTAGTTGTATAAAATGAAAGAAGAAATCCTTAATTAGTTGTCAAACTTTTTTTTGAATAAAGATGTATATACAGTAAGTTAGTGAAGAAGTTATCTTCAAGTGGAAAATTTTACTATGCATGATTGATTTGTTAGTCAAGTTATGCATAATTTTATATAGTTAAGGGTATCAATTAGTAACATTATAAATATGTGTAGTGCGAGAGTCAAAAGTTAATCAGAAAACAAATAGAGAAATATTGAAAGAACAGATGTTTTAACATTATTTGTATATTTTGTGAAAAATAATAAATATTAAAAAATATTTATTCTAAACAATTTGTGTATCTCATGTAAAAAATTTGACTGAAATTAAGTAAGACTTACTATTAAAAGTTCTGAGTTTTAATTTTTTTTTATTTTTTAAAAATAAATTTTTTTTAATTACAATATATATTAAGAAAAAATAAAAAATAAATAAATTATGAGTATAATTTTTTTTAATAAAAAAATTACAATTTTTTTAATTTATTTATTAATAAAAAATCATAATATAAACAAAAAAATAAATTTAATTTTTATCTTAATTTTTTCTATCTTTCCTTTTTTTTTTTTTACGGACGTGCATATATATATATATATATATATATTAAAATTTATAGAAATTAATTTATTATATTTATTGACAAAAGTATGATTATTTTTTTCTTTTTGTTTAATAAAGATATATGAAAGTAACTTTTTACCTTTTTTTTTTATTATTTTTTATAATTTGTTATTAAAAAGAAAACCGAATTTTTACCTCACTTTTGTGGAGACATAAGAGACAGAGAGGGTCAGTATGTTGCTTATTTTGTACATTTTAATCGTTGGTTGCTGTCAGAAAAAAATATGGAGGTAGATCAATGACTTCCGAGGTCTAGTTTAACAATCAAACAGGTCTATCGAGAGTGAATGCATCTCTTTCCTATTTTTTTTCCCTCCCTTTCGCCCACTTTTTCGTGCTTTTTTCTTCGTTCAATCACTTTCAATGCAAAAACAGACTCTATAGTTAAATGCAAATAAAGAGGGATAGGGGAGATCAAAATGCCAGATAATAACCTTACATTAGACCACATTGCTAAAATCCCCCGACACATTTTGCTCTGGTGCTATTGCAAATTATGGTGGTAATCCAAACGGCCGCTAGGGGAGATCAAAACAAGCTCGACCAACTTTTACGCTCTAAATTATTGATACTAAGCAAAAATCTGCCAATTTAAAAATGACACATAAATAAACTTTCGCAAAAAGTTTATATAGATTAAAAAGAAAAAAAAGCACCGCCAAGAGCGGCTTTCTCCCTCTAAGCATAAAAAAGTAGTCCGCCTCTCACCGCAGCTTCGGCAAAAAGACACCCTACTTTTCATTTCACTGAAGTGGTAGAGAAAATTCACTATACCACCAAAATTTTTCTTCCCATCTAATTGACTGCTACCCGTGCAGTGCAATCATGCTCGATCAACCTTGTTGTCCAGGACCCTGCCCTCGTGCGCTCCGTCCTATGCGTCCACCACGTACACCTCGGCCACGTACTGCTCTTACACGACCTCTACTACCAGGGGAAGTAAACATCTCAGCTCCAGACTGTCTCAACATAGCCCTCTCCCTAGCTCTCACTGCCAAATTCACCACCCGTGATGTGCTACTGGCAGGTGAAACCTGCTTAACCTCGTCTGCCTCTGTGGTACTGGAACTAGCTTGTTTAGAGGCATCAGGTTCTGCATTTACATTAATTGTTGCACTACCACCAGCAACAGATGCAGTTTCCTGGACCTGATCAATCCCAGCCACAATCGGCTCAATATCATCATTAGACTTATCAGAACCTTCAGCACTCTCCTCAACTACATCACCTTCATCGTTCTTCTCATCAATGACAACTTCAGCAGAATTAATCTCACCCAACTCCATTCCTGCGGCAGCTACAGCTTCATCAACCCTAGCAGGTGAAGCCACTGGAGTTGTGCAAATGTCGGGCAGAGAATCTCTTTCTGGGCTTCCTGCTATGTTGGATGCATCAGCACCTTCCTCAACTTCTGCGACATCTGGCAGCAGCTCTCCCTCTTCCCTCTCGCTTTCATGTTCCAGTGTGGATTGCTGGTTGTCTTCAAAGGCCTGACCCTTTGAACCTTCTTCAAGTTCCACCACAGAAACACTAGGCCTCTCCAAAATCTCTTCCACATCATTTTTATCAGTCTCTGGTTCAATTTGATTAGTGGTTTCCAACAGTTCGGATTCCTTTTGTGGCTCTACTTTTTCTCCAGCAGTCTCGACCTCTTCCTTCTTGGGAACACCTTCCTCATTCATACCTTGAGGTAAATGACCAACATCATCACAATGTTCCTCAACTGCTGGCAGACTCACCAGAATTTCTGATGGAGAACCAGTTTGTCCTTCAGTGCCTTCTTGTGGTGAATCAGAAACTTTGGCTCTCTTCATTACGTGTGGTGCTGCATCAGAGCTTGTCTCTCCATGATTATGAAACTGCTCATCAAACTCAGAAGCAGATGAAGCTTCACGTTTGCGGGCTAGTGACTGAGATAATGTGGAACTGCGTTGAGTTTCAGACTCAAGAGTTGTTGCAAGCTTCTCAACAGTGCTAGATCCATCAACTTCTGGCATATCTACATCACCCTGAGGCTCTTCAGGTTTAGTGAGTTGTGGTCTAACTAATTTCCTACTTGGTTTACGGGTTTCAACTTTTGTTTTTGTCACATGAGTCCGTCTCTCCTTTTCTTCTGCAACTTTAGCAGCTGAATGACTTGTCACTGGACTAACTGAGGACATAACTGCACTCTGAGAAGCAGCTGCAAGACATGCAGAACAGAAATGGGGAATAAGTTGGCAAAAGGAGTCATTTTTGAAGGTAAACTCACGAGTGACTTGCAAACTGAAGAAAATTACCCCTAGCAACTGGTGCAGAATGTTCCGGAATAGGAGTCTCCAAAGAAGCCCGTCCAAGCTCAATAGAAATAGAATGTGCTGCCTTTTCAAAGTTCTCAACGGCATGCTCATAGGCAGCAGCAAGATCATCCAATGTGGTCCCAGAAAGACTCTGAAGAACCTGGGTACCCTGCAAAAATTGATGTTAGAGATCTAAACACAGAGTCATAATATAAAATGAAAAAGAAAAGAAAAAAACAAAGGAGGAAAGGGATAATAAGCTTTAACGTAGAGCAGTGATTTACTAAACCAAGAAACACGAATGCAAAGATTTGCTATTTTCAACACCATCCAATATAGAGAGAAAACCACATTGTTCTGCTGGTCCCTCAATGTTCAAAAATTTGAAACAATGGAAGACAATTTCATGTAGGATGATGAGCAGAAAGGAAAGCCAGAATAACAGGAAAAAGCCTTCCATATTGATTACACACATATTAGCCAACACATATCCACGCATTTGAACAAGAAAATTTTCACCTCTGGAAGAATGCTTTTAGCATGTTTAAGCTTTTCCAATTCATCTGCAAAGTGCTTCAGCGCCTGCTTGTGTGTCTCAAGTTTATTGGCGAACTCTGTCTTGACCTACAATACATATTGAAGAAATTTGATTGCAAGAGAAAAATTAGGCTATGTTGGAAGGAACAGATTGCAAAGGAGTCAGAAATTGAACAATAACAGGCAATCAAGATAGACTTTCCAAGTTAAATTTCAACATCGCATACAAACCATGTAGTCTCCCAGATGCTACTTTTCATCAAGTATCACAACTCCTAGACAATAAGTCTACCTACACAAGACCCTAGAATAAAATCTTCTTAGTATTAAAAGTTTGAAGGAAAAATTATTGTAAGCAATCCATCATGTTCCACTCTGACCACTTTCCACAAAAGCAAAATTTTCAAATCAATTATCATTGTATCTTACAGATAACAAATGGCTCAAAAAATGCAAGCTTAAAGAACTAGAGAGATTAAAATTATGGTCTAAATTCCATATTGGTGTTGTAAAGCTTCTTGCTAGGAGTACCACTACTGCAGGCACACTATTTAGGGTACATTTCACAGCAACCTTGCTTCTTCTAGTATTCAATTAAGAGTTCAATTGGTTGTTAGATCAGTTTAGCCTGTCTGTTTTGATTGTGCTTTCCTATTAGAGTAGATTTTCATATTTCCCAATTAGCTGGGGGTCACAATTTTTACAGGATTTAGTACTGTTACTAGTCTCAGTGTAGGGGTTCATGTAATATTTCTAAAGAGAAGTAGAACACTAATTCTTCTGCTTCTCGATTTTCCTTTCCTACCCTAGGGGTGATCCTAAACCCTAAACCCTGCTGGAGTGATTCTAGTAATTCTACTGGTGTGATAAGTCTGCAATCCCATTTGAGTAGTGGTGTACTGCAAGTGCCATTCAATTTCCATTGTTCTTGTTAACTTCTTCTAAACATACAGACATGAGCCCATCCTTTAGACCCTACAATTTCGATTTTCCAAATCCTAAGAACTGTAGATGTACACTCAATGAAGCTTAAACCTTCACCATCCCCTCCCTCCCCCCAAAAAAAGAAAAATAAAAAAAGAAACGAAAAACTCTCTGACATCACTATGCATACATTTTGTAAATAAAAATTAATATGTTTTCAAAGATGAATGCATTGATAACCTGATCTACATTTTTAACAGAATCCATGATTGCCTTCTCTGTATTCTGACGCTTTGCTTTCTCTGTTCGGTGATCCTCCTTTTCCTTTCTCAACTCTTCTCTTTGCCTCTCAACTGTTTTCTCCAGGATCTGAATGAATATTCTAGAAATCGTAAAAGGATAATTAAAGAAAACAAGAATAACAGAAAACAACTTGCTTGTTTTTGCAAACCTGTATTCTATGTTCTTTTTCTTCCTTTTCCTTTATGACTTGCTCACTGGTGACATTACCTGTGGACCGTTTACCTGTTTTGCCAAATCAGAGAATATAATCATGTATCAAATAAGAAAAACAGAGAATATAGTCAGGAACATGATAGACAATCAGTGCCACATAATCATTTCTTTGTAAGAAAAGGAGGACCTTGTTTTAATTCCTCAATCTGCTTAGAAAGAGCTTGCTTTTCCTTGCTGGACTCATCCCTTTCCCTCAATAAATTATCAGCCTTTTTCTACAGGATGCAACATAAACATAGAAAATTGATTAAAACAAACAGAAGTATATTTTACTACATGTCCACATCAGTAAATTAGGCACGAAAATATAGGAGTTTAAAGGAACAAATATAGTTTCTCAACCTTCCACTGAATTGCCAACTTTTTCTGTTTATCCAACTCTGATTTCAAAGTAGCCTTCACACAAAGCAATAACAATAAAGTATCAGCCAAAGATGTAGCTAAAATAATCAAGAATACTGCCACTTGTTGAATGCAGAAAAGACCACTATGCTAGTCACCTCATTTTGCAGAACGTCATTTATCATTTTCTCCCTCTGATTTAGTTCTGACTCACTCTTTGCAAGGTCTTGCTCCAATTTAGATATTGTTTCTTGCTGCTTTGACAAGAGGTTCCTATTTCCACCTATCTCATTTTCCATCTCTTTAAGTTTTTCCTGGTGGATGAAAAGTGGATAATGGAAATAAAAATTTATAAGAAATTTGTTTCACTAAAAAAAAAGCCTAGTGTATAACTAGTTCCCACAAAATTCTAAAATGTATTCTTTCCAAGGGGGGAAAAAAATCAATCTAAAAATGCACAAATGCAATTGTTTTGAAGAAGGTACTTGATTAATAAATGACAGAGAATGATCAAAATGTGCAACATGAAACTCAAGCTGGGCGGATAATTTCCACAACAATCTAGAGCACACAGGTTATCCATGGAACTGCATACTGGACACTCAAAATGCTTCATCTTTAAAGAGGTTAGCCATGCATTAAATAATCCACTCACTGCTATTCCAAAACTTGCAAATCAAACAAGTGTTTGATAACTCAATCTGTATTTTTGAGATTTTTCTTTCCAGTGAAAATTTCATGATTGTTTCACTTAAAAGTGTAATAATAAGAACAATAAAATTGACTGTAGATGAAGGGGTAGCCTCAGTGAAACAATAAGTTACTCCACTGTGACTCAGAGATCATAGGTTCAAGTCACAGAAACAACTTCTCTGTAAAAACAAAAGGTTATATGCTCCACAGTGTGGGAGCCTTGTGCACTACGACCACTTTTTTCATTTTTTTCTAATTGATTGAGGATCTAGATTTGCAAATAATAAGCCAAATACAATGTAAATTAGTGGCTCACAAAACCATTCAATAAGTGCACATATGGGTGTCTTTGCATATCAAAGAAATTGTTCATGCCAAACATGAGGAAGCTTTTTCAAGCACAAGTATTCCCACACACAGCTTATCAATATAGCTTCTGCATAATGCAGAAGTACTCGACCCTTTCCCAAAAAATTCTACTTGACAAAATCCAGTGGAGTCAACAGGAATATCTAGCCATTACCAATTCCTACAATATGTCTGCACTAAGGTGTCATTTAGCATATGATTTGGAAAGTTCATATAATTATTGCCAAGAGTAATGAATCAATTCCTAGAAAATTCAACCAGCAAAAGTGGTTCATCTAGAAAGGTCCGGTTTGATAAAAGAGTTTAGCAACAGATTATTTGAGAGACTTCTATGAAGAGAACAATGACCCCTTATCTAATGCTTCATACAACTTGTTTCAGACAATTAAACACTTTTGAACAACAAACATTCATGGCTGCCTGCCAAGGTACTGCCTGCTATAATCCTCTAGAGCCAGTCTACGAGCAGTTATCTATATCTTGACAGTTAATCCAACTCTAAAATTATCGCATTAAATGCTACTTAAAAAAATCATACTACAATGTAACAAGCATGAGCCAGCAATTCATAAAGGAACTTAATGAATCCTTAGTTTCAGAAAATTATTTCTAAGGATATCAGGGGTAAATTGAATCAATGACAGGAAGGACCTTCGTTCAATCATAATGTTGCAGATCTATATTTTGAACAAAATGAGCTGAAATCCTCCTTACCTGCATTTCGTGAACAATATCCTTCATTTGATCATAATCTTGCAAATCTATATTTTGACCTCTCTCAAGTAGCTTCAAAAACATTTTGTGTTAATAAAATTGAGTTTAAGAAAATTTGTACTAAAAAATCAAGTAATGGAAAAAAAAATCCCAAGAAGCAATACCTCAGAAATTCTCTTTTCAAGTTGATCTTTCTCCACCCTTTCCATTTCAATCTCTTTCTTACAGGCATCTATCTCAATTTCTCTCTCCCGCAATAGTGACTCCAAACTGTCAGAATGCATCCTAGCCTTTTGTGCTTCTTCACGTGATTTCTGAGACAAGATACATTAATGCTTTCTGATACCAAAACAAATAGTTAGAATGAAACTCACATGCTTATTTTAGACATTTTCCCCCAACCAAAGTACCTGGCATTCTTCAAAATTGTGCTTATTTTCCTCCCTGAGTTGCATATTGCTTTCGCGAAGCAAGTTAATTTCTCTAACCTGCAGAAGAATTTTCAATATGTCCATCAGCAGCAATGATCTAAGTTTTAGATGGTAGTGTTTCAACTTAGGGAGGACACAATTGAAAGTTGAAAAGCAGAACAAGCTTACACTTATAACACTTGAGTTCCACACGAAACTCCCATAGGAAAAAATAAAAGCCGATAAGAAATACTGTGACATTTAATTCGATATGGAAAAGGAAAAGCAATACCTGAAGTTGAAGGGATTTCATCTCTTCTTCTGAGAATAATAACGGCCTTAAATTGGCACGCTCTGCACGGAGTGATGCTTGGGCAGTTTCAGCTGCATTGAGAGCACTCTCAAGCTACATGAAAAGTTAAAGAGATTTCAGCACATATACGACTCCTTTTATCTTTCCAGAATATGCAAAGTCAATGAAACTGTACATACAGTAGTTGCTATCACACCAAGATTGCGAAGAACAAAGCCGTCAAATCTAATGCTGTCAATGGGGCAAGAGTATACCCTTCCTCTCACCTAATGGTGTGAGGGATCTAAGGACAACAACTAGAAAAAAAAAAGTAAGAATTTCCTTGACAGTAACCCTTCCATTGTGACTGGGACAACAGCATCAGAGGAACAAAGCAATTGCCCAAAACTTTAACATCAAAATTTCATCATGCAAAAAGGATTTAAGTACACCCAAGAACTTTGTACAAGGCAACAACCATTTCGATACTGCACACATTTTTGTGACTCACAATCTGCTGAAATGTGTCTCAACAGAAAAATGAGGGATTCATCAAGAAAACCACTAGTCTCTAATGGAATAAACTAACTACACGAAAGTAATAAATGCCACAAACCATCCATTTTACTTGCACGTGCAGAAGTATCAATCAATCAAAAAATTCAAAATATTGATCCAAATATTACTGCAGTTGATAACTCACTAAGTTTCCCCTAAATGACCTCATCCAAGATCCACTGTAAATGAGTTGGTTAACCCATTTATTGGGATTATGGTATGAACAACTAACATGGACACTCAAAGACTGGCATACGACCTACAACATCTTGCAAAAAGTACGTTCAGCAAGAATACAATTTGGCCAAAGAAAGCCAAAAAAGGGGTCTTAAGAAACAAAAAGACAGATCATAACTTCAGTAGACAACACAAGGACAAAATAATTTCGACAACAAAAAAGGAGGCAAAATTGCCAAACCATGATATAAATACAAAAGCAGTCCATTTGTGCTTTATATTACATCAATACCTGTGGCCCCTGGTGTAGTTACAATAGTTAAAAAGAATAAATAAAACGAATGGAGTGAAAAAAAACTGGTAATAACGTACTTGAGATTGCAATCGCATCTTTTCTTGTTTTAACAAGGAAATCTCTGTTTCTGCCTGTTGAAGTCAAAAGAATATTATAAAAGTTCAACTTTTACTTTTATGAAGATGAGTGGGAAAGAAAAATACATTTCTAAAGAACTTACTATTTCCTTGGACCTACGAAGATAGTTAACCACATTCTGTAAACCAGCGTCACCAAACAGATCTGGAGTACTCCCAGAAGAAATTCCAGCAGAACCACAGTCGTTTTCAGCCAAGCGGATGTGCAACGCCTCAAGCCGACTATGCAATATTTTGTTCTGCACAATGATTAAGACATGGATAAGCAACACAGCAACATAAACCACAAATACAGTGGCATGTGCATGCAGCAAAATTTCTCAAGGACATCAGAAAAAAAAAAAAAATCTCCTATATGAATGAGTCTTTTTTTGGGTAATTATTTGAATGAAACTTTAAGGAGGACTTAACAAAGTCACCAAATAGCATTGAAGTCTACATAAGATAAGGAAGATAAGCATGGCCATTCATTTTCAATTGTTTATCCAGCAAAAAATTTCCATATATGCTTCTCGCATTTCAAGCAACAAACTGTCCTTACAACAGAAAACATCAACAGAAAAAGATCATATGGAACAGGGAGATAAACATGGAAGAGACAAACAATGTTATCAACAAACAAAAATTTGATTGTGAATATCCAATATATTGCATGTTATTCAAATAAAGAAGCATAGATGAGAAACAGGAAAACGAAATATTTTTGTTAATTATGCACATCTCAAGATTTCGTATTGATATAACATGGCTAGTGTCATTGGTTATTCTTTAATTTTCCTTCTTTCTCTGTGAAATATCAATAGTTTTACATGATAAATGTATATAATGTCGAAGGTTTTAAGCCCCTTTAAAGATACTCTTTCTAAAAGGTTCTCCAGCATTGTTCTTGAAGAAGCAAAAAGCATTTGTACCGGCCTAAAAAAATGAAAATTACCCAAAAGACATTTTCTGACTTCCAAAAGGTAGCTTTTCGTGATTGTCCTATTCGAAATTAAATGATGCTGTTAGGAAGAGCTCTAAATTGATGTTTTCTCAGAACTTAGCAGTGACAAAAGATATAGTTTCCTGTCGCATAAAGATTTTGGAGACTAAAATACTTCACCCCAACCAGGAGACATTTAAAATCGCAATACTGGTTAGTACAAAGAACAGATTCCTGGTAGTGCTCAGGATAGGAATATAACAATCCATTTCATGAAACGAGATCATCACATACATGACAAACGGCAGATCTAGGAATTTGTGTCAGTGGGGCTAAGAACACCCACTATACTGTCCTTAATATCTAGTGGCATCGATAAAAATTTAAACATCTCAATCAATAATAATTGCTTGGACAAGCTTTAAATAGTGATGAAGCAAGAAATTTTAGTAAGTGAAGGTAATAATGTGTAAAAATGAAGATAATAATATTCACAAAAAATACAAAGAAAGTAAATAGTGATATAAAAGACAAATAAAATTGTATTTTTTATTTGTAGCTTTTACTCCAATTTTTTTGACTCAAATATGGATTAAACATTTTTATTTCAAAAGCAAGAACATGATGAAAACCTCAAACTAAAATATACATAAGAGAAATAACCAAAAAAAAAAAATCTGTAATTGAATAATAAGTTCAAAAAAAATAATGGTTTTATATTACATATTTTATATTGAATGCTTGATGAAACAATAAAAAAATTAACTCAAAAATATAAGGTGAAAAAATTTAGAAAAATTTAGCTTCTAAATGTTTTGTAGAGTATATATTTTTTATCTAATAAAGAGAATTATTTTTATCCTTAATTTAAAAATTTAGTGAGGGCAAAGGTATTTTTCAGTGGGGGCAAACAAATTTTTTTATAAAATGATTTCTAAATTTTCCTTTCAATTTTAATTTTTCCCAAATTCTGGTGGGGGCAAGTGCCCCCACATTCAGTGGGGACATAAAGTAGATCCGCCAATGTGCATGACCCACATTCATGGACAGTACAGAGTGTGCAGTGCAGAATAAATAAGTTCAATGGAGCATTTGAATTAAATGTGCAAATTAGGCACCAACCTGTTCATTGAGTTCATCATATTTCTTCTCAGCTTCCTTTTTTGAATCCTCTAGCAATGATTTATCTACCTCCCATTTGGTCTTCAGTTCAACCTGTCAGATGGGAACAGAAAGTCTGCATGAACTAATAGAATCTTGAACAAGCAGCATAGACCTCTAAAGCTGATAAAGTCAAATGCACCCCAACAGGTATTAACATGTTTTCAGCATCATGATCTCAACTCTGCATAAGTAGGCATGCAGAAAAGATTTCAGGTTGCATAAACAAGAACAAATAAAACAAATATCAACAAATAAACTAAGTCTCCAGAAATAAGCAATTCACTGGAGAATATAAAATAACCCTCAAAAGAGAACTCCATTTAATTGGTAAGTCACAGATTGTAGATTGAAATGTTTAAGGACGTATTTGTAATAGTTTTAAGATAGTCAGGACCAACTTGTAAGGAAATAAATAAACAACAATTGCAGCAAGCAGATGGAGACAGATTTTTCACTCTTGCAGATTAGAGTCACAATGAGAGAATTATGCTTCTCCAAAAAGGATCCTCAATTTGTGTTACAGCTTCATACTTTGACTTGAAGTCCACTCAAATTTTTGCATACTTTCACTTGAAGAAGATGAAAAAGAAGAAGAAGAGGAAGAAGAAGGGTGCAAAAAGGAGACCAGCATTGTGCTACAACACTAAAGAATCAGACCAAAGAAAAGTTAACTCAGAGAAAACACGAGAATAGGCACTGTATGGAACCAGAACAACACACACTGGTTAAATTGTGCATTGAATTACTGGCAGTACATCCATGTTCAAAAAAGTGTTTGCAACTGTTCTAGGCTTACTATTTCACTTTTCTGTGTATCTGTCAATTTACGCAGGTCAGATGCTTCCTGCTGTAGTGATGCCAAGGCCTGAGATGTTTTTGCCAACTCCTTTATGGTCTCAGATTGTAGAACCACCTAACCAGAAAAAATAATCGTTAACCAATTGCCATCAAGTGTGAACTGTATATGTGCACAAAGCTTATCATTTTAGACCAGTTATAAAAACAAATTCTTATTAACAGATGCCTTTACAGTAAATTATTGGACTGGTCAAAACAGATAAAAAACCATAATTTTGCTTTCCCAATGAGCAAAGATCTAATTCCTCCCAAATGCTAAAAAAAATTATTTTGGCAGCTGAAAACACTTCAAAACACTTTGTTTAAGAATGAATAACTTAAGGACCCAAAGAAACAGCAAAAACAAGATTTACCTGTCTTTCATAATTAGTTTGAGCAACCTGCCACCGCTCGTGCTCCTTCTCCAAATCTTCTTTCAGCACAGAAACTTGAATTTCCATTGCTAAAATCTGAGAACTGCAAGCAAAAGCACAATATGAGAAATTATGAGGAATATCAAAATTAAAGTGTAGAATCAATAGATATATCTCACGTCTTGCTAGAGCTTTCTTCCTTCAAACTTGTGATTTCTGCAAAAGTGGAGGTAAGAGCCTCTTCTTTTCCCACAGATGCAGAGGCCACCTCTTCAGACTTCAAACTCAATTCCTTCTCAAGTTCCATTATTTCATCTCTAAGTGAACGAAGTTCAACTTCCAAAGATTCCTTTAATTTTTCAGACTGTTAAATTTTTGGGAAGTGCAGATTACAAAAAAATACATGTTAAGTGTTATTATGTATAAATAATATGGTGATATAGACTCAATACTATTTAGGCTCTTCTAGCACTAGTCGTACCTCAACCTTGAAGTTCTCATGAGCAACCTCCATCTGCTTCAATAAAGCTTCAGTCACCTGAGCTATACCCTTATACTGCAAAGAAAAATGTGAGTTGGCATGCTGCAAGGTGCAGAAGTGTGAAAGTAACTTATGATGAAAGGTAAGCACCTGTAACATATGCTCTTTGTTAGCCTGTGCCTCTGCTTTCAATTTATCGATCTCTTCCTTAGCCATAACCAGATCCGTAACAACCTTGTAACAGAACCAAAAAAATAAATCAGACTCGGAAATCATGCAAAACTAAACAACTAAATAATAAATCGATGCCACAAGGCTATAAACAACCCAAGAGTTTCCACTGGAAGTTACTAAAGAAAGAATCATTACAGTAAAGCACACAATTTGTTAGACAGATACATGGATTTCTAAAAACTTGTCAGTTGAGAAAATTATATAATATTGCCAACAAGCACCATCAACATATACCTAAAATTATTTGATCTGCATGTACAGAAAAAAAAAAAAAAAGGAAAGAAAAAAAAAATCCTCACAAGTTCAGCTTTAGCAATAAAGACAATCAATTGCTCCTCCTTAAATTTCAATATATGCTCATCATACCAAGGAATCACAATCCATTTTCATAAATAACACATACACAAAATAAAATGCCTTTGATATTTTATGCAATAAAGGCACCGTCATGATTTTTTAACTTAAGGAATCCACAATTTTGCCAAAAGCATTATGTTGGAGATCTTTTAGAACAAGTTTCTATCTGGAATATCATAAAATTGCAGGATCTCTTCTAATCGAGTAAAATCTTCAGTATCTAATTATCAGTTGTAATCCAAACTATCAACTTGCAGGATTTACTCTACAATAAAATGTGGCAAGTATAATTTGTATGGCCAATAAAGTAGCATGGTAAACAAATCAGCTGTCAGATTGAAAGCTACAATTTTAAATGAATACAATTTACCTCAGTTGGGGTAACAGATGAACATATGCCACCATCATGAATATTAGGAACCTGCAACAGCAGGGTGGAAGCATAAACCATATAATATGTTCAGAATTTTAAACATGACCACTATGGATAGGACACCATCCCAATACCATAAATATATTGCCTAAAATCAATAAGGTGACAAGCTCATTGCCAAACAAATAACAAGACCTAAAGTTCTGGTGCCTACTTTAGTTTCAATCTCTGCGAAGTCTGAACCTTTTCAATTTCAGGAAACAAGGAGACAAAAATTTTCTTATTATAGATTATTATAAAATTATTCCATGTTGCATCAGGTCTCACCAACCTAGATTAATCAGAGAATTTTCTACAGATGGACCTAAGATTTGTCTAAGAATACAGTTTCACCATTTGTAATTTTAAAAGCAGGTAACATCAACTCAAGAGCATCTAAAAATCTCTGCATTAACATGAAGCATCTTGTAATAAAATATATTTCCTTCTCTGGAGTCCCAGACTTCAGTTCCCATGATCAGTAGACCATATTTTCGATGAACTTCAAAAAGAGGAAAAGTGAAAAAGGAAAGTCTAGTTTTCTCCATGCTCTAACACTCAATTTCTGAAGAAACCATATATCCATCAACTTCAGCAACTTCTTTCACAAAATTCCACACCAATGATGGTGCAGAGGGTGGGAAGCAGCTATGCTCCCACAATTAGGCCTATAACCCACAAAAACCCCCAACATTATGACAGTTAAAATGCTTTATTTTTAACTTGTTAGTGCCACAATCAATTTCCTATAACTTTATACAGATTTAAGTTTCATACAAACTAATAGTAGTGGCGGCCACATGCAGCAATCAACCAAGAATTTTTAATGATGAAGCAAAGACGGTTACGATTAGTATGGACTTATCTTCTTGAAAAAATTAAAAAGGAAAAGAACTTCACTTGCTGAACTAAAACGAATCCCGTAGATGGACAAACCTTAAAATCTGAAGCCTTAATCTTTTTTTCCAAATCAGAAAGTTTGGCCTGATAAGCAATCGTCAAACCAAAAGGATCAGCCAAATGAATGTTCATTAGATAATTCAGGAGGCCTATTCTGCTTGGGCACTTAAATTGCAGGAATCAACATGAAATTATAAAACTATGCTAGGAAGTTTTGAAACAAATGAATACCTCAGAAACACCGGCCCTAGTCTCAGCAGCCGAAACAGCATGCAAGGCATTAGCCAATTCCTTCGCCATTTCTTCAACTTGTCTCATTGTATTCTTCAAAGTCTGGTCACGGTCAGAAGAAAGACATCTGACATTATCCCGTTCTTGTTGCAGCTCTTTCTTTGCCTCAGCCCATTCCCTCTATTGAAAAATAGTTTGCAAAAGAGTTTAATTTCCAAATATGCTTGCAATACACAAAAGATTGAACTTACACCCTCAAAGAAAATCAGATAGTATTTACTATTTTGATAAAGAAACACTTAGCAATTTAGCGGATAGCCCACACACGAGACATAAGAACAAAACATAGCAGATCGGAAGGCAAAGCCTTAAGTGGCCAAGCTGATTTATGAAGCATAAAATAAAATAGGTCAACAGCAGATCAGAATTTACCTCAACTTGCTTGATATACTCCCCTTGTTTTCTCTTCTCGGCTGCTCTTGCTTCCTACAGTTGCCAAAATTCAATTGAAAGAAATGTGATCAAATGAATTCAAGATGAAGCAATAACAACTAAATTCACCAAAACAACCTACCTCGCGAGCCTCCTCAGCACTTTGAAGAGTGTCCAAGCTAGCCTGCATGCAGAATTTCAATTATATATGGGTAAAAAAAAACAAACTAGAACATGTAAATTGTAAATATACTAGAATGGCACAGCTTTCTCAACCTGCAGTCGATAGACTCTCTCTGACAGACTACGAACTTCATCACAGGCTCTTTTTTCAGCATTTGACAACATATCCTTTTCAAGCTTCAGAACAGAAGCCTGTTGCAAAACATTGCCTCAAGTAAGTAATGTCAAATAGTTCCAAGACAACAGCTCCATGTTATATTCATTTACCTCCATAGATAATTTGCGTGAGCGTTCCTCAGATGCCTGCAAAGTCCCTGAATTTTCACGTAATTTCCTTTCATACTCAACTATCAACTGTGAAAGCTCCACATTCCTAGCTCTAATGCTGGTAATCTCATTTCTCTGTCATCACATGCAAAAAATTGAATTCTGTTGAGCAAGTTAAATGTGCCTGCCAAGATATATTGTTTACTCATAGGCAAGGCACAGAGGTAGACGCTTAAAGGGAAAATTTCAAAGTGAATTCACCTGATGGTCATATTCTTTCTTGAAACTATCAAGCCTTTCATTGGCAAATTTTGCATCCAGCGCCAACTTCTCAGATTCTGACCGCAGTGATACAATGATACTCCTAGCAACCAAATACAAAATATATGGCATAAGATGGCATACAGAAGACACTGTACATACAGCCAAATCCATACATATAGTTTAAAGAAAAGAAAACGTAATTGATTCATAAATAGATTAGAAAGGATGAAACAGATACATCAGCCTTTAAGTAGGAAAGTTAAATACATAACTCTTTGCACAATGGCAAACAAATATTTAAGGGAAAAAAAATGAAAAGAAGAGTAGCACTAATGTATCAGACACATTGGCAAGAGAAAATAAGCATCAATGAAACAGAAAATAGAAGAAAATATAAAAGGAGCATCCAAGTAAAGGGCACTGGTGAAAAGGGGTAAAAAAAATTTTACCTAGATTTGCCCAAATTTTCTTCAAGAGATCTCAATCGCTCAGTAGCCCTTTCTTGGGCCTTTTTATTAGCCTCCTGTATTGAATGAAGTATGACACATGTTTCAAGCATAAGCAACATTGTAAATTGAAGTATGATTATCCAAACAATTTCCAGAGTCAAACAGACCTGGGAGCCTTCAAGCAAAGCCAAGAAGTCCTTCCTTCCATCCTCTACAACTGCAAGTTTTTAAATTAGATCAATGCCTCAAAAGAAAAGGTGCAGCTCAGCAGAGAAGCAGAGAATGGCAATTTAACATAAATATTATCTAATATCCACATATATTAGTTCAATAAAAAAAAATGCATGTTTCAGAAAAAATATACGTAAATAATGCCAATACACCATGGATATAATTTCTCTCTTTAGTGATCCTCCAGATATGATCATTAGCTGCTAATCAAACAGCAGACGTATTCCACCTGGAGGCATTGGAATCAACATGGTGGTGGATACTTTGAACCCAAGAATTTTAAAAATAACAGGGTGGGATAACTTAGAACCCAGAATTAGATATTAGTATTGATCCCTACACTGCAAAACTCATTCATTTTCCAGGTTATATTTGGGTCGACCACCAGTATTATACCCGTTTTCTTTAAGTGGTAGTATGGTCAAAATTTCTTGCTCTGGCTTTTGTATGCCATATTAGCCCTTCATCCATACATCCTTTCATTCTTTGTTGCTTTTGGTGAAAGGAAAAAGCATATTTTGTTTAAGGATCAAAGCTATACAGCCAAAAACAACACAATGTGCTGCAGAAGATACCAAATACAAAAAGGAGTGCAAAAAAAGACAAATAAGTGCGTGTACATGTAAGAAAATCTTGGTGTACAGTAAACTAGGCAAAGTAGCATCAGTGGCGTCTGCTTAACCACATCTAGGACGTTAAATCCTCTTTACAACCAAAAGGTGTGGAGAACACCAGTAACACACTGTTCAGTGCAAGTGATTATCAATTTAGAGGATAGGGAAAAAAATCATCAGCACTACATGTGCCTGCAAGAGAAATAATTTGCTTTGTCTTCCTAACAGTAATACACAACTACTACTGAGTTCATGGCTTATCTCTTGCCTCTTAGCACTTCTGTCACACCTACTTGTGCTTTTAGCAGCGCTGTGTAATAAATGTCACAAGAGTTATTTGCAAAGGGATTACAACATGCAATAAGTACAGTTCAGTGAGACAAGATAGACAACCTGGAATTGCATGGGAAGAGTGAGAATGAGAAGAATGCAGTTTGTGCTCCTCTTCATACAACCTTTTGTACATTGCTACCTATGCACATGACAAAATAACAATGAAAAGAACCATATAATAACAAGAAAATCATGTAAACCACATGATCGAAATTAACAAAGCAATTTAATTGACAATCAACCAAGATACAGAATGCTTTAAGACCCTTACAGAAGTATGAAGAGAGTCAATCATGCGCCCCTGCTCTTCGGCTCTTTGTAACACTGCAGCAACTTTAGAGGCCGCTTCATCAGTATGTTTTTTGAGCTCCATTTCAAGCTTTTTCTGCAATTTCATGACATCCACAGAAAAATTATTAATAGGTCATTTAAACATGAAAAATGGACCACCAACAGTTCCATAAGCAAAAGAATTTATAAACAGATCACTAATTCTACATGAAAACCTTGAAGTCCATCTCTGAATTTTCAATCTGGTCAGAAAGAGTGTGGACAAGACTCCTGAGCTGAACATTTTGCTCAACTAGCCCATTTATGTCCCTGAAAGTCAGCTGTGAAACATGGTCCAATGGGATGACATGTTAATAAGTTATTAATATTTTCCAAAGAGAAAAGTGTTGAAGTGAATGTATCAAGACGAGAAAATATAAGGAGAAAAACTAACAAGGCGTTCTGAAATTGCTTTTTCAGCATCAAAAACTACACCCAATTCAACAGCAGCAAGTTCTGTGTGGTCACCAGCTTGGTCGGGTTCAGCAGATCCACAACGGAGTTGTATATCACGACATTCTTTGAGGAGCACTGTCACCTACAATGTTATAAGCAGAATGCCAAGAATTATTAACTTGTATTTCAGACAACAGATGACATTGCTTTCTCAGGCACTTGGAAGTGCAGCTGACAGACTCAGTCACTGACATCTCAAATACTGAGATATACTGAGATGGAATATGATGGGATACCTTAGAAATTGAAACTTGGGGGGAAAAAACAACAATTAAGGCAATGTTCAAGTAACATCTTAAGGGAAGCTGCATCAGCATGACACACATCACTGCTTCAATATTCATGGGCACATGGCTGAAAAAGCTAGGATATGTCTACAGTTTCTGTTTGTGGTTCAAAAAAGATATAGACATGTAGCCAATTAATAGCACATGTACAAGTGGGTGTAAAATTTAATGAAGTTGGTAGCATTTAATAACAGCAAGGGCAACAAAACTGCTTCAATATTCATGAAAAGGTGGTTGAAATAGCTAGGACATGCCAATAGTTTGTGTTTTTAGTTCAAGGAATACAGGGACATTCATCCAATTAAAAACAACTGGTAGCAATTAACTGCAAGGGCAATGAAAAGTACTGTTACAACCTGTTTTCCAAGGTCAACAATTTCCTTCTGTGCCAAAGTGTACTCACGTTCATGCCTCCTCAAAGCCACCTGGATACCAAACTCATGACCTTCAGTCTCAGAAAATATTTACAGATAATACTACATAGAACAGCCTAGAATATATCATAACCTGCAGTTCTTGTATCTTTTTCTCTAAATTTGCCTGCTCAGAAACTGAGTGCTGCAATTTTTGGTTGATGAGAGAGTATGACTCCACCATTCTTTCATATTCAGCTGTAGAAACCACTCTATCAGTGCATTAAACATGGGTTGTTCTAAGAATGGGTCCAAACTACTCAAGAGCACCAATAATCATTTAGATTCAAAAATAGCTTCAAGAAAAAAGAACAAATCCATTGTGCTGCAGACAGAAAAATGATTAATGAGCACTTCAACAGCTGTGGCTATACAGAGCACTTGCATCTACATTGGCTTATGCTGAAAGGATTTATGTTTCTTAACAAGTCAAGCTTCCAACAAGTCTATTAGTATCTTCCTGTTATCCCTGCGCAGGGAACTGGAACCCTGAGTTGACTTTAGGATCTTTATATACTATTACCTTAGTGTATTTTCACAAATCAAGCAAGTCATTTAAAAAGTCACAAAATGGGTCTGGTTAGAATTTTTGGCATAACACACTAATTAGGATGAAAATATACTTATGTCGTGGATTTACTGGTATGAAGGCTCCCTAACTTAAAGCCCAATTCAAAACTCAACTATACAACTCAATTAATTGAAGTAAACTAATCCCAACCCAAAACTCAATTAAATATTGCCAACACAATGCCTGTAAAAAACTGAAAAAGAAAAACTCATGTGCCTCTTTAAATTTATAAACAATTGAATCAAGAGTAGTGGTAGCAGTAATTTCAATTTCACTCAGGAGAATCATATCTTGGTAAACACAAGCAAACCTACCATGTTGGGTATCCATCAGCTCATCCTCAGACAAGGTACTCAGCAATTCAACCTTGTGGGTATGTAAAACAATTGACTTATCTTAGCACCAACTCACTCACTAATCACCAAAATTTGCAATGAATAAGCAGACAAGTGCTTTCTGCTGACACTTATGAACAACCTAAGGTATTTATCAGAGGTAAACAAGGCAATGAAGATTACCCTCAAGAGACCCATCTGTCATGGAACTATGTAGCGTCTAATGCATCATTGAATCAGAACTTCCAGACCAACTTGTTGAACCTAACTAAGACTAGAGCTCAAATGAAGTCATATAGTATTTCCAACCCACGATTTGAACACAGAGCACCCTATTGTGATTGCGGGAAGCTGTCCAACAGAATTCATTACATCACGTGGCATGGCACATTAACGAGGTTCAAAACCTTACATAGAGTATAAATCACTTAGTGGCATGGATTTGCTAGCATGGGCTTGGGTCAACCCAAAACACAAATTAGACCCAATCACAACATGGCCAAACCATGGGCTGCAATAATATGTGGCTTAGTTGTGATTGTGATCTTTATTGGGTTCAAAAAGTCAGGCGAGAAGCTCTGCTTTGACAGCCACAACTCTGTGGCAGAATCAGTGCTTAGGGGTATTTTCACTGCTTGTTTGCCTCCAAGCAGTAGGTGAGAGAGACCTACCCAAACCAGATAAAAAGTTTGTTCATAAGTGGTGATGACAAGGTCTTTGCTGCTCATTTGATACAAATTTTGGTGATTATTGGGGGCCAATCCTACAATGGGTCTGTTGCTTTACATGCATTAGAAGCTTAATCTTCTGAGGATCTCATCCCAAGATGAAAGGTGAATATGAATCAAACCTGACACAGTAGGTTTGCTTATGTTTACCATGATAATCATGATTTTCCAAAGAATGGCAGAGGACAATTACAACTGCTACTAATGATTCATGTGTTTAGAAGTTCAAAGAGATGAGTGATTTCTTCTTTAATTTTTTTACAAGATTACTCTTGTTTCAGTGTTTAAAAATTCAATCAGATAGGTTATTTCTTTTTTTAATTTTTAAAGGATTGTATGTTGCTAGTATTTAATCAAGTTATGGGGAGAAATTAGTTTAACATAATTACTTGGGGTTGGTTAATTGAGTTTTGGAGTGGCCATTAAGTGAGGGCAGCTCATTTGAGCCCACCAACCCAAGTCATGTGGTCTACTGGATTCTGTTCAACTGACTTGATGGCATGATAGATTTTTTACCTAAAATTCCTATGTGAGACATTTTGTAAAACTTTGATTGTCACACTAAATTTGCAAAATGCACAAAGCTTATGATATATTAGTATACTAAACCCATTTCTCTTTTTAAAATATGTATAAATTTAATGGGCTACAATCATATTGCAAATTAATGTGAAAAGTCATTGCTTCATGTGAGCCCAGGTACACTAGAAAAAGTTTCTTCCCAAAAGCAAATCTAAAAAGAAAGGAGAAAAAAACAGTAAAGGAGACCATTATTATCTTAACTTTTAAAATTCAAGCACATACCTCTTTCATCTAAAATCATTCCTGCTTTTTCCTCAAGTTCACATAGGACCTGAAAAATGAAGTTAGCCTCAGAAATCAAAGTCAAAGAAAGCAGAACAATACCAATTAACAACAAAAGAATATCAGTAATACTGGGACCAAAGACAAATAGTAATCACAAGGATAAACTGAGGAATGGAGGCAGGCCTCAAATGATTACATTAAAATTAGCAACAAAGCTAGAAGCATTGACATCAGAATTCTATGCTCTTACTGAACTAGATTACAAACAATTTAATGCAAAATGCAGACAATACCCGCTGCAGCACTGCTTCAGATTCCTTCCTTCCCAACTGCTCATGTCGAAGAGCATCAACAGCCTCTTGGTATTTTGCATACATTTTACCCAGCTAGTTGACACAAGAAGAAGAAATCAATATACTGAGTTTGTCAACACAAACCTGCACACACACACACACATAGCAATGGAAATGCAACCAACTGTTAGTGACTTACACTCCAACCATCACGGAGAAGAGAAGCTGCCAATGCAGTTCCAGAAACTCCAACTGGAATCCTGGGGACTACCATGCTACTCTCCTCAATGCTGCCTTCAGTCCACCTATGACACAAGAAAAAAACAAAGTAGTAAAATGTTAGACCTTATATGATAAGTTAATCAATATCTAGCATTAACAGTTTTCTTCTATGGGTGCAACAGTAAGGTTGTCATAGCCTTTTTGTGAAAACAAGGATAAAGTTGTCAACATCCAACCCTTGTTTAAACCCCACAGTATAGGAGCCTTATGTAGTGGGGCACCATTAAGTGGGTACAATGTATTGCATCCATCTCCAACTCATTTCAGCCAACCACTAAACCCAAACAGTAGCACACATTCAGACCATTTAATCAATAAACTAGACCATTGATCAATTCAATTTTTAAAACAACCAGTGTTATTTATTTTTTCAATTTAATTTTTATTTTAAAAATTAGACCAAAAGATTTTATCACTTAAAATACTTAGAATTAAATTTAAGTAAATATCAAATTAATTATTTAATTCAATTAAAAAAATAAGTGCAATTGTATTCTAAGAAAAACATTTACATTCACTTAAAGTCATAAAATTATGTTAACTATAAAATAAAATATAGAATATATACATAAATATTATAAAAATATTATCCTTGATACATTGGTTCAACTCAACTCTCTGCATGGATTGATGACTGGGTCTGGTTCTATCACTATGACTTCATCCATCTTCAGTTAATAATATACAGCTGTTCTCATACTATTCCAAGATAACAGAAATGAACCACTCAAAACCCACGAGCTTTCAAATATCCTCCTAGTGCCCATTGGGAGTACCCCACATTCACAACGTAGAAACAAGTAATTAACCACTTTAATTGCAGATTTCTCCAGAAAATATCTACTAACAAGTATATTCCTCCTTTTGAGTTCAACAATAGTTGAAATCCTCCACTGGGTTGCTTTTAGGAAAAGAAACAAAGCTCTAATGAAGCACCTGCTTTCCATATAGCCTACTAACAAAGATCAAATTTTGCACCCCTACAGCTCCCTAAATAAGAAAAATGGTATTTCATTTCAAAGCACATCTTCCCAGATGCCCACCACCTTACTCAGTCTCTTTGTGGATATCTATGAGCATCTTGTCCACATGTTCTTAAAGACTGATGCAATCCCAGCCTTGGCATTCTGAACAAAAAAGTCACCACCTAAGAGACCTCTACCCCCTGCCTTCTAAATTCAACCTAGCAAGAACAAAAGATAGCACCTTTATACATCTATAGCATGCGCAGCAGTGGAAGTTCCTTATTAAAGCAACACAAGACTAAGTATCACATAAAACAAGAACCAAAGCTTCATTGCCCACATAAAAAATTGAACACCCAACAAAACTTTCCCACCCCTTTCTTTGTTATGCTTACTAAATGAATCTTCTTCATTTAGGACTCTCATAAGGCAGCTGTTAAGAAGAAAAGTTGAACGGACTTTCATTCACTAAGGGTGGAAAACTAATGTGTTACTTTCCCTCTCCTTCATCCAGTCATCTTTCAAAATGCATCAAATTTACTGCTTTATCTAACTAAAAATGATCCCCATATTTGGGCCCATTATAAATTTCATTTTTTCAGCTTTCAAGTTGCAATGTTGATAATTAAACCTTTGTTTATTTGACAATGAAGAAAAAGAAGCAACTAAATATTAGAGTACAATAAAGCTATGCACTTAATTTAATTGAACATTTTAGGATAAAATAAATGATATTGCCAAAATACTCAGGCTAATGATGGAAATAAACCTCCCAAATTTGTATCTCGTAGGAACTTTCACTGCATTGCAAATCAAAATGATAATGAGGCCCAGGGTCTAAATTAATTTATTTTTTCATCACCTTTGTGCCTAAGTTAAAATATCCTAAGAGTAGGCTGTGAATAGCCTTGAAATAATTCATAACAAAATAATTCCTAATTCAATTCTCTTGACCAATGCTTACCACTTTAGCTACCTAAGATTGCAAAGTTCAAATTGAATGTACAGTGATAGTCAATTAAATAGCTAAATACCAACCGATATATGTCATCAAATGTTTCATTTTCCATTCCTTTTCTGTATCATTTCTTGATATATTTGGAATACAAGGTGAGTTTTATAGTGCCAACTCCAACATTAAAAAAAAAACTTCAAAAGAAAACTAATTTTTGAATTCAAGGAACTTGGAAGGAGCCAAAAAGGAGAAGACATTCTGGTTTTTGTCGCCTTTGGCAGCAACTTGATTCAATTAGTGGGCAAGCCATGCTATAATTGTTTTACAATTCTGCTCAGAATAAGAAGCAACAAAACAATTGCTCACTTGAGAAAAAAAAAATCTCTTTTGTGATTCAATACTTATATGCCAAAAATCAAGAGATCAAAAAGTAAATAAACATTGAAGGAGCCTCCTTCCACTTACTCAAAAAATAAGGTCACGGGGACATGAATGAGACTTAATTTGAGTTAAATAGTGAATAAGTGTAATTACTAAATCAAGATGAATCACAATCACCACATGACCTGGAGCACTAGCATTTAACAGCATTGATCTTCACATTCATCTAAATCATGCCCATACCTTTCTGTTGAGAAACTGCCAATTGGAAGAAGATTAAGCTCATTAGCTTTCCTACTACTTTCGACCTCAGCTTCACAAATTTGCAGTTTATCTTTCAAGCCTGCAGCCTCCTATGAATCAGCAACCAAAATTAATCAAACATCACCAAAAAACCTCCTAAAGATTTTTTCCAAAAAAGGAGCATCTCAATGCGTGAAACTTCAGAATGTGGCATCTGGAGAGGGTGAGATGTATTTGTAAAGAGGATATCTCTAACTCAAACCCTTGACCTCCAATAAATGAATCCTTACTTTGCATCAGGGTTCACCCTCCAAATAAATAAGGGTAAGTAACCCATGAAAACTTTTATCTGAATACACAAGTCAACATGAGCCAAACAATAATTGCAGCAATTCTTGACTATAAAGTTTACTGATCTAAAATAAAAAGAAATGTAACAGAAGCCACCATATACCTTCTCTGATTGCTTCCTTGCAGATACTTCCTTCTCCAGCCTCTCTCTATAATCATTCTCAACTTGACTCAAATGACTCTGTTATGATCCCACAAAAATTAGAGCAAATAAGGCAAGCAAATGTGTACTCAGATATTTCATGTATTACTATTCCATGACTTTCTCTGATATGTTTACGCATTTACCACAAAAAGGAAAAAGATAACTCACCTCCAAAGCCTTGATCACACCCTCAAGCTCTCCAGCCTTCCGAGACCACTCATCAGAACTTTCTTTATACAATTCAACAAGCTTATTCACCTACAACACCATAAAAATTTCCAATTAACCCAATATAACTCAAAGTTCTACATGCAGCATCTTAACAGTTGAAATGGAAAGGTAAAGCTACTATATACTATGCAGCATAAAACACCTGGTAAACCGAAAGGTATGCACCCACTAAACACAAAATCAGTAGCTTTTCCATAGCTTTCAAAGTTGATAGATGGCAATACAAAAAAACATTAAAAAATAAAAAAGGATGAGAAAGTGGTGCTTTTACCCAAACAATAACGAAAATAAGTGGCACTCCCCAAAAAAGAACACATTAACAACAACTGCTCCAGTTCATTCCAGAATTTTAAAATAAAAAAACCATTATCACCTCCTTTAAGTTAAACACCACATCAGAGGCTTCATAATAACTATGACTTTGCTCACAACAGAATAATCTGAAACGTAGGGGAAAACAGCTAAAAATGTGCTTTTGCTAAAAATTCATTTCAAACAAACAAAGCCCAGCATCCTCTTTGCACTACTTAAGAGGTTGAAGAGAGCATCAACAATTCCATTTCTGCAAACATAGCATTATGGAATATCAAGTCACTGCTGTCTATAAAGCCAGTGTCCATTGACTGAAGGGTATAATAAACAAATTAGCATAAACATGTTGCATTCAAGAGGTATATTCAAAGCCAATACTATGAACTAAGAAATCCTGCAAAATTTAGTAGAATAAATCCTCAGAGACACCACTAGCACAATCAGAATGCACAAATCTAACACCCAATTGACTACCACTAAAGCAACATCATCTTGCAGCTCACTAATGATAAGCTAATGCATCTCAAACTTGGTATGAACTCCATTACGAAATTTGGAAATTAACTACCAGCACCCAATCCCCTTCTTGTACGCGCATGAGTGTGTGTGTGTGTGTGTGTGTGTGTGTGTGAGAGAGAGAGAGAGAGAGAGTTACTGTAGAGAGCTCGGCAGTAAATCTGTCTTCATTGGCTGCAGCAGCATCTTTAGATGAGACTAATTCCTTTACACGGAAACGAAAAAGAAATTGTAAGACAAATTCACCAATCATATAAAGTAGAATTTGATTTTCAAAGCAAAGCATCACACCTCCTGAGCAAATGTTAACCTCATTTCCAACTCCTTTACCCTCTCCATATTCCACTTTAAGGAGCTAGAGCGTTCACTGAGTTGCCTTTCCGTCTAAAAAAATTGAAAAATCACTGAACAAGATTAGCCATAGTGCAAAAGATATTGGCTGGTAGAGCAACCAAGGACTATGAAGCACAACTAATTAAATGCTTACAGCTGCAAGTTTAGCAGACAGGTTCTCTTGAAGGTCCATATGATTTTTGCGCAACTCAATAAGTTCATCAACTTTGCTGGTCAACTCATCATTTAGCCACGTATTATGTCTCTGAATAAGTTCTTTTTCCTACTTCCATCCATAATTTTTAAAATTAGAAATTAAACGAATGCAAGAGAAGAAAGGTACACATAATTAGATGCATCAAAGGAAAAGATATATGCAGAACAAGAAGAACATTAGAAGCAGGAAGCAGAAAACAGACATGCTAAATCAATGATTGCAGATGTCAACGAAATCAAACTTATAGAATAATCAATGAAAAGAAAGGGGAGAACCTGCTACCCGGTAAGATAGGTAACCAGTGAAACACCTATGTAATGGGTAACTAAAGTAATGCAGCCTGTAAAATCATGAGCAGAAGACTAACCTGTGAAAGACGAGCACAGTTTCCCTGAGAGCGTGCTAATTCTGCCTCAATTTCAGTTGAACGAGCCTCCTTCTGTGCTGCTCTATCAGTCAAATTGACCTTCACAGGAAACATCAAAAAGAATGTTGGCCTTCAATTATAAAAGTGAATTCAAAAGCAGATACAGAGGTTTAAAGTGCAAAAGCACGGACAATCTTATCAAGGTAGCTAGTGATAGTGGCATTCTTCTCGCTAATCTCCAAGTCCTTCTGCTCCAGTAACTCTATCAACTGACTCTTAGACTTATGCAACTCCGACATCTCCATCTTCAATCTCTCTATTTCGCCATCCTTTCCAATCTGAAAAAACAAACAAAAACAAAAGACCAGCCAAAAATAACATCAATGCCAGACCAGACCATCCAGAGTTATCAAATTTATTATTTACGGCAGGATAATTAAAGTTTGCTTGGCCAACAGACCAGCCAATGTCAATGTAGTGAACAAAGCAAGAGTTGCAGTGGACTAATCAGCCACAACTTGGGTTCCTTTTATCCAATCTGAGCAAGTGTCTCCCCTTAAAAGCCAAAAGATATTACCGAATAATAATTAAATATTTATTTTCTTGCGGACTATTCCTAGAATGTGTGTCTGGGTCCTGGCATAGGGATAGAAAGACAGGTTAGTTTGAATAATTAGTAAGATTTGATTACAAAATCATGATTTTTATTCAAGTTTAATGAGTGAATATCATATTATTTTTATTCATTTCACATTCGAGAATCAAATATTATCAACATATATATGCAATAACCAAATGACAGTAACCAAAGAGAGCAACTATTAAGATATTATGCAGACTCCGAAGTGCTAATGGTGGTGAAGTACATTATCACGTAATTGAAATAGACATATAACGCAGATTCAGAGCCTTAAAAAAAAAAAAGCAATCCGATTAGTAATAATAATAATAATAAAAAACCATCCAATAATGAATTTCGTCAAATTCAATTCCTAGATCAAAAACCACAACGCAACGCATCATATTTTATGAGGAGAGGGAGGAAGAAGCCCTGGGAGCAAGAGTGAAATTACGGAATGCAAGTGGAGCTGATGCTTCTGGGCCTGAAGTTGGGCGAGCTCGGAGAGGCGATCGTCGAGGGAGGACTGGAGCTGTACATTTTCGGATTGGAGCTTGGAGGAATCAGCAGAGAGGGAGAGGAACTTGTGCTCGAGGAGGGAGCAGGTCTGCTCGGCGGTGATGGCGGCGGCATCGGCAGCTGCCCTAACGGAGTCGACCTCGGCCTGCAAGGATCGAATGAAGTCATCCGCCCTGGCGGCCACGTAGGAGGCGTCGGAGGAGTGGGCGGCTAGGTCATCGTCGGTGATGAAGAGCGGCATGGTTGCTAATTCTTTTCTCTTATTAATTATATTTTTATTTTATATTTCTATCTATCTATCTATGCCCTATTCCAATAACTACTGCTTTCATTACTTACTTTAGTTCTGATAAAAATGAGATAAAAATAATAATTATTCCAATCAAATTCAAGAAAGAGGTTAGAATTAGAGATAGAATTTATTGATGGCTGGCTGTCTATGTAGAAACGGAATGAAAAAGGAAAAGAGAAAGAGAGACCCGAAACAACAACTAGGGATTTCGAATCAAAATTTCTTCTAACTTTCTTTCAAACCAGAGAACAAGAAAGAAGCCACTCTCTCTCTTAAATAGTAATAATATACGAAACCTATAGGCGGTGTCGTTTGGGATCCCAATTTGATTTCACAAACACACAATTTATTCTAATGAGTAGTTTTAATTGACAACAATATTAAAAAAGAGAGAGGGACGTTAAAAAAAAAAAAAAATTTTGTATTACTCAAAGGTTCACAAATAGTGCTATTCGTGATCAAAGATTATGCACAGCTAACTAAAGTATGTATACAATTTTTTATGTGTAATAATTAAAATTATGCATCATGATTATCCATTTGATTATATTTATATATTTATATAGAATAAATAATTAATATATTTAAATTAATATATTATATACTATTAATTTATATATAATAATAATTAAAAAATATATATATAATAACTAATCAATTTGAGTTTGCAAACTCATGACCTCGTTTCGATTTTTAAATAACTGTTTTATTATTATTATTCATAGTTAACTCTGATTACAAATCTAGTTTATTGCAGATATTTGAATTTAGTGCGCACAAAGAGAGAAAAGGGCAAATATTTATGCTACGGTATAACTAAAAGTAAACCAGGATTGGGTAAAATAATGCAACATAGTGGGCTTCTTGGCCTTTGTTGGGTTAAACTGCGCTGAGTTTAAGTCGGACTCCTTCGCTTAGGCCTTATGGTACGGACTAGTGTAAGTTGGGCTAGGATTCTTGTAGATCCTTATAAAGGATATCGCTCTTAGTGGGTTTCAGCAGGGAGCCCTTGAATGGCAGAGACCCACGAGGACAACAAGAGAGGTCTTAAAAAGGCAGACTTCCTCAAATCTTTTGAAAACACATTTGTTTCTTTTTAAATAAACAAACAAAAAGGGAGAGATAGATCATGAAAAGAGGGTGGTGGGCACGTGGAGAAGATGCTCATCTGCTTAACAAAACGAGGGAAAAGGTATATTTTACAGCCAAATGGCACAGAAGCACATGGCCATGTTTCCAGCATTACTGTCACCAATAACAAAAAGGAAAACAGATTGCACAGCAAATTCTAAGATGCATTTTGGGGCATAATATCCACCCCAAGGCTAAAAGAGGCGTTAGATTGAAAATACACTGGAATTACAACTCAAACCCAAACCTAACAAGAGAGATGCAGAGGGACGACCTACTTCCTAAATATTAAAAGTGGAAGACCCTCAAAATAATGCAAACGTGGATGGCCCACATGCATGGAATAAAAAGCAGCTGACACTCCCACACATGGAAAAGTGCCTCACAAATGCATTCGCACATGCTCCCTGTCTCCTACACCACACCACAGCATTATGCCAACTTTTTATTTATTTTTTCTTTCTCTCCAATCTATTTCATCAACAAACAAACACACACTGTCTTAAGAGGCAAGGAAAAAGTCTCAACAAGCACATTTCTCACAAAGTGATAGCCCATTCTAATCTTCTTCCTGTCAGTGTATAATATAATGCTCTACACAACCACTCAAAAGTTAGAAAACCTGCTCGTCCATGAATGCCTTAGGCAAGCTTCTTCTTTACTTATATATAAAAGTCTTTTAATGTCATTTTAGAAAAAAAAAATATATATATATATAAATTACTATTGAACTCGTTGTTCTTTAAGCCGGCGCGCCGCTGCTAGTAAGGTGCATGGAAGGTGCCGGCGACAAGTGATCAAGTGGTCATTGGTTAAGCCTGCTGCTTGCATAAACGAGTGGACCATGGTTGGACCCACGAACCTAAAACCCCTCCTGACCATGTCTTTGCTGATGGTATCTGATTTTGATGTCTTCACTGGCACCTTGTGGCCGAATTTGTACTGGGTGGAGATGGGTCTGTTGTTGACAAATGCCCATATGTATCTGTCAAATGATCCGAACTCCTCCTTGATCTGGAATGACATTAAATATGATACATCATGATGAGCTCGTAACACATTGGCAACCCCCATCTACAGTTACCTTCTAGCGGGGTAAGGTCCAACTAAGTAATTATACATGGGTCCCACCATGATTTTATAAAGCAATAGCCAATCAATATAAGTTTCACCAAATTAGAAATCCCCTTAAGGCTTAAGGGGGCGGGGCCTAACAATAAATCATTACATCATTCCATCTGACAATCCAATGGATTTTTGAAAACGGTTCTTTTGTAATTTGAACAAAGGAAAGATCAAGTATTTACTTGCAAGAAGGAACATAAGCAAAAGGAAGAAGTAATGAAGGACAAAATTTGATAATATGTCGGTCTTGGCATGCTTATTAGTTTAGTTAAGCCATACCTCAAGAATTCTGTTAGAGTTGTCCACAACACCTCGAACTCGGCTTATATCAATGTCATATTCTGTGCTGATTGACATCATTTGTTTTTCAGTAATGTTAGCCACAGTTTCTGGCTCAAATCCTGAGAATGCATCCCTGAATTTTATTTTATTTTTTAATAAAAAAATATATTTAAAAAAAAAAAGTTAGGTAATACTTCAATTGGGTTTTCTCAATTATAAGAGCCAAACAAAACAATTATAAGAAAAGCAACCATGTTATTTATCCGATTGTCTTTAGAAACATAAATATAAAATAACATAGGCGCAACTGATTCACCTGAGATCTTGGCGTTTCTTCAAGATGGAAGTCCAATCTGAACCAACCTGAATTCCACTTAGGACTAACAATTCAAACAACATCCTGCACAAAATATATTTGGAAGCATTAAAGTGTCAAATAAAACCCTCAGTGGTCAATGGAGAAACAGAGAAAGAGAGGAGGAAGAGGGTGAAGAAGGTGGTTTTACTTATCATCATGGACAGGAACTCCCCATTCTTCATCATGGTAAGCAACATAGATGGGATCTAGGCAAAAGAACATTAATTAGAACTCAGAGTAACCTCACAACGAACATAAACTACATTTGTTTAGCCCATCTTTTATGGTCCTCGGGATATATCACTTACAAAATTAATTCACACATATTTATGTTTTGTTTCATGCAAATATATTGTGAAATTTCGAACATACCTGAATTTGCTGTGATAAAACTGCATCTCTTCTGATCTTCTTGATCATTAGGCCCTATTGTTACGCTAGTTGAGGCATCGACAGGAGCAACATTAACCTCAAACTTGGCTGACTTTGATCTTCCATAGTGGGCAATTTTCATTTTTCTCTGTGCATGTTGAAGTGCCATTTGTTCTCTTCTCCCGGCAGCGATACTTCCAGGGGCCTCAACGATCAAAGAAGAGGAAAAACTTAACGTTGCCTCAGCAGAGGAAAACAGCAATCCGCTACCAATCCCACCAGTGCTTTCCTTAAAACTTTTAGACTTCTTCCTCTCCAAACAAGGAGACTTTGAATTATTATGAGTATTCCTCGGAATCACAATTTTTTCAGAACTTGAATTCAAGCTGTTAGGATCACTGCCTCTCTTGAAAGCTGGTGGTCTTGGAGACCTTGACTTTGGAGATGTAGGAGGTGTCAATGAGGCCTTGTTGGTT
The DNA here is from genome assembly GCA_021464305.1 of Kandelia obovata. Lineage (NCBI taxonomy): Eukaryota > Viridiplantae > Streptophyta > Magnoliopsida > Malpighiales > Rhizophoraceae > Kandelia > Kandelia obovata. Next base: position 10,249,613 of record CM038478.1, on the reverse strand, counting down.
TTACCGCTGCCATTAGCAAAAATTGGTGGTGGTGGGGGTGTTGGAGATGACTTTGGCGAAGTTTTCTTCAGTGAATTATGCCTTTCAAGGGTAGGAACACGGTTACACGTAGGCTGAAGGACAGGCCGGCCATTGATCCTTGCCACTGCAGGCGTTATGTCAATGCCTGTTGTCACCTTAGTCTTGGAGCTGGTGTACATGTTGTTGAACTAAATATATGTCTGCTATATGTGAGATCAGTTTGTGGCTATATGGCTTTATGTTAGGTGTCAAGTGACAACTATGTCTATAAGAAGGGTCTGGAACAAGAGGGGCTTAGAAGAAGCAGAACATGTCAAGGGGAATATTGAAAGGGAGAGAAAGGCAGAGATGATGAGAGGTTGAAGAGGGGCACAAGTGAAGTTATATATAAAATTGGGGAAGGGAGAGAGGGAAGGGGGGGTGTGCCGGGGGGCATATAAAATAGAAGTTAGAACTTGGAAGAGGTTGCAGTCTGCCATACAACCTGTTGGCAGGGGCATTTCTTTATGTTAACTTGTCCACGAGGGGTGACCTTGACACTCTTTTTGGTCGCTTGCCAACTTGCCATTGATTAATCTCCCTGTGTTCCCCATATTAATTTCATCCATGCTAATTTTAATGTTGGCTGATTATGTTCCTGTTATGTTTTATTATTAGAGATAGGGGGAGAGAGAATCAAGAGACTGTTATAAAGGGAGAATTTGTTGGTTGGGTTAGCCTGTTCAAACATACAGTAATATTTTTACTTGGAACTTCCCCTCTTGACACTTTAATGGGACGTATGGCTGGCCCAAATACATATGACTTCCCCAGGATATCAGGCTGGAGTGGTGGATAAGGAAGGTAACATCGCGAGATAAAAAAAGGCCAATCATTGATCTTTTCTTTTTAGCTGGAGGGGAATCTCCCTTTCCCTCGCCCTCTCCCTGCCGCTCTCTCCTCCCACTTTATTTTGGTGAATGAATGAAAGCCGGGATACCAGATTTTAAATAAAGTATGCGTTTGTTTCCTAATATCCATGACTTACTATGGGTATCAACAGGCCACGTAGCCCACGGGTGTGGAACATGCTTAGTGTTTCTATTATATATTCATTTCCTTTCCTTTTCGATCTCTATTTTTTCCTCTGCTTACGGATACCATTGGCAAAGAGCAATTACTTTTCATTAAAAAAAAAAAAAAAAAAGGAAAACAGAACATTCATTAACGAGGATCATATGAAAGCAAAATTCTCCATTAACTTTCCCATTTCTTTTTCTTGGGGGGAAACTATAGCGACAGCAAATGTGTGTGGTTTGCCAAGCACTGTCAATTCATGCACTATTCGAAAATGATGTCAAGGTAAGATAAGAACTGCTGACAAAGTTGCAATTGTCAACAACAAAAATTAAAAAAAAATAATAATAATAAAAAAAAAAAACAAGGCCAGAAGAAGAGTACTACTGAAAGGAATTTACCTTGCTTGTAAGTTAGACTACTTCCATTCCATGCTCCACGACAGGAGAGATGATGCCTTCCCAGCCAAAAATTCCCACCAAAACCTTGGGATAAAAGATTCTGTTCGTCTTCAGCCATAAGATTGGCGGAAATCAAGAGGCTCCTAATCACAAATCAGCACGTTGACAGCTGCATGCAATTGTTTAAGCAGCGTCGTTAACTTCATCGCAGCAGGAAGATCAAAAGATTGCTATACTATGTTAGTCCAAATTAAAATTGCCAAGCGATCTACCTATTATTAATTTCTCAAACACCAACTGCAACAACCCTTATTATTCTGTTAATTTTTTTAACAGTGAATTATTGTATATAACTATTATACAAATACATACTATCACCTCATATTTATACCGCAAAAATAGGTAAGTTTTATAAATAAATAAAAAAAATCTCTGAATTTTAGATTCTAGCACTATTAGTGACATCATATAGTAAATACTGATTTTTTTTTTCATTAAAAAAAAAACTACGAGAAAATTCGCTAGTTTAGGTTAGTTGGGGTCAGTTTAGCTATTCTAATGAGTAAACTAAAAATTTAAGTTCATTGGACCTATGGGGCTGTCCAAAAGACATTCCACACGGGGAAAAAGTTGCCAACAGTGCATGTGAAATGGAATAACGTAACAGCGCAACCAGATAAAACCCTTTCCCTTGAAGACGCAAGTTTATGGCATCTCAAGCCTTTTCCTTTTCCCTTGTTTTCGCTCTCTCTCTCTCTCTCTCTCTCTTTTTTTCTTTAAAAAGGACAAGAAGAAAATTTACTAGTTCAAATGGATTAATTGTATTCCATTTTCATTGCACCTTCATGTCACACGTTCTTGATTGAATGTTTCATAATTGCCACCAACCTCCACATGATTTTATTTTTTTTTTACTTTGCATAATTGAGATCATATTGATAATTGTAAACCCTACAAGGAAGACAAACCACGTGATAGAACCGACAATTTATGCCTCTAATCAATAATAATTAGCATTCAGCAGGGGATGGGGGATGGATACTCAAGGCAGAACAATGCATGGCAAAATCATGTGATCATAATTTGTAGTGAGTGTCCTATATATGGGTGTAGTGTGGTTAGCATATATAGAACTGTACTGCACGTGTTTGCATCATGCATCTCTATTTATCTCGGTCTCTGTTAAGGCGCACATGGTTCCCATTTCTCGAAAGTTTTATTATTAGATTTCAAATCGCGTATGCCCCTCATACGGGCATGAAGATATACCAACAATTTTATTAGGTGGAACTTATTATGGCCCCCGGGGGGGTGTGTGTGTGGAAGTTATGGTACTCTTTTTTTAAGGTCTTATGAATTTTACACTCCTCCAAATCCTACAAATTAAGAATTAGTGGGAGAGGCAGGCAATGGTTCACGTAGGCAAGATCAGAAAGAAACACAAGAATGATTTTTGATAGTAGGGATACGAACACCGGATCCAAATAAGCAGAAAGTGTTCGGACTCCAAGCCCGTCCTCCAATTCCAGCCCCCCCACCCCCATCTCACCCCAATAAAAAAATAAAGAATTACAAGCCTTGTCCATCCTTTTGGGGAGCAGAAAAGTTTTTGTTTTGTTAGCAATAGTCCCAACTTAAGTGACGTTAACGGACAAACGGGCCAAGAAGTTGGTCCAAGAATTACAAGGAACAAGCAATATTCATATTATCATGTAATTACTGTCCTGTACCCCCTTGGCTCCAGGGCTTCCATTAAATTCATTTTTATCCCCAGCCGCTAGTTGGTCTTCGGTGACAATTTATTTTCTAGACACCACCAGAGTCTTCCCGCATATTGGCTTCCATGTCTACCGCATGCTTCTTCGTCTAACTATGCAGCCGTGGACCCGTATATAAATAAATAATATTCCGTCTTAAGTCGAAGGCGTCCAGAACCTTCAAGAAAGAATTCACCGTCTCTCTCGCTCTCTCTCTCTCTCTGCCCATTGCATCCCCTCCGCCACATCTGTATATAGACATTCACCAAAATTAAACAACAACAAAAGAGAAAAAAAAAAAAAAAAAAAAAGAAAAGCAGAAACGTCCAATGCGCTGCTTCATTCTTTGTTAAGCCAAACCAGCTCACTGGATACTTTCGGAGGCCTCTCCGCTGGGAACTCAAGTACTCAAATGAACTGGAAGGAAACTCCCCATGCCCACATATTCGAAATCGATCTTCCGGGGCTCACAAAGGAGGACGTGAAGCTGGAAGTTCACCAAGGTACAGTGCTTCACGTATATGCAGAGAGAAAAGAAGGAGAGGGTGAAGAAGAAGAAGAAGAAGAGAAAGGTCCAAAGTGGCACTGCAGGGAGAGGGCACAGGGCAGCTTTTCTAGGCAGTTCAGATTGCCCGAAAATGCTAAAGTTGAGGAGATCAAGGCGTCCCTGCGTGATGGGTTGCTCACAGTCACCGTGCCTAAAGATGGACATAAAAAGAAGCAGGTTCCTCACAAACGCAAGAAGGATGTAGATATTTCCGGTGGTAATGATGACAAATTGCAAACGAATGCTCCAAAAGGACTTGGCCGTTTCATCTGCTGCAAAGCTTAGTTACTTGCAGATACTACACTCGTGCATGCAGTGGCTATGGCTTCCCATAATTAAAGTGTTACATTACTGCCATCCATACCTTAGTCTGTACATATTTGTGTATTTATTTGTCTACGGACGATGGGAGTATGAATTGTTATCTTGTGTGGTTGGTGACTATAATGTGACTCTATTTTTGCCAGAGTGTGCTCTGCCCCTTTGATTTGTTGCTTAAGATTCGTTTAAATTGTACCATCAAGTCCCACGTATATATTATAAGAATTTCATTGTCAGGGAATTAGATCGTGGGGGTTAATTGGACCTAAAAATTTTCATTGGCCTAATAATCGGATACAAGTAAAAACGTTCTGGTGATGTTTTTTATGCATTTGAACCAAAATATTTAGATAACGAATAGTCAACCTGGATTCGTCGACCCTGGACCTAAATTGTTTCAGCTGGAAGTTGGGCGTCAAGTTCCAGGATGGGTCCTCCACCAGTGAAGCTCATGTTCTTGTGTTCACGCTGACTAGGATTCATTTATCATTTGACCACAAAAGTCCTGCTTTGATGGCCTACATGTTTGCAACTCGCAATTTTATAAAGAAACTAAAGATGTGCAACCCCAAGAACACCAAATTCTCTAGAACATGAGATGGTATGTTGATGTGTGTCAGTTATGCTTGTAAATTCAACTAGGCAGAGAAAAACTAACAGGCGTGTGCTTGGAATGTTGGTTTCTTCGGACGGTAAAATCAAGTAAAAAGCCAAATTCCAAAAGCCAAAGGGAGAAACACATGAAGCTTTGGTTTTTCACTGTCTTTCTCCTCCTCGTTCAATTGATGTTGCTCATTTTAGTGTCAGCGACAGCACCACATAAACCGACCACAAGTCAGTCTAAGCCTAAGACGCTATTGCCGCAGACAGGAGGGTCTGCACAATATGTTCTGTCTTCAGCTTATTATCTTTATGCATGCCCTGCAGCTGAAGGAATTATCCAACAAAAAGTGAAAGCTTGCTCTCACTCAAAATGATCCCACGTTGGCTGATAGCATCATTCGCCTGCACTTGCATGATTGTACTGTTAGGGTAATTAATCAGTCATTAGTTAGTTCAATATATATATATAATTAATTCCATAATAGAGTTATTTAGACTTGAAGGTCAGACAAATCTTCTAAATACATCTAGCAGCCAAAGTGCATCATTTTGAGTGATAGTGTGCATCTAGCCAACAAAGTCTAAGTCTATTCCTCCCCCCCTTCCCAAAAAAAATCACTTGGATCCAACTCATGGGGTTTGAATGTGAACATTTTTTCATTTTGCTAGACAAAAATTAATATGTATATTGCAGGGATGCGACGCTTTAATATTGCCGAACTACAAAAGAAGTGAAAGAACAGCTCTTGCCAGCAGGAGATCAAGAGGTTTTCAAGTGATTGATGACGTTAAAGCAGAAATTGAATCAAGGTGCCCAAGAACCGTCTCTTGTGCAGATATTCTCACGGCTGCTGCAGAGAGATGCCGCGGTTCTACTTGGAGGCCCTTTCTGGGAAGTCCCATTTGGCTGGAAAGATGGAAGGATTTCCATTGCCAGAGAAGCTAGCTTGGTTCCTTGGGACGTGAAAATGTCACCACATTGATGAATTTCTTCCGAGCCAGAGGGTCGAACATACTGGACTTGGTAATTACTCTGGGTCGCACACAATTGGCAGGTGCACCTGCTATTCAATCCTGCATAGGTTTGCAAACTTTCGAGGAAGTGGCAAGCCTGATCCTACGAGGGACATCAAGTACTTCAAAAACCGAACAGCAACCGGTAAACGGAGTTCTGATTTTGTCAATCTTGACGTAGCAACTCCAAGGACATTTGACAAAGAGTACTAATTGAATCTTGGAAAGAACATGGGATTGCTGTCAACGGATCAAGCACTCTCTTTGAACCCAAGGACAGCATCTTTTGTCTCTGCATTGGCCACTCAGCCTGAGCTGTTCTTCAACCAATTTGCTGTATCTATGGTGAAGCTTGGAAACAATGTGAATCCGGCTCATGCTGGTCAAAAGGAAATCAGATTGAACTGCAACTATGCTGATCCTTGAATGAAGTATTTTGTCATGTTTTTCCATCTTGTCACATTACATTTTGACATTCTCACTGCATCAAATCCTAATGCCAAGGAATTTTTGCCAAAATAAATAGAAACTCTGTTTTCAGCAAGTAAACTTCGGATTCAAAAACAAATGTTTCTGTTATATTAACAACTTTGAATTATGTGCTGAAATTAGACAAATTACTCCCACCAGCCGAAGCAATTCTTTGCCCTTGAACAAATTGTCCTGCTTAACCTATTTAGTTAGACTTTTCTCATCTGATGTAAACTTTCTGTCCAAAATGGCTGCCACATTGGGGTGCTTTCTTGCAAAACATAAGAATTTGAAGTCCCAGATGGTAACATCACACCGTTTTTAAGGTAAAAAGAACCCCATAATTGCAAATGCCCATGGTTGCCTCCGACGAGTATTTTGCTTTCTTAATTTCATCATGCATCATATTTATTTCATGCTTGTGGGAGAATTTTTTGATGAATATAGCTCATTTGTAACATTTAAGTATAAACATTTGGTAAACCATAAAACGCAACATTTCTTAGCTAAACTGAATGATCTGTCACAGGACGACAGATAATGACTCTGTCCAGCTGCTCTTTTCCTGAAATTATGAAGAGAATTTACCCGTGTCCTGCTGCTCTTGCTCACATATGAAACTTTCAAACAACCACAACAGTTTTCGAGTTCAAGGTTATGTATCAGATATTGAACACAAGGTAAATTACATTAGCTGTAAGGAGAGGTGATCGGATAAGATTCCACAAAGCACTTTATTAGCGCCCTCCGGGACTTCTGTTCCATGATAAGTAGGAAGGATCTCCAAGCCGCCTGAGATGACACAACAGGAAATCAGTATCAGTCGGAAATAATTTATACATCAGCCTAAGTGACCAAACCAGTTTGGTTGTCCACATAAATAACAAGCACTTATAAATCAGCAAAAACTGCTCTCTATCTCTCAGGTGAGCTAATCAAGATAGCAGACGAAATCGTTGGTGTTCTTGGATTCACCAAGTCCTTCAGAATAATACAGAAAATGACAACATCACAAAATATTTAGACCATAATAGTTGCAATTCATACAAGGAAAAATTTGTTCAGAAGGTTTTCTCAAAATAAATTGTTTAGGGAGCTTAAAAAATTAAGTTTGCATACCATGCACATAAATAACATGGACTTCACCATCCCCAGATTTGAGAATTCATCCAGTAGCAAAGTCAACATATTACCTTTGGTTCAACACAAAGGTAAGACATGGCACAATAACACCAATTAGATAGAATATGAAGCAAGCTTCCAAGAAACATTCACACCACATAGGTACTCAACTGAGCAGCTTTTGACAGCCTCTATTTACTCATTCTCGTTAGAGATATCTAATATATACATACATATGCATCCACATATTAAGAACCTTAGACTTCAGCCTACATTGAGTTAATGTAGCCAAGAAAGTTACCTAGGCTTGACGAGATAAACAATGGCGAAACACATTGCCAAGAAAAAACACAAGCCCCCAACAGTGAGATAAGCAATGCCAAGAAAGTCATTCTTTCCGCCAAGCCAGCTTGTAGTGGAAAGCACAAGCTTCTTCTTGCCATTAAAACTGTATGTGTTATAGTTGTTTTCCAATATGACATCTATCACATCATTTGGCTGCAGATCCACCTCTATCTTACCGTACAATTTCCTGAAAGTCGGAAGAGCTGCAGTTCGCATCCAGATGATGAGATCCTCCTGCTTGCTCAGCTATTGCACAAAAACATATTCAATCAGATAAGTCTGAAAAAAAAAATTGCCAAAAGCAACTTCAATTAGGAATACCATTTAATGACCATGCAGGTGAGGCGTTGTACTGTCTTAATGATGTTTGAAACATATTCTAAATCAGGGAAAGTACATACCTCATGTAGTTTAGCATTCTATTTTAATTTCTAATTATATGTACTTTTGAATACGTCTAGTGAAACTTCTGTTCAGTACATATCCCATTGAGGACATTTGAGGACATCAAGATCACTTCCAAGGACACAATTGTAGCTGAGGTCACACATTCAGTATTAATTACAAATCAAATCCAATCAACCTAATATTAACAGTCTCCTTCATCTCCAAAAATCAAACTATCACAAGTGAAATTGCAAGGGAAACTATAACTTAAGGTCCCATCTGGTGTGTCTCTTGAAGTTCCTCTCATATTTCCTGATTCCTTTTCCTCCTCTCCTACTCTTCAAACAAGGCGCACATGAAGAATGGTTATCATTCATAAGCCTAGGCGATGTCAAACAGAATTTGAAGTTGAACAGAAGTTATTCAGTATGGTGGCAGACATAGCATTATATATCTATGCCTCAAAATTTCTCAAAATAGAAGAACCCTGGCATCAGCCGACAAACAAGAACAAGAAAAAGCAGGCAACAGAACTTCTATGGCTAAATCACAGAATTTCAAAGTATCCATTAATAAGTATGTTAATAAACTAGTAATATATTCAATGACGATGCAACGACTTATTAAGAGCAGCTTAAATTAGAGAATGGAAAGAGTGGAGAGGTGGGTGGTATTTTAATGATGTTTGAGACAGATTATAAAGCAGAGGAATTACATATCAAATGCACTTTAGCATTCTATATTAACTTTCTAATTATATGTACTTTTGAATGTGTATAGTGAAACTTCAATTCAGTATGCACAACAAGATCACTTCCAAGGACACCATTTTGGCTGAAGTCACATGTTCAGTATCAATTTCAAATAAAAGCTAAACAACCCTATTACTAACAGTCTCATTCATTACCAAAAATAAAACTATTGCAACTGAAATTGCAAGGGAAACTGTAATTTAAGGTCCCAACACGTGTCTCTTGTGTTTCCTCTCATATTTCCCAATATCTTTCCTCTCCCTCTCCCACCCTTCAACACAGCACTCATGAGAATGGTTCCTAGGCCATGTCTAACAGAGTATAAAGTCGAAGAGAAGTTACTCAGTATGAACACAAATATGGCTTTATCTAACTATACCTATCAGAACCCTGCATCAGACCAACAAACAAGAACAAGAAAAAGCAAGCAACAAGACTTCTATGGCTGAATCACAGAAATTCTGAGAATCCACTAATAAGCATCTCTTATACCCAGTAATAACAGTGCACTGACAAAAAACTGAACAGAACATGATCATTTTGGTTGCCAAAGTCCATCCTAACACACAGAATAAGATATCAAGTTCCAAGAGGCTTACTGGTATTGATTCATTAAGTTGTGCACCACCAATGATTCCTCCACTTTGAAAGTTCTTTGGATAGACATTTTTACCAAATTTATGGTCTCTATCACTCTTCCACGAGATACCCTTCTTGTTCACTGTTAACTCTGAATTGTTGCGTGAGAAGCTATAAGTATCATTAAACAAACTCCAAGCTATTAGGCCACAGGGTAAAATTGCACTTCCATTGAGAACATCTTCTGGCTTACAACCACTTGTTTCATCCCCATCCTTAGGATTTTTCAACTGTGCATCATTCCGGCTCTTCACATACCTAGTTAAAAACAATAAATGTAAATCAATTCTACATTTCAAACTTCCAACAAGAAAGATTCCATTGTGAGAGGCAGAAATTCCTCTCTTCTCCTCCCTTCCCCACAAAACGTCCCCTTCCTCTCCCCGGCCAAAAAAAATATGGGTAAGATTATTGTTCATGTTTGCTTCTTCTTTTTTTTTTGGTACACTTATTTATGTATACTTAGAAACGTGAGACAATCACATTCTTGTTACCTTCATCCTTAGTATTACCTGTTCTTGGAAAACGTGATATAACAAGATTCTCTAACATCAACAAATGGACATATTTAACACCATTAGACGTAGGTTATAGGCAAGTACATAGAAAGATTTTTCTATCCTCAAGTACAAATGGACATAAAATGTGCTCTCTGTTTTTTTTTTTGGAAATTACAAAAATACCATTCTGAGATTATAAACTTGTAGCAGGAAAATTCTGAAAGAATACACTTCAGTAATATCTGTTATAATCTGCTCTCAGTTATGCACCTTAATATCAAACACTATTACAGTTGATGGCTGAACAAGATTGTAATGAACAATCCCTTCCAATCATCCACCAACTATGGACATTGTTTCTTGAAGACAATCCTGCTATTGCTTAAATGGAGTATATAAAAATTATTAGAAGCATACCTGCGATGATTCTGGTAGAAATTGTCCAGTTGATAATACACATATATAGGTTGTTTCATGTGCTTTGTAACCTGAAAACACATAAAAAATGTTTTAGAAAAGACACTGCTTTAGGTATAGATTGTGAGGTAGCTTATCTGGTAACAGGTATAGAACAGATACCAACTCCACAGAATTGAACTCATACAAACTTAAGAGGAACACTGGAAATCCAAATGATAACAAGAAATGGAAATTGTCATAAGCCTTACATTTAAACTTCTGGTGCATGTTTTATTGCCAGAGCTTTGTACATATCCAACCTTATCAGTTCTATTTTGTGAAGGAATGCATATGGTATCATATCGGTCAACTATTTCAACAACCTGATGAAAAAGAAGATCTGCAATCAATGCCAAAATAATAATACTAAGAGAATAATAATTATTATTGTTATCATAATATTAACCAGAAAATGTGACAGATATTAGATCCCAATCAAGCTCACATCTTGTGAAGCAAGCAAGGCAGCAACTCCAATGGGAATAAAGACAATGCTAACAACCATGAATGCTGAAATCACCTGAAGATGCAAATTCAAGGTGTTATTTGCCAGACCTAAAATAAAGAGACCACAAAATCAATGATGAAAAGAAAAGCTTACCCATTTTGGCGTGAGGACTGGCTTGCAAGCTGGAAGCTCTTGCTGTGTGAACCTTGAATCTGAAAGAACAGCATTTTATCTCAATAACATAATCTAAAATAGTGTGTCCACTAATTGCACTTAAAGACAGAGATCAGTAAACTGCTCTGTATTTTCTTTACGTTGATCAAATTGTAATCACTTACCCACTCCACACAATTATCGGTGGTTTTCAATTAAGAGCACATAATTTGAAGATTTTCTCTTTTGTTTCATCTTCAACATATAGATAGGGCCTCATTTCACTGTTCAGAATCACCTTGTGCCCTATCAAGCCTGATTAAGATCATTCATGAAGTTTGACTACCATATGTTCCACATTCCACCAAGTTAAAGCAATCGAACAAACAATTCTATCAAACAACTAAAATGGAAGAACAAGGAAAAACAAAAATTTACAAATTAGTGCAATGCAGCCCACCAAGCAAAAAAGATGAAATTCCAGAAGGGCAACCTCAATTTTCACTGATTAGCCCCAAGTTGTCCAAAAACTTAATTTCCAAAAAGAAATATCATCAAAATTCCGCACGGGTGCACCTAAATTAGGTCAAAGTTTTTTTTTCCTCTTTTTTTTTGTTGACAAATTCAACACTTAATTACATACAGATTTGCAAATGGGTAGTTGTAGATTTGACTGGAAAATAGCCAAAAAAAAACCCAAATAGAAGAGAAAATAAATAGAGAAATGGAACAAATAATAAAGAAGAGAGAATCACATTTGGGCCGCTTTGTATTCCTCCTGGGAGCAGCCGAATCAGCGTATCCATTGGCTACTACACTCGACGAAGTCGTATTGTTACTCATTAGATGAACAGACGCAAACAGAAACGAGTCTCAGTTACGTTTGCTCGCTCGCTCGCTCGCTTCTTCAAGCTTCAAGACCAGCAGAATAGGAGACCCAACAAAGGTAGAAAAAATGAAAAAAATGAAAGCTTTAACCAGAGAGAGAGAGAGAGAGAGAGAGAGAGAGAGGTATGGAGAGATGGTGGAGAACACAACAGAATATAATGAGATCAAGCGGGTTGGGGTTGGGGGAGAATTTTCAAGATTAACGAATTTTCTTGTAAGAAAAGGAGAGCTAGACAGAGGGAGAGAGAGAGAGAGAATGAGAGATTTATTTATGCCTTGGAAATGTATAATTTTGACTTTTGGATTTGGGAAAGGAACAAGAAGGGCAGCTTCTTCCTTCTTCGTTTCTCTCTCTAGACGGCCTAGTAGACAGACAGAGACATACAGACAGAGTTCTCTCCCTGTATATGTGCGTCCGTGGATGATGTTTTTGTCTCTCTAGATTCTAGAAGCCAGCCAGCCAGCCAACGACTGAGTTTAGAGCGGAGAGAGAGCGCAAAGTGTTGTTTGGTCTGGTTATGTCTATTAGTAAAAGACTTTAGACCAATCAAATGAAAGGAGAATGGGAAGAGGGGGAGGGTCAAAAATAAAAATGTGTATGTGTAAATACAGTTTCTTCTTAATTTGGTCATAGGAATAGAATAGGATTGCTATGCCATGTCGTCGACTCGACTTCTCTGTGTTGCTGCTCTCTCTCTCTCTCTCTCTCTCTCTCTCTCTCTCTCTCTCTCTCTCTCTCTCACACACACACACACACACACACACACAGTACGTAACTACTATTTGGGCTTTTTCAGGCCTAACTCCTGGTGGTTGTGTTGTGTAAGTAAAATTCAGCAGAAAGTTGGATGATAAAACTAAGTTCCAGAGGCAGTGCCAGTGCCAGTGCCCACAGTGTATTGGGCTACGCTCGGCATATTGCAATTGGATCCATGCTGACTCCACCCTGTGGCCCATGTTGAAAAATAAAAATAAAAATGAAAATGCTGTCATATTCTTTAAATTGTACTTCTCTGGTTGAGGCCCACCCATCATCAGGCCTGTAAATAAGGGCGGGTGCGCATGTGGTCCATGGCCCACCTCTTCCAAAACTCCCTCTCTTCCTGTCAATGAAATGATATATTCAATATTCTAATTAACATTATTATTTAATATTCTAATTAACATTATTATTTAATTAGCCCCATTTCAAGATCCACAAACAGATTTAAGCACACTTGCAATTGCAATTTCTTTTCCATCTCCGCTCTACATTTGTAATATATAGTGTCTCAAAGATTACAAATCTAATTAAGAACTTCTCCAGGCTATCTGTCGGTTGTTTTTGGCACATGAATCCGTTTCTTGAAAGCCCATTCCTAGATTTTATGGAGACTTCAGTTTTAAAGAAGTTTTATTGAGGGGCCGAGGCGGCTGCCCACATCGAATCCCTACCCTAAGCTAGAAGAAATTGATGACCCAAAAAAAAAAAAAAAGGTGTTCTAAAGTATTCCAAATGCACATAAAGAGGGGTCGGGTCCCCCAAATTCACCTTCAAAAGGAATATATTCAGTTTTGTAGAATATATTCATTTTAAAGATGCTTGAAATCCAAGCTAACATTCCCCCTCAATACTCAGCCAACCCACTTTTCCGCTGGATTATGGGGCTGAAGCATAATGAACTAAAAGTTAAACCACAACTTTTTCTTGATTAGATTGTAAAGGTGCAGCTATAGCTATAGCAGTCCAAATCCAAAGAAGAATCTCCACATCTAAATGGGATGCCTTCTGATCACTTACTGATAGACGAGTTGCAACATACAAAAGCAGTTGAATTATTTTATTTCAGGCAAAGGGAGATTGGGGTGCTGGTTATTGGGGCCCCATATCACCTAGCCTTCCAGTGTTATAAGCCAAACTATCTTTGATTTTCCACTCGGCATCCATGCACAACTGACTTGAATGGGCAGCTATACATAATTAATAAGTTGGACCTAGTCAGAAAGTCCCGTTTGGAATTGGTTGGATGAGGTCATTGGAAAGCTATGTTATAACAAGTCATATAAAGTGAAATAATTCGCATTTGAAGCACTAATACAGAACATTATTACACTTGAATTGTTAGATTTTTGTGTGCATATAGGATATTCGTTTGATTGTCAACGAAGGAAGCACTTATTCCAATTTGCATTTGGGGGAATAACGTGCAATTCCCTTCCTTTTCTGTTTTGGTTATTTTGGATTTCTCCAATTTGACATCCTCTGTGACTGATGCGGGCCATGTACGTGTGTGTTTTTGAGAGAGAAAGAGAGCTTTTGTTTTGTTCTTCTCATCTTCTATGCTTCTTTTTATCAGGAGAAGGACCATTATTTGTTAATTTGGTGGCTTTGACCCTTAGCTAGATGAGTTCTTTTGGTTTGGATTGCATGGCGCAGGGCAAAATCTTCAATTCCACAAAAGTGAGAGGTTGAGGAGGCCCATCAAACTTTAGAAAGAGAAGAGGTCCCCAAATTCGGTCATCAAAAGCTTCACACTCTCAAATCCTTATTTTGCTTTGTGGATTGATGCTCACGTCTTCGCACAACACCAACCTTAGACACTAAAAGTTATTAGTTATATGATGACTATCTCATTTTCTTTTCAGTCAAAATTCTCCTTATCTTAAGAAAAACAACTTTGCTTCCATTTTTCCATCATAAAAACACAATCAAAAGATCATTAATTAATCAAAAAAATAAAATAAAACAAACGGTTTTAAAATTTATCACTGCACTAATGAGAGAGAGAGAGAGAGAGAGAGAGAGAGAGAGAGAGAGAGGGAACAAAAAAAACAAAAAAAAACAAAAACAAGAAAGAAAGAAGAAATCCAGGCCTTGGAGGTACAAAATGCACTCTTGCAGCCTGCATTGATTCAGGTGGGTCTAACATTTGATTTAGCAAAATTGTTTTAGTTCGCCGGTAGTGGAACCAAAAGTCCGACAACTCTATTATATTACAATACTATGTGGCTAGTTTAAAAGTTGCTAATGAGTAAAAATTGGCCCTGAGAATAGCAACTAAATACGCCTTAATTGCAATCATTCTAGTCCGAATAAAAAGACCTAACTCGTAAAAAATTCTGGAAAATGAAGACAGAGAATGCCTTGATTATATGGGGTTATCATTGAAAACATTTTTGTTGGCGGTGAAATAAAATTTAAGGAATGGCTCTACTTGAATTTTAAAACCTTCCAAGCATAAAGGCTTGTTGGCCCATAATAATAAGCTAAAAAAGTTGATCGGACTGGGCAACAGACGAAGAGAGGTAAGTGACCCACATGCACATAATTGTGGGGTGAGATCTAGGTTTATATGCTTGAAAGGGTTTATTCCATAAAAGCAAAGAACACTAAAGTGAGACACATATTATCCATCATGATTGCTTGATGCTGAGGGGTCTCACTCATATATATCTTAATATGAAAAAAAAAAAAAAAAGAAGAAAGAAAGAAAGAAAAAAAAAAAAAGCTTCACATGGTAGAAGAATATCAACATCCTAAATAAAAAAGAAAGAAAAAAAAGTACTCTTCTTTTGATCATATCAAAAGGTATACTACTACTCTCAAGTTTATATAACCTTGTCGGATACATAACAACCTCCAAGAATACTCTCTATCTCTCTCACAAACACACATATGAATATAACGATGCACAATGTTATATGGACATGAACCATCTAAACTATAAAAAGACTCTGGGTAAATGCTTACCTTTCATTTTTTTTCACCTCAACATATAAGCCCATTTTAATGTAAGATAAAACAGTAAGTGAAATAATGTAATCACTTTCCTTACGATATAAAGATACGGGAAGAGAGAGAGAGAGAGAGAGAGAGAGAGAGAGTCTTTTGGGAAAGGAAGGGTAGGGTATAATTCGAAGAACATGTTAGTGCCTTTAATTTTTGTAATTTTCTTTTGTATTTTTTTTTAACTAATATATAAGTTTTCTTTTATGCAAGCGACGGTTAGCAATTGTTCCCCCACCGCACGTACCCTCGCTGCTCATCTTAAAAAACGCACCCTATTCTTCTTCTTCTTCTGTCTTTGCGTCGCATTTGTTCTTCTTGAATCTCTTTGTATTCCTTCCCAGTCCACAGCTCAGAGAGAGAGAGAGAGAAAGAGACTGTGTGTGTCCTAGAGAGAGGAAGGAAGAAAGCAAGAGAGAGAGAGGGGGGAAAATGTACCATACAACAAAGAAACCCTCAACTATGAATTCCCATTCACATGATAGACCCACCACCACCACCATGTGCGTTCAAGGCGACTCTGGCCTTGTCCTCACCACTGACCCTAAGCCCCGTCTTCGTTGGACCGTTGAGCTCCATGAACGCTTTGTCGATGCCGTTACTCAGCTTGGAGGCCCCGATAGTTATTGCTCTAGCTTTTATTACTTGTCTAGCTGCATATCATATATATATAGTACATCTATGTGTCATGTAGTAGTAGTAATTATTTATACATATGACTTACAAATGATTTCTTCCATTATCTAATTATATATATATATATATATATATATATATATATGATAATTATACGATTGATCAAATTCTGCATGCAGAGGCCACACCAAAGACTATCATGAGAGTTATGGGTGTGAAGGGTCTGACCCTTTATCACCTCAAAAGCCATCTTCAGGTTTGAACGCTTTATCTCATGCTCTCCGTTTTCCTTTTTGTAATTATATTAAACTTTCTGACAAGTGTAGTGGGGTTGGCTTGATTTCATTCTCCCTTTCTCTTTTATCCTTATTTGTCATTTCTTTTTTATTGTTCGTTCTCTCACTTTTATAGAAGTTCAGACTTGGGAAGCAGCCTCATAAGGAATTCAATGATCATTCAATTGATAAGGATGGTAAGAGAGGTGACTCGTGATGATACTCCTTTCGATCTTTGCTGGTTCCTCGTTAACTAACGGAGCAAAGTTTATTTCCATGGCATCTTCAGCATTAGATTTTCAAAGAAATGCAGGACCTTCACCTGGCGTGGTGGTTCGCAGCATGAATGAGTAAGTATTAATTCCTTTTGGAGCTTTTTCTTTAAGAATTAAACTAAACAAGCGGATATGTTAGCTGGATTCCTTCTAAATTCTGATTTTCAAAGCTGCTATACATTACACCGCGTCACCTAAGTTTTTCTTTTCTACTCTTGTTTTTTTTTTCTGATTATCTTCCCGAATATTTGTGTGAAACTGTATATATAACAGTAACTCACACATGTTTGATGCGATTAGGATGCAAATGGAAGTTCACAGAAGATTGCACGAACAATTAGAGGTAATTAAGCAAGTTTTTTATCTCAGTAACTGATGATGTACTGCATAATATATTTTTGTCTCGTAGACTGAAAAAAAAAAAGCAAAAATGGGGTTTTGTGGCCCAGCAGCTGGCAAAGAGACAGAAATCTTTTGCTGCTGTGACAGATGAATTCCATGTGGCTTTTGAAATGTATGACAGGTGCAAAGACATCTTCAACTGAGGATCGAGGCTCAAGGCAAGTACATGCAAAGCATGATAGAGAAAGCCTGTCAAACCCTCGCAGGTGAAAACATAGCTTCTGGAAGCCATAAAGGCATTGGAAATCAAGGAGTTCCTGATATGGGAGAAGTGAAAGACTTCGGTCCTCTAGCTTTCCCACCACTTCAAGACCTTAACATTTATGGATCATTATCAGGTGACCAAATTGATCTCCAACGCACCATGGATAGGCCATCCCTTGATGGCATCGTGCCAAACGACAATGTCAACCTTTGTTCGGGAAAGAAGAGGCCAAGTCCCTACAGTGATAGCGGCAAGAACCCTTTGATTTGGTCTGACGATCTCCGGTTGCAAGAACTGGGATCAGCACCGGCATATCTTGGACCTCAAGATGACCCTTTCAAGGGCGACCATATTCACATTGCACCGCCACCATCGGTGGATAGAGGTCATAATTTGGCTTTAATGTCAGATAATATTTATGAAACCAAGCCAATGCTCCAGGGTGATGCAATGGGTGAAAAGAGAATGGAGGCATCAACAAAGCTTGAAAGGCCATCACCAAGAAGAGTACCGCTTCATGGGGACAGGATAATGATCAATGCTGGTGGTGCTCTGCCACAAGGCAGAAACTCACCATTTGGGTGAAGTTAGCTTTAACTATCACTCGGATGTAACTAATTAATGACTTTGGATTAATTAAGTTCTCATCATTTTGTTCCCTTTGCAAAAGTGAGAGTTTTCTCCTATTATTTAATTTACACTCTAATGAGCCTTTTGTTGACAAACAAGAAAAAATCTTCTTGTTTCCTCCATTTTTGAATCTTGTAAATCATTTAATCTTAGCTATTGGTGTGATTATAAAGTTTGCTCGCTAATCAAGAAAAATTATTTAATATGTTATTACACGTGGAACTACTATTCATCACCGTACTATATATAATATAAAGTGTTTGTGGCATTTATTCATTTTTTTAATGAATATAACATACAGAATTGAGTTAATTTAATTTAATTTTTAGATAAGTTAGACTAGAAAATTTTTATTAATTAATTATCTTATTAGTTTTATTTTTATATATTCACACAATTGTTGTTACTCCTATTCATGTTGCAATTTCTCTTAAAAATACTCTATTATTATCTTAATTCATATTTAACATATTTTACAAGTGCCTATTTCAATCATGAGTGCTGGAGTCTTAATTGGGAAAAATAAAATAAAATAAAATAAAATTGATGGCCTAGATGATATCCCAATAATTGGAAAAATTATTATTCATTATTATTTTGTTAGTTTTATACGTACGTACATATATATAGATATCAGAAAATAATAAGCGAATTAATTACATATAGTGAAGCCTCAATTGTTCCACTTAGGCAAGGAGAGGAGAGGTCTATATATAAGAACTCATTTTTCCTTCTTTTTTTTTTTTTTTTTCAATTTTTTCACTGCTTAGTTTGACATTGAGTTTAGGTGGCATACTATGCCAGCTTGTATACATGGAATATTAATCTTCTTTTATAGTTTTACAAAATTTAGAAATTAAGAATTATTTTCTAATGATTTGATCCCGGAAATCAATCATCTATATATCGTATTCAATAAGGTGAAAAGTATATTCATCAATTTAGTCCTCGGAGCTATAGAAACTTTTTCTTTTTGCTATAGCTCATGCACATATCTTTTTTTTCCTGTTTATTATTATGCGCGTTCATATATAGAGAGAGATTATCAAGACAAGAGAGGATAACTAGATTATTAATACTCACATAAATCAAATATCTCTGTACCCCTGCCCCTAATATTGATCAATGTAATCTAATTATAGCATTAAGCGTTAACATGGAAGGATTTAGGAGTCAGCTTCTCAAGCCTTTCACACGTACAAAATTAATTAACATGATGATGACATTGCAATATTGGACTTGAAAGATACTGAAATCAGACGATATCGCAATACTAATTATTTGAGTTTCTTTTTATTGGTTCTTGTATGTATACAATATTGGATGATTATACTCTTATTTGTGATGCAGTTATGGTAATGTTCGTGTTGAGTTGCAACCCACAATTTAAATCCTCATTTCCGTCAATTTCATATATATATATATATATATATATATATATATATGTATGTATGTATGTATGTATGTATTACATCACAACTCCCACATGTCTCCATTCGTGTGGAATCAATAATCCCTTCCTTATCACTAGAATGGTAATCTAAGGTTAATAGATACAGTCAGAGGTCCTCTCTTTGCCGTAGGGAAAAAGATGATGATAGTGCCATCAGCCTTTATTGGTTGCAGAGAAAACATAAAGCTCCTCTCTCTCTCTCTCTCTCTCTCTCGTCGAGATATATATACAACAAAGAGAGAAAGGAGAAAAGCTAATAAAGACTAAAGGAGAGGAAGAATACAACGCACTCCCATGAGTGTACATATCGATGAAGCTTCCATCTTTTTAAGCGCAAAGTTCTAAGGGCCATCGGGCGGGTCTTGATTGTCTGCCTTAAAAAGCTGATGCATGCAATAGGGGTTTATTCATTGGTTTTGCATATTACATTCACATTTGCATTCATAATAAGTGTGGATATCTACATTCTTTTTTTTTTTCTCGGACTTATATTTGCCTTGGTCTTTGATTCTTCTTTAATAAAATGGATCTAAATTATCACAGAAAAAAGAAAAAAAAAAAAAAGAGTGTGGATATATGCTTTAAGTTCTACTTCTTCGATCATACAGAGACATCAGATGCTCTCACTAACTCTGCGAGGATACGTACGTATTAGTTACGTCAGCATTTGCTGGAACGAATGAAGACTCGAGGCAGGCACTCCAAGGGCTTAAACCATTTTGCAATCTAATGTTTGCAATGTCACTTTGGATTCTGTTTTACGGTAACTTGTTGCTTTGATTAGTTGGCTTTCTGTTTTCGGAATTCTTTTGCCAACAAAAGTACAGTCCTAGAACATTCTTTTGTCTGCCTACATGTATATGTATGCATGTGTTGTCTCCCATCCCATGCTTCCTACCAAACAAGTATCAGATTAATATAATCCGTACATGAGATCCTATTCAAATTAGCTATTTGGTATCAAGTCTTCACCATGCATTTCCCTTCCAAGACAAGAAATGCTCTAAATTATTTATTAATAATACTTTTATTCTCAAAATATCAATAATTTAAATATAAAATTAGATGTCTAATTTATATAATTTTAAATTCACTCTTACAACTAAATTAATCACATTTATCGGAAATCTTAATTCTATGTAAATAAAAAACTAGTATTTAAGTAGTAAAGAAATGTTATTACCTCTAACTTAATTTACATAATCAATTTGAGATTACTGACTAGATGTTTGTGTAATGCTGTTCGTTCCATCTTTCTAGAGTTTTGATGGAAAGTAATCCAGTTGTAGGAAATTAGGAGACATGACATAAAGAATTGATTATATATATATAAAAAAAAAAAAAATTTATATAGCCTAGCTCGAAGAAGCAGATCCTAGTCAGTATAACAATTAATGTAATTGCTGACTCTTAGGGCGGGGGGTTTTTTTTTTTTTTTGGGAGAGGGGGGGGGGGGGGGGGGAGAGGGAGGAGTTGGAGTAATAAAAAATTTAGGGGGTTGGGGGGGTGGGGGGGGGGGGGGGGGGGGGGGGGGGGAGGAATAAAAAGAAGGGGGTGTTAATAATCCCTAGAGCTGGCTAGCCAACGTCACTTAGAAGGAAAAAATTAGCAAAAATGGCAGCGGAGGGATGAGAAAAGCACGAAATGGGAGAAAATATTGCGTGGAAGGATAGGAAAAGAAAACGTTGGTGGGTGAATTGGTGGGAGGGAGGAGTACAATTTATTAAATGGGCCTTTGGAGGTTTGGGCCGGTAGTGCAATATTCTGTCTAGTAGTTAAATGAGGAAAAAAGATGGGCCTCGTTGTGTTTGTGTTTGTGTGTGTGAGTGTGTGTGTGTGTGTGTGTGTGTGTGTGTGTGTGTGTGTGTGGGCGGGCTGGGGGTGGGTAGAGTTGTGTAGTTGTAAGAAGAAGGAACGGAGAGTCGTTTCTTTGAGTTGGCTTCTTCGCTTCTTCGTTCAAAACAGGAGCAGCAGCAATTAGCAGCAGCAACCGGCAGCTCTCTCCTTGATAGGATTAGGATTATTCTCCTCTCTCTCTCTCTCTCTCTCTCTCTCTCTCACATTCCCAGTCCCAAATCCCAAATCCCTATTATTTCATTTTTCCCATCTTATTTTTTGCCTTCTTTCTATCTGACCCTTCCCACCCTCTTAGTTTTTGCAATCCCCCCACCTCATCTCTCTCTCTCTATCTATTTTTCTTTTGTTTGGATTTTATGAATTTCACTTGATTTGATTTGGAGGCATAAATCTCAACCCCCAAAAACCCGACACCGAGGCCAGGCCAGACCTCTGTGTTCTTTTTCCCTATCTATCTATCTCTACTTCAAAACAAAAAAAAAAAGAAAAAGAAAAAAAGAGTAAGCTTTCTTCTGACTCTTCACCTCTTCATCTTCATCTTCATTTTTTTTAATATATATATATATATATATATGAAAAAAAACTATTGATATTTGATGGAAATTGAATCTTAAATGGGGTAACTCTACTTGGGACTGCTGGCTGACTGGGTCTGAGTTTCCATTCATAGTTTAGCAATAGATACAGAGGATGGTCTAGGCTAAGCTAAGCTAAGCTGCAACAGTTAGAGTTTCCAATTTTCCAATGTCTATTCAAAGCATCAATAGGCTCATCTTCTACTAACTAACTTTGCTTCTTTGTTGTTATTTACCGTGGAATAAGGGCCTATATATATATATATGGACCTCTGGGTGTCCCTCTTGCATTAAACATGCTTTCTCTAAGGTTTGCTTCCCTTCCCTTCCTTTTCCCATTTAATCTTCGTCTTCGGTTTCAGTATTTCCCGTTCCTGTAAAGAACGAGGACGATATCTGTGCTTTAGTTGTTTGTTGGCCGTGTAGTGACTTTTGGAGAAGGCATAAAAGGAAAATTCTTGTTGCGGCCGGTGCGTTAGGGGGTGGGTATTTCCTGTATAAATTTTACAGTGAACACCAGCGCAGGCTTGCTGATCTGGACAGAAAACTTGCCGATGAGCGGAAAAATGATGAGCTCATTAAGACCCAGTTAAGAGACTCTCTTTTGGTTTTGGGAGGGAGGGGCTGTGGTGAACTTTTTCTTGGAGAATGTTTTAGTTCGTTTTTCTGATCTTTGGTTTCTGTCCGACATTGATTTGGAAAGAATGCAAGCACATTTTGAGAGCATCCAAAGAATAGCTGATACAGTGACATTGCCCCATGTAGTACACTATTTGAGTGGTCAGATAGCTGAAGAGTTGGACCTTTCGGAACTCACAGAAAGGCTAAAGAAAGGGAAGGGCCAGCCTAACACTCTGACGCCTTCAGAGAAAGTTGAACTATGGGACAGACTCAAAATTCTAAGTACGCAGGCCGAAAACTTTTGCTCCTTATGTTTATGGTGCTTTTACAATTTTGATGTAGTTGAATATTGCATCACTATGAGCTTTAGGGCGTTCTGAATTTTGTGGCTGTCGTTTTGTCAGGTTTCACAAGAATGGCAGTGTCACTGTGGGCAGTAACTATGGTTAGCTTGTATATAAGAGTTCAAGTGAATATTCTTGGAAGACATTTATACGTTGATACTGCCCATTTTCACTCACATTTGCTTGTAAGAACCTTTGTATGTTCCAACTCTGATTTTCAAGATACATGTTTGCCTGCAGGTGCAGCTATTATTTGTTACAATAGTTGGTGCATATTCAGCAACTTGTGTGAAATTTGATTTGCATGCCTTCTGATGCTATAGCTTTTGAGTGTTTGTGTTCTCTCTAATCACGGTGTTGCGGATAGTTGAGATTATTCCAGACTCCATTTTACTTTGACTGCTATTAGTTTACCAACTACATAATAATGTCTCTATGGATTAATTGTAGGACTTCTTTGAGCTGCAATTTGAATTTATA
Organism: Kandelia obovata; assembly: GCA_021464305.1. Taxonomy (NCBI): domain Eukaryota; kingdom Viridiplantae; phylum Streptophyta; class Magnoliopsida; order Malpighiales; family Rhizophoraceae; genus Kandelia; species Kandelia obovata. The sequence continues at coordinate 10,226,210 of CM038478.1, read as the reverse complement.
TGCTATTTTTCCTTGCATTTATATTCTATCTGGATTCTTTGTGTTATTAAGCTGCATTTGCTGGATCAGATCATAGAGTTAAACCGTCATCCTTCAATGCATAAGCTACATCCAGAAGCAACCTATTGTACCAGGTTTTTCTAGAGTTTCTCTGACCATTTAAAAGTCATATCTTGAAGGCCATGGATTTAGTAGTTTGCTTTAGTATAAAATTGACCAATGTTGCAAGGTGGTTCACAAAATGGTGAACCTTCTGTCACTGATTGGATTTTAGGTTGAAAAGATGGAATAATTTGATTAGGACTATTTATGATTCTAAAAGGTTCCTCCATTCTGATTCTGGGATTAGGAAGATTCAAGCGAGCATAGGTACAATTTGATGAATATAGGAGTTAACTATTCTTTGCAAGGAGCTACTGGTAAAGGTTATAATGTTATATTTGCACCTCAAGAACTATGCTGAGGCTCCATTGAAAAGGCTTTTGATTTGGGTCTCAGTCATTCATGGGTTTGCCCAGAGGTGGAGGTTAATTTATCTAAACTTTTACTTTGTCGGTGGGTGTACTTGTAGTAATTGGTAGGAAATGAACTTTTCAGTGTTTAAAGTCGTACAATATCTGGTACTTTTCTTGAGTTGATCTCTTTCTTTGGTCATATAACCAATTTGATGTCTTTGGCATGATGCTTTAGCTATAAGTGAGAACATTTGTGATTTTATTGGTTGCTTCTTCAAAACATTGAGTTTGAGTGCTGACTGCAACACAACATGCAAGGGGTCCTTTTGATTGCTGAAAAACGTTATAATTTTATATTTGATTGCTTTCTGATAGTGAATAACTGAGTATCTCCTGGATATGCAAACATATTTTCTTTAAAATGTAGCTTTATCCTCCTACCTGCTCAAGTCCAACTCCAACTGTGATTGGACACCATGTCTGGTGGGATTCCTTTTATTTTTCAAGGGCAATTTGGCTTTACTGTAAAAGGGCCCAAACTCTTTGAGTTCCTCCTTTTTTGGGCCATAGTGTCATACTTTCTATTTGCTTTCTTTTGGTGTGTTAACTTTAAAATTTGCAAAGTCCCGTTCCATTCAAAATGCTGCTGGCTTAAAATTAAGCAATACACATCCCTACCCTAACTTGTTGGGCTTGACAGGATACCTGAGCCTTTTTTTAAAACTTTTTAAAGATACTCCCTGTTTCATGGTGCTATACATATGGCATCTGTTATGCTCCTATTAACCATGAGATTGGGAAGTGCATGGCTGTCTATTATTGGTGTGCATTACATTATGTCTGATAATTTGTTCTTCAGGCCGAGTGTATCTTTTTGCTACTTTACTCAGACAGGGCACCCCAAATTTAATTCATTAATTGATTATCCATGTTTGGTGGACCTCAATCAGGTTTGACACTTTTATGGTTAACAAAATGAGGATTCATTGTGCTCGAGGACCCTGACTTTGGAAACTTAGTTGGCCTTACTAGACAAATGACAATATAGCAAAAGAATTAAATGACACCCTATGAAAAATACATAAAAGTCCTATAGGTTTGACAGTTACTTCTTTAATCAGTGGTGTGGATTGAGACATTATCCTTGATGTACATGTAGGAGTTTGACAGAAATTTATTGCTGATGTGCATGCGTTGGAGTTCACCGAAATTGAATTTCATACTTCTTGTCTTTCATGTTAAATATATTTTCTCTTTCATTTGTTTTTCTTCAGTTCTTTTGGGAACTTTGCTACTGTGTGTGTGATGTTTTTAAATCCTTCCTTTTTTTTTCTCCATTATCAACACATTACATGGATGATGGGCATTATGGCAGGTTAATAAGTGGAATATTTTTTCTTGCTGTCTTAGAAGATTATATGTTCTTCTGCAATGGTTCTAATTTTCTTTCCGTGCATCCTGATATGACTTGACATTTTTCTGCAATTAATCATTTCTATTATTTTTTACAGGAAGATGTTGATCTCATTGATCATGATGATGAGCGAAAATTTCTGGCAAGTGCTGATTTTCTTGCCAATGATGGCTTGCTAGCTTTGATCTCTAATATGCGAGTGGCAGTAACTGAAGTTCTGAAAGGGTAAAGTTTGCTCAACTTAACTGAAAATTTGGCACTATGTGTTAATAATCATCAAATCCTATTAAACAAGAAGGCATGTAACATTCTTTATGATTGACTTAACAAGGTGACACATGTTACCATTATCCAGAGTGGGAGATGGATGTATTCATGTGATGTTAGTTCTCATTTCTCATAATAAATATTCTCATTACAATGTCATAAAAATATTGAACAAATTATGTCAAGTAAACATCCATAAACCTACATGGTGAATTTCTTGCCTAATTTTGATCCTTCCATTGGCAGCTTACCACCACATGGAGATTATAGGAACCAATTTTTTAGGCACTAAGATAGCTATTATTTGGCTTTTTTTTTTCTTGATACTTATTATGCATCCTTTATATGAAAAAAAAGCACTTCATACGTCCATTACTTACCCGCATTTAATTGGGACAATAACTATGGGAAATTTTCTTAGAGTTCCTACAAATTAATCTGTTTAGGAAGCAGCTGAGGGATTTCTTCGATACCACAATGCTTCATAAAACCATCATGCAGATACTTAATGCATTCATGAGCTCAGAAAGTCCCTACCAGTGGGTGGACTATTTAATTCCTGAAAATGCTAGGAAACTAGCTACAGCCTCCGGCAGTAATGATGCGGCTCTTGCCGAAACTACAAAATTTGATCAGCTTATGGTGGAAGCACAAGCAGTGCTATTGAGGTATGTTTTGGAATACTTGTCTAGACATTTTGTAGTGGCTATAAGGTGCTATTATTCCTTCAATAGAGTGGGAGTAGTGCTTGGTTTAACAGCAGTGAACTAAAGTGAACATCACAAAATAAGATCTGTTGCTCTCATTTGAACTTGAGTTTGCCACTTCTTACCTTTGCAGTGCCGAGTTTTATAGGATTACAGAGATTTCCTTGCAAGTCATGGTCAACACAGTCATGGATGAGATACAGGCTCAATTCACTGGAGGCAATTTGGCATCAGGCATTGAGCTAGCAAGACTGGTGCCTCGAGTTGCGCAGGTGGGGCCATCACTACTTGAGGAACCAAGCCAAAATCGGTTTCTTAAAGCCATCCAAAGCATGCCAGGAGTGGAACTCTTCTTCACCGTACTTTATGCAAATATGCCAAACTTGTAGACTGATGAGCATGGCTTGTAGTAGCTTCATCAAGAATCCAGATTGATTTTTGAGATGATAGAGCACGACTAGCACCAATCAATGTAGAGGATTTTGTGTGGCACTCTGGTTTTGAGATTTTCACAAAAATTTCATGTAATGTGGAGGGAATAAGGTTGAAGAACATGCCTTTGGGTGGTGGCTGTAATTCTTTGCTGTTCAAAAGTCCAGTTGATTGCTATTTGCAATGCATTTACTTACACTGCCCACCTTTTCCATGGTTAGAATTACATTGCCCTGCGATGTGAATGCGGTGATGAAATAAAAAGCTTCCATCTTGAGGGTAACCCTAAAGATGGTCATTTCATCAGTCTACTGTGTTCATGACCATTTCTTTTTTTTTTTTTTTTAATTTCCTTTTTGGGGTTGCCCTCTTCCCTACTATTTTGAAGTTCAAGCTTTAACCACCAAGGTTCTTGATAGCAAACAGGTTTTTTTTTTGAATGTTTCATCAAAGTAGTAAAATAACAACGAAAATTACTATAATAAATAACATTGTATATTTTATTATTTGCAAAAGTAAACAACCTTTTTTTTTTTTGGGACCCTTTTATCCTACTCGTATCACCGAACAGCCGCTGAATGTTGGGAGTGGGGGGGGTAATATTGTAAGTTAGAAGATAAAAAATAAAAAATAAAGAAGAAGAAATTAAAAAAAAAAAGGAGACCCTTCTTATCTAGTCTCTGTAGGAGTAGCGGGTGGTTGGGTTAGCCCCAATACTAACTTCGGCGGCCAACGCAACGGCGCTTGCTTCAAATTGGCAATTTGGCAGACTGTTTGTTGCCGGGGGTGGTGGGAAGGCCTTCCTACTTACATTCTTCCCTTTGGTCCGATTCTGGTATAAAGTTTTCAGGTCTCTCTCTCTGTTGTTGGATTGTTGGAAGTTTGTTGGCCATATCTCGCTTGGTTAAGGTTAAAGCTGTGCGTGTCCTTTTTATAAGAAATTACCTTAGAGGAGACTGGTTGGCTGGCTTGCCTGCCTGCTTTTACCATGTCCTTGTCTGTTAACATCAAAGCTTTGTGTTTGTGTGTGTGTGTGTTGGGAATTTCAAATGACTGACTGACTGAATAATGCAATCTCAAATGATGCTGTTCAGGATTGCATTTTTTTTCTTTGAATTGAACTACTCCTCAATCGCCAGAAATGCGCTCATTTATTCCTTTAGTTATTGGCTGGGTTTTTTTTTTCCCCACTTCTTTTTGTTTTGGGTTTCCAATAATCTGGTTTATAAATTCTTTCACTTCGGTGGAATTTCTCCTTTTCTTTCGGGTTTCGAGTAATTTTCTATCATTGCAGATATAAGCAAGCCTTGCAAAGCATTAAAAGTTTCTGACGATGGAGTTTGCCAATAGACTGGTCGCTGCAGCAACCCGAGCTGCCAACAACAATGTAGTGATAAATGTATGCCTCTTAACATCCTTTGTAGTTCTAAGTGTAAGATCCCTGCACCAGCAGAAACGCATTGAAGACTTAGAGACTAAGAAGGAATCACTCCTCAAATCAAATAAATCCATGAAAGCGGCCATGTGGGACTGGAAACAACAGCTCTTCTCTGAGGCCACAACTGATTCCGCTCTAGTTCCTCTTGCTAGACTGAAAGCCATCTATGGCGAGGCACCATCACCGTCCCCGTCACCCCCACCACCCGTAAACGGTAATCTTTGTCTCTATCTCTCTGTCAATGTGCCTGCTTGTGTGTATGCCAGTTGAGATTCCATTAATTGCAGAGCGCCGAAGTGAAAAATGCTTGTTGAAGATTGCTATAATTCTGAATTTCTGTTAATACTAAGACATTAGATCACTCATTAAAATCATGTTAGATTGAAAGGGGATGGAAAGTAACCAAGTGCAATGAACATAAAATGGTTTTGTATTTTCTTGGAAGGGCAATTAAATCTTTGTTGTAGAATACAAAGTCAAAATGAATTTTGGAAGAAGAAGATGGTGTTCAAAATGGAAAATGCTTGTTCTTGATTTAGCTTAGATATTGACTGACCAATAGGGTACTTGTTATAAATGCATATTCAAGGAGTGAAACTGAAAGCAGTGGCTACATTTTTGTCAAAACAATGAAGCCATTATGCTCGGTAGAGAGGCTGTAGACCAGGGTATTGGGTAACCCAGCTTTGTTCACCCTAGCTTTTGGTTTCTAGTCTTCAAATGTTATTAAGATTTTATTTTATTTTGGTTGTAGGCTCAAGTAATGTATATGCATATTGCAGTCTGGGATGCCCTACTACTAATTGTGTCGTCTATGTGATGGAGGAAAAGTTAAAAGGTTTTCGACTGTCATGTAATGGAAGTGGTGGACTCTAATTTTCGTGGAAAACCAACTGGAGTCATGGAATTTTTGGGGTTGTATGCAGTTTTTAGTTGAAAGGAAAATTAGAACAGCTTACTGGTGACCTTAAGGTGCCATCCCAGCCACTAAGAGCCTAGAAATTATTGCATGGTTTTGAATTGCTTTCCTTTCCTTTGTAGAATCGTGCTATATTGGTTAGTATTCAAGCGATTAGTAGGGAGGAAGGGAGGTTGTTATTGAGGATTTGGTACAATAGCTAGTGATGGGGATAAAAAGAGAGGAAATGTCTTGTTTTCGTTGCTTTCTGTTTTAGTGTTTATTACTTATCTTGACCAGGTTAATCATACCATATAACTGAATGAATAGGGATTATATTACATACCCATATATATTGTATGGAGGATCGTCTCTGCTATACTAAATTTATTGTCATGTTTTTGGCAGGAGATGCTGTGAAGGAAGATGGAAAATCACCTGCATCTCAACTATTGATATAAAGGCGTATAGCTTGTTTATGAACTTTGCATAGGCTACACGGCGTTGGTTAACCAACAAGTGATACTCTTATCGAGATGGGAACTCCATTAGATGAATCATTTGCTTTGGCTGCAACGGTGACCAGCATGTCAGACTTTGTTTGGAAGTAGGAAGAAGTGAAGCTTGAATAATAATCTTTCCCAGAAAAACTTTGAGAACCAAGTAGACTTTGATTGTGGCATGATGGGGTTGATTTAAGTGTTTCTTCCCTTTTCTTGGTCCAACTTAAAGCTACAAGTGATAGGGAAAAAATTTTGAAACCATGGTCTGTCGAAGCACGCAGAGTTCTTCTGTTTCATTTTTACTTTGATATTTTTCAACAACTCTCTTGAATTTAAAATATAAATAAATTAAAATTTTATAATTAAATAAAAAACAAAAATTAAATATATAATTATTTCATAGTAAAATATTTAATACTATATATAATAAAAAAAATATTTAAAAATTTAAATTATTATAAGAGATTTAGGATATAAATTACATATTATATGTAATAATATGTCTCAAAAAAAATTAAAGTTTAATTGTAACTCTATGTTTAACCTCAAATATATAAAGTTTTATATATATGAGATTATGTTATTTATAGTTAGAATTTATTTTTATTTTTTTTAATTGCTTATTTTTGGCAAAAATTACTAATAAAGGTATATATATATATATATGATTTTAATATTATTAGATAATAAATTAAATTTGGTAAATTTTTATTCAAAATAATTTGTACGAAATGATTAAAAAATAATAATCTGAATGCTAAGCCGCGAAAAGTAGGTTCTTAAACAAAACCTTTCAATTTTTAAAGTTTAATTATTAAATTAATATTAAATATTATAAATTATAGAAAACCATTAGAAATATTAAAATATTTTTAAAATTACATACGTCGTATAAATGAATCACTGAATTGCTCATGCTTTCAATGATATATACTGTATATAGAGAAGGCAGTGTATAGTAACTTAAGGCTCAAAGAAGATACAGAGAGTTTACATGGCAAATTCGAGTCCCTTTCCCTCGCAATCCACAAGTAATGTTGATCCAGAAACTATTAGTCAAGATTACAGTGCAACTACAAGTCCTTTTCCCGCTGAATCCAACATTACTAACTTGTCCCTGGACGACTTCACGGAAAACTGCTTGCAGGGATTTAGCTGCACCCAGGTTTTCCAAGCTATCCTGGTGTCAATGCCGGTGTTCTTTGATGCACAGCATCACTATCTTCTTCGATGCAGAGGCAACGAATTGGCACTGCAAAAAAAGCACGAGTTGCAGAACAGTTGATGTTTCTGCCAAGACAAGCGTAGTATCAGAATGGGGTCTTGAATATGCTAGTTCTGTTCTCAATGGCCTAACTGCATCATCTTTCTTCATGGGGGTGCCTTGTTGGAGGATTCATTCTCAGCAACATGCTTGGCGATTCTGTTCTTGGCTGCAAGAGCATGCTTTTCCTTTCATGTTTTGGCATGTCTGTAACTGCACTAGCCACCAGTTTCAGCAACAATCTTTGGATTTCTTCCGCGTTAAGGTTCATAACTGGGGCCTTCCGCTCATCCATTGTGACTACAGCTCTGGTGTTGCTGACCGAGACGGTTGCAAAGGAGTGGCGTAGCCTGGTTAGCATCCTGTCATTCTGCTTCTTCTCCGTGGGGATATTGTCCTTGCCAGCAATTGCATATGCTAACGAGGGCTATTCGTGGAGATTTCTTTATCCGTGGACTTCTGTTCCGGCGACGATCTCTTGCATTGCAGGCTAGTTCATTGTTTGTGAGTCGCCTAGATGGCTTTTCGCCCGCTGGTGCCAAGCGGAAGCCATGGCAATTCTCAACAAACTTTCAACTGCAAGTCACGATGATAGCTCAAAACTCTTACTTTTCCACCATAACCCATTTGCAACAAACACCAAACCTTGATCATCAATCGTCAATCAAGAGCTTATTCCGAAGAAAGTGGGCCTTCCACAGGCTACTGGGGACCATGGTGCTTGCCTTCGGCTTTGGCATGGTGTACTATGGCTCCTCTATGGGAGTAGAACACTTGCATTTCAATTTTATACATGCATGTAATGTAATGGTTGGATGACATAGATTTTACCTGGACACTCCAAAAAGTAAATTCTGTATCCATATACGCATGCATAATTAATTATATTCAGACTGTGGGATGGGCGGCGGCTTCGAAGCCACTCATATTGGTCACATCTAAAAAATTGTATGCAATAAAATGGGTGTGACGTGCAAAAAATTTGTGTGAACAGACAAAGCCACTCACCTAAGAACGTTCGTTTCCTCAGATTATTATGGGATCGACATATTATGTGGCTTTAACCCCAAGCTCAAGCCATTCTTGTCCCATTCGCATGGGTCTTTTGATGCCCCAGCAAACTTTCATCAGTGTTTTCACGGATGCTGAGCCTACTTGGCACTGTACCACCAACTTCAATATCGGTCAGATATACTTGGGGATTGTAGCGAACGTGAAAGTTAAAAATGAGATTCAATACAAATGGGCCAACTCATTTGGATCCATAAATGCAGCACACAAACGTAAACATGGAAACCCACAATGACTTGACCAATAACAAGCTTACTTCAAAAAGCCTGTGGCCCGAGAGCTTTGAAACGTGTAAAAACTTCTGCCTCGAAGCATGATAGCCTTTATAGAGCCAGAACTCAGTGCCCACAGTCGATCCAAATCGACTATCGTAATAATGGACTTTTTAATTAAGCCGAGACAAAAAAATAAAAAATAAAAAAATGATGGACATTTTAATGTATAGATGGGGGAGAAAACGGGGAAGGCCTATCGGTATATCATTATCAATCACCCTTATTCAAACTTCACAAGTTATTGGAAGATTAACGTGCAACCATCACCCTTAATCACTCTTGTTGATTAGATCGAGGTTTGAAGTTCAAGCAGTACTAATTATTGCTTAATTTTGTTAGCCAAAATTTTATTGAACAAAATTAATTATTGAAAGACTGTCTTCTTCTTCTTCTTTTTTTTTTTTTTTTTTTGGCCCATAAATTAATACGCGAGAGAAGGAGAAGGAGAAGGAGAAGGAAAAGGAAAAGGGAAAAAGAAAAAAATGAAATTATTTGCTTTCGCCTCAAATCGTACATAGTTTGGCAAGTGTTTTGGCTAAACAAACTACAAAAGAGAGAGAGAGAGAGAGATAGATTGATTGATATACCAAGTGCAAAGAAATTAAGAAAGATGACTGACTACTAGGAGATAAATAGTCAAAACAACTGCAAATATCTTGCTGAGTGGCACGGGATGTTACTTGACGAAGTTGCCAATTACCAATACACGAAAACCAAGCGACCTTTGGATGTGTACACCGCCAAAGAACGATTAACCAGTTGTTTTAGCGAAGTTGTTAAAGTAACAGGTTCTAAAAAGTCAATTAATCACTTCAGCTAATTACTTGCTATCATTAACAAGCATCCATTTTGCATAGCCTTTTTTTAATCATAAAAATTTGTCTGATGTAATCCATACGATTGATGCTCAAGCTGTTGTTAATTACCCCTAGAATAAGAATAGAATAGGGCGTACCCCCCCCCCCTCCCCAAGCAAAAGAAACTTTCAAACGTTATGTTGTCGATGTCCAACTCTATCCAATCTAATGCCAGGCACGTCTTTCTATATGTGTGTGTATGTGTGTATATATATATTATTTTATTTTATTTTATTGTTTATTTATTTGATAGTAATTGAAAAACAAAAAAGAGAAAAGAAAAAGAAAAAGCTAGGCATGTCTTTGATTATTGATTAACTCATGATCCAACCAGATCTTCTCTAACGGATAAAAAAATAAAATAAAATAAAACTAACATAGCACTTATTGGTAGAACGAGGTGGCAATTGGGACTCAATATTAATCAAAATTTCAGCTTCACATACAATTGAGATCATGATCATGAACAATCTAATGCTTGTTAGACGTCATCAACTTGAACAATTATAAACAAATAAGAAAAACCTTGAGGCTAGTAGTGCCTGCTGTATATATATATATATATGTATAAAAGACATGGACCAGCAGAGGTCAATATAAGAGATCTAATTGTCATGCAAACTTATGATAACTAAATAAAGAATAGACGTATTTATATAGGTCATATATTTTCGAACAGGATAACAAACAGCCATTATCAATTTATCATCCTCAAGTAACTAAATTTCAAAGGCTTCAGATTTCATTGTTTTAGTATCCTAATTTGACAAAATTCAAAAAGTTCATAAATACAAAATTGGATGAATTAATGGTTTTTATTTTTATTTTTTTTAAAAAAAAATCACAATAAGGTAATTTCTTCGATGAATTTAACAGAGAAACCGTAGAAGATGGATGAATGGGTGGTAGATTGATTAGATGAATAAGCTCAGAAAATATTGGACCACATAGAATGTTGGTCAAAGGATATCAAAAATATCATCTAGATTGTTTAGGTTTTGAAAAAGTTAGATTTCAGTAAATTTCTTCGCTGACCTGTGATCCAAAGGAAATTTTGTAAACAAGGAACGAATAGGCTTAGCTAGCAAGAGTTGCTAACCTCTCTTGTCCAATTATGAAGATTAGTCAACAAAGCAAGAAACAAATTTTGGGTCACAAATTTCCTCATGTATGAGGTTCTCTCTCTCTCTCTCTCTCTCTCTCTCTCTCTCTCTCTCTCTCTCTCTCTCTCTCTCTCTCTTCTTTATTCATCATGCGCGAGGTAGTACCATCATTGGGATATATTAGTGAAGGAGGCAACTTTTCCCTGCATTTGTAATATTAATGGAAAGCATCCAGATGCCAATGCAAAACCTCAAATTTTTGTCATAATAGAAACATGCATTTCTATCATCATCAACGTCATCATTTTCATAATCATCTTGATGATTATCACAATTATTCGGTCAAGAAATGATTAAAGAAAGTGGGAATTAAGGAAGAAAAAAAAATACAAAAACAAGGAACATTCCACCATTGGGAGTTTTCTTGGCACCTTTAATAAGATTTCAGTTCCCCCAAGTAACAGTGGAGTGAAGAAACAAACTTTCTTTTGATCTAATGGGTTAAGGGAAAGCAAAGAAATAGTTTTTATAATCTTTGAAAAAAGTTATCTCAAAACCATTACTAACTACTGTACTCTCCTCCAATGGCAACACAATCATTTCTTGCTTCAAACAACGTAATCATATTTTCCTCCTTTGTCATTAGGCCTATAGTCTTCTGTGAGAATTTGCAATTTGTGATGCTATGATTAAGTTGGCAAAAGTGTTTTTCTTTTTTTTCTTCTTCTTCACTTCTTTTGAGGGAAACAAGAGCTTTCTTCTTGAATTAATTAACATATTTTTGTGTATTTTTTGTAACGAGCAAATGAACAGTGAATAATCATACCAAGCACTCAATTAGTCCTTAGTGGTCCTTCGTCAACATGAGTGCACCTCAAGTTTAAGATTCCAGCACATTTCCCATATTGAAATGTTTTTTCAACAATGACCAACATTTGGATAATTGGACTTGTACTTTTGATTATGGGTTGATGCCTTGGAATGTACAGTTAGACCCTCATTGCCTAAATCGATTGGATGTGTTTGATTAACAGAACACAAGGAAACTTTTTGTATGGCATACTTCAATTTTGGTTTTATTATCAAGTAAAAGAGGCTTCTTGCTGCTTGTTACATGCATGAAGGGTAATCACTGATGATAACCCCTTTTGTACCCAACCTCAATTTTGCACAACCAAGTTTTCTTTACTCCTAACAGCTTTGGTGGGACCTTGACTCACAGCTAGAAGTGTTTGAAATTGCAATGCATTAAATGAAATATCATACCACCTTGAGAAATCAGCCAAAAAGTTATCAACATAACGCACTAGTTAATGTTATATATATAGACACATACGCTAATTGGCCCATAATTCTAGGAAAGTTATAACAGAAGTTAGTCATCCTATTGTCTCCCTCTACCCCAACCTAAACCTAGGATGCAAACTTCTTATATATAAGATCAGATAGATGTTGCATATGCTACAATACTAATTTGAAGTTGAATTTTTTAAGAGAGTGAAACAAGTGTGGATTGAAGAAGTGAGATTTTTCATAAGCATCTATGATGCTCTAAAGTTAATTTAGCGGAAACAGGAGAAGAGGTGTGGCTTGGGGATTCAGGATTGAGATGGGCCACAAGTGCTGCAGCAAACAGAAAGTCAGGAGAGGTTTATGGTCCCCAGAAGAAGATGAGAAGCTTGTGAACTACATCACAACCCATGGCCATGGAAGCTGGAGTTCTGTCCCTAAGTTAGCTGGTATACCCATTTATACATAATGAAATGAAACAATCTTAATTTTGTCTGAGAGTGCTTGATGCATCTATTTTGATGAAATTGCAGGCCTGCAGAGATGTGGTAAGAGTTGCCGATTGAGATGGATTAACTACTTGAGACCAGACGTCAGGAGGGGTGCCTTCTCTGCTGAAGAAGAGCAGATTATCATTGATGTTCATAGGATTTTAGGCAACAGGCAAGTTTCACTCTCACTCCCAAGAAATAAATGAGCATTAAAATAAAGTAAACCCTAATAATTATAAGCAATTTACAAGGGAAACTATTATTTTGCTTCATCATTTCAAAAGACTAAGGGTTAACGGTAAGATTATTTTATGATAACTTAGAGTTCACTTGTTTAAGTTGCAAAAATAATGCATAGGACTATGTTCATCTGATACCTTTTTTTATAGATTCGAAGTGCTTGCACTAAAACCCAAGTAATTAGGATGAAACCAGGATAATTTTACTAGCTGAGTAGCTCAGATTTTGATGTCTTTTATCCATGTTCACAGATGGGCTCAGATAGCAAAGCACCTCCCAGGAAGGACAGACAATGAGGTGAAGAATTTCTGGAACTCATGCATAAAGAAAAAGCTTATTTCTCAAGGCTTGGACCCAAAAACTCACAATATGATACCTTCTCATCAAAGAGCTGCTAATAATCATAAGGTCTCATCCAATCTTAGTGTAACACAATCTGAACAACAACCCTTTTCAATTACTAATGTGAATTCGCAACTATTAAAAGAAGCTCATTCCATTGAAACAAAACCACCTATACTAACCCTACCAGCTGTTCCTTCTCCTGTTGATGGCACTCAACCTTCATTGTTTCAGACGATGTCCATGCCCACATCAAGTGCTTGTGGACTTCAAAACCCTGATGTGAATTGGACTGTTGATGTTCATAATTCCCAGGATTCTACCATTTTCCCTTGTTTTTCATCAATTCAAAACACGTCCCTCTCTGTTGTGAATCCAAATGGGTTCGCCTTCAACTATTTAGATGAAAATAGCTTTCCGTGCAACACAAATAATGCCGTTGCTCAATCATCCCATGTTGTCAAAAACTCTGAAGAAGCAACAAGACTTGAAGGTATGCAATTGCAGGATCAAGAAATTGAGCCCAAGGACACACAGATCATCAATACGTTGGTCACGGTCGATCAAGCCAAAGGAGGTCATCAGCAGGAAAACACATATGCTTCGTTTGATAGCTCAAGCTTTGATCTTGAACTTGTGGACTCTTCTTTATTGTCTAATTCGATATATCAATATGGTTTCACTTCTATGGATGATATTGCATGGAACTTTTAGGCCTCCTTCCATGTGAAATTGTGTATAGATCATAGATAATTCTTTTGTTCCAAAAATACATCTACAAAATGCTTTATTGGTAGCCAACAGTTTATTCCAAGTGTAAAAGGTGAGTGTGATGATTCTTTTGATTAACACATTTTGAACTGTATCGAAGTGAGAAAGAGAAAATGTGATCATCAAAATTAGTCGATATTTTGTATTGCTTAACTTCAGACTATGATTAAGACTTGATTGTTGTTATTTACATCAGAGTAGTTTGGCTAGATTATAACATTGTTTGGATTGTTGGGGTCAACCAATATCATTGCTTTTTACTAATTAATTTTATTTAAGCGAAGTTATTCAGATTGGTGATTAAGAATTTGAACTTTTAAAATAAAATTCCCAGTTTCAATTCTACCAAGAATAAAAGAGGATGAACAAGTAATTAATCGGGTCAAATTTTTCCAAAGAAAATTAAGTTGTAGGATGCATATAAATGGAGTTATATCACATTATACGTAAACAAATAATTTTTATGCCCCTACCATGGGATGCTTCAAGTGAAAAATTAATTTCACCAGGGATAAAAATCCATTCTTATTTTTTAAAGGGGGAAAAAAAAAAACAAAAACAAAAAGAGGGCGTAGTTTCGATTAGTTTGACAAAATTGGAGTTATGGTATCGAAACTAAAGGTGAATTGGGTTGGTATTTTAAACATGCTTAGCTTCGGTTTGCGAATTGAGCAAAATTTGAAATTAGGCTTTGGGTCATACCACTATAATTCGGCCACCTGTAGCAACTAGTTAAGTGGGCCAGAGTTGGGCCAATTACTTCCATGAATTTATGGTTATGCCCGGCGCAAAAGTACCAGAGACACCGTGGTAGGGGAAAGAAAAAAAAAAAAAAAAAAAAAGGCAGTATCCTTGCTATGATCGTTGTGTACTCAAATCAAAAGTCACTTAATATTTTAATTTAATATTTTACACACACACACATACACCAAATAAAAAATAAAAAAAACTTATTATCTAATTAATGATATTGGTCTACTCTAAAGGGTAACCGGTTGATAAATAAGTAAGAATCGAAACAATTGTAGAATGTACTTATTTGTCTACGGCTAAAATTACTTGCCATTAAAATCATTGTTTTTAAATTCTGTGTTGCGAAAATTGTCTGCCAAAGCTAGTTGTCTGGGTTTTTTTTTTTTTCCCCTAAACTCGAATATATTGTGTGTAGAGATAAATTTCGATTAAAATTAACAAATTTCCTCATATAATGGTCAGATAAGAAGCTCCCATTTGTTGGTTGTGAAGATTTTATTAACATAGATATTCATTTTTATGCATGAGTTATTATTATTATTCACTAATGTATTTAATTTATTAAGAAAAAAAATATTTTATATTTGGAAAGGTTAAATTACATTTCCTCTATGTAGAAAGAACTTGAAACTGAAATCTAGCAAAAGAGGTAAGAAAAGAAACTGAAACTTGAGCTTGTAACTTTAATTTGCTGATTGCTTCTATTGATAAGGTTCACTCAATTATTTCACAATTATATATATAAAAACAGAGAGAAAGAAAGAAAAGAAACTGAAAGTTGATGAATCCATAAGCAAATTAAGAGATCAAGGAAATACAATGACAAAATGCCTATCCAAATGCAATCAAAATTCTTTGTATGTATAGCATAGCATTCCCATCAATTGCACGAACATCAAAAAAGAAATTAGGAAGTTACAACAAAAATATATCAAAATAAGTGAAAAATGGAAAATGAAAACGATGGATACACCTTGACCCATCACCCATCATTAAGTGCATAACAATGGAGAATATATTGTATGCATATATGGCCCTCTATCTTCTTTTTTGTGGGTGGTAAAATAAACCCCACTTGTGGTTATTATTATCCCAACCCAATAATCCTAATTGCTACCTCAATTTATTTCAAAACAACTGGAACAATGCAATGAAGACAAATGTGTTGAAGAAAACAGAAGATAACATAAGAAGGGCGAAAAAACGGTGCATAAATATAATCTTTCTTCACTGGGGGAAGTCATGTTTTGTTAGTGTGTTGAGTTTGAGCACTTCTTCTAGTCTTGCATCGAAAGAGCAATCATGGAATTGTCTTGGGAAGAACACAAAGCGAAAATATCTTCCAATGTTCCATTCATGCAATCGATGTTATACGACATGTCATGCTTTGACGGGTGCGTGTCAGCCGTTATGTTTATCTGTGGGAAGTCTTCTAGTTCCAATGGTGGGTAAGGCCCTTGGTAATGCATGCTCGATGAGTAGCTTGCCATCTCCATGTCCTGCAGTATCAATTCAATTCTCACCGATTAACAATTTTTATCCACCTAACAAATTCTTAAATTATAGCTCACATATATCTAAAATATCCTGTTGAAATTTGTCTGCAAGCAGTACACATAGATCAAGAACAAAGAAGTAACTAACTTCATGGGTGTGTGTGTTTTAATTTCACTTAAAGTCGATACAACTCAAAATATGTCTTGAAATTAACAGAAAGAATATATCATTGGAAAAAAAAATCAGGTGGATTGAGGCCCCTGTGGTAGACCCATTGAGGAAAATCAGGAAGAAAGATGATTGAATTTTCAAATGATGTTTGAGTCAGTCAAAAAGAAGTTATGGGAAGAGGCGAAAAAGAAAAGTGAAATAAAAAAGCCAGTTTGAGTCAGTCCAAGAGATTTTATTGTAAGGAAAGCTTTAATTAGAAAGAAGAAGAAGAAGAAAAAAAAAAGATGGGAGACAATTGCTTCTGACTTTTGTTTGCTTTAGGATCAAAAGACAGACCTCACGATCAAAGGGCTTGTTTTAATTGTGGGCCACATCCAACCCATTTATTCGGCCTAAGGACTGCAATTTGATAATTTCTCAATCTGTGAAGTGTGAAGAGACAGCCATGGTGCCTGCCTAAGTTGAAAATTGGCATGCATGTGTATGGTAAATATGAAATAATTAATGATGAGGCTTTGATCAGTTGCTTCAGCAATAAAGCAGAATGTTTCTTGGAATGCAGCGTTTTTTTTTTTTTTTTTGGGGAAAAAGAGACAATCATATCATGCACGTAAAGATGATTCAAACAGAGAAGACAGTTGTTAATGATTTTTTGAATCTTACAAGTACACATGGCCCCAGGAAATGGTGGCCTACTAGAAGGCGTTGCCAATGCATGAGGATTCGTGGGACAGGAATAGTTAGATTGTATTTTCTTAATTTGGATTGGTATATAAGCAGCTTGTAAAATAGCTGAAACATAAACAAATAAATTTGCACACCTGCATTAGATTGGAAGAAAAATCCACAGCCATGGGATAAGTGTAGTTAGCAGAAGTACTGATAGCTTCATCTGATGAGGAAAACGGCACTTGCAAATGTTCGTCCGCCATGGCAACATTTTCATGAATATCACCAGGTGTGCTCCCACTCCCTTGAGTGACATCTGAGGAAGATGTATCGGAAACAAACTTGGAATAATAATCATTTTTGCTCAAGTTCTCTGACGATGATGATGATCTTCCTTTCTTGCGACAATAATATTGCTGATCATCAATTCCACTTGTCTCATCTCCAACTCCTAGTAATTGTTCCTCCGAGATGCACATTCTGTCTGTCTCCTCCTTCTCTGAATTGCCAACTTTTTCCAATCCTTTTGGTTTGGGAATTTGCATTGTTTTCTTGAAAACACGGCATAATGCATAGGAATCCTACATTATCATTGAACACATTGATCGATTCGCTATTATAATTAGCTAGTTTTGTTAAGGAGCATAACAGTAAACAAAGATCAACATTTAAAAGCAATGCTGGAAAGAGGATTAATAGAAAGAAACATAAAGAGATCAAAAAAACAAAAAAAAAAAAAAGAAAGAAAAAAAAAAAGATGTATAGCAAGTGACAAATGCACCTAAGCGTTGAAACAAAGACCACTCTTTCATGATCGTTCTTTTCTGTGATGAGCTGTTCTTTACCGAAGAAAAGATTGCAATGAGAAAAAGGAAAATATAGCAATGATGAGAATGTGAATATAGGTGATGGCATCAACAATGATTACATGTGATGGGATCTGTTGTGTAGTCTATTAAGTATGGTGCATCTAACATAAAGGGAAAGTTGCATATATCTGCCTTCTACATGTCTTACCCTGGATTCTAAATGCTTAATAACAGTGTACGCTAGGAAACCATTAAGAATTGTCTCCATATATCAATCAATAGATTCAATATTTAAGAAGTCCTACAGAACTGTCTCCTGTAGTTGTTACTAAAACACCATCTTAATATTTCTCCTTGTCCAAGCCAAAGGATATGCATCAAAATAGAAAACCCTCGAGAATCCCATCTCATTTCCCCGTTAATGTCAATGTTTCATAGAAGCCATCATCTTTTGATGAGTACTTCAATTTATGACGACAATCTGTGTCACATCGCCTACTATCTTTTTCCATCCCACACGCCTCACTTTCATTCTTGTTTCTCAATTCCTTATGCCTCTTACCAATCTAATTTATTGTGCATACATCTGACTCTTTCTCAGATCTCAATAAATGAGTCTTGTGTGATACATAGGCTAGTTAAGTCTAGCAACAAGGTGCAGTAATATTGCATTACCTTTAAACTTAAAGTTGAAGACGACGGAAGGGCATTGGCAGGCAGTGAAGTGTCAACCAAGCGATACTCATGCATGACCCAATTGGTTCTGATGCCATGGGGAGCTCTGCCTCTATAATACACCAATGTCTTCTTCATGCCAACCGGGCGCTTCTGTGAGTGCACGGCTCTATCTTTTCCTGTGGCTTTCCAATACCCATCTCTCGTTGCCCTGTTGGTTCTTGACCCATTTGGGTACTTCTTATCCCTTGGGCTGTAGAAGTACCATTCCATATCTTTTCCTGGCAGGAATGACTTGTCTGTCCATTCCCCCATATATGAAGGATCAAGATATGAATTATTATGAGATTTAATTCCCAAATTTACCATGTTTAGCCAGATAGTTAAATATACTAATGGAACAAAACAAATATAAATATGTGCGTGCGTGTGTACCTGGTAAGTCCCATGGCTCGCACTTGTAGAGATCAACCTCTGGGATGATTTCAAGCTCAATCGTGCGGCCATTTATTTTTCTATCAAGATAGTAAGCAACCAACTCTTCGTCTGTTGGGTGGAACCTAAATCCTGGGGGAAGACTCATGGGTGCCATTCACACTAATAGTCTGAAGATAATATATAACACTTAATGATCGAGAGAGAGAGAGAGAGAGAGAGGATGGAAAATGGAGGAACTTGAAAGAAGAACTGGTGATGTTTCTAAACTGGATTGTAGGACATTGAACTATATAGGCCACTGTTATGGTGGCCCTGCCAAAAAGTATTACAATATTGTTGCCATTATTCACTTAATTAATCAATCGCTTATACTAATTAAACAGGAGAGGAGAGGAGAGGAGAGGACTCATCGGGACTGTATGAATACATGTATGTTCACAATAAGCAAGGAGGGTACTAATTGGTTAACAAAAAAACAATAAGATATTTTGGTGCTTCGGCTTTTGGAGATTCTATGTGTAAGGTCTTGTGTGAAAACCAACTTAAGAGGATAAGAAGCTTCTCTGCTTTTGTCTGCCCACAAACTAACAAAAAACAGAGTCCCCCATCAAAAGGCTGCGTGGGCCATAAGCCGTCCATACCCTCCCCCGACAAGACTCTGCGTATCCTAATTTGGTGTTATAGCTAATCACAATGTATTATAATACATTGCAAATGATGTCAATATCTTTTTGGAGTGTTCCAACTAACTAGCCATACCATCTCAGGTTATTTCTGACGCAACGTATTAAGCTCACTTCTTTAATCCAAGCAAAACGAGACTTAATCATATCAAGGCTCAAACATTGGCCCTGATAATTAAACTCAGGGCACGCATATCGCATATAGTTTACTATACGACCAATTGATGACATATGGGCGTATCAACGATCATATCTTTGCAGTAGATTGCAATTCCACCGCTGCACTCTAAGCATATTCATGCCAAGGGCCGAGCTAGATGGTTAAAGGAGTGGCCTATTCCAGCCCTGCCATATGTGCATTAGGCCTAAGTTTGTACGTAGCATAAAGAATCTTGGTGATCATCTACAGATTGAATGGCTGATCATGTGATACATACAAAGGCAACCTGATTAACAACTCATAATTGCAAGAAATTAACAGAATGTTCCCATATTATAATTATATATAATTATGATCACAAACAAGCGTGCCAAGTACTGTAAACAAGGACTGACCCACATTATAGCTCGGCCGAGGGCCTGGTAATATATCCGTACAGCTCTTTTCTGTTTTTCCTTCCTTCTTCTTCTTTTTTTTTCTTTTAGATTTTGTTTGTTTTTTTGTTTTTTGGGGTCTGCGGCATGGGGCATTAAACCCAAAGCAAAGACAAACGAAGAGACTACTATACTCCTCAGTAACTCGCCCGTCTGAACGAAGTGACCCCCACCACATTATGATCCAGCCATGGCTGCACCCCATCTGGGGGGCCGATGAAAGGTGTGCCTTCCCAGTGGCATGGTAAAAGCAAAATTCGAGAGCCAGTCACCCACCCTAATAATAATCCCTTCACAAAATTTTAGTCTTCCCAAACCATGAGTTTCCAACTTCCAGGGCATATAACACAGGAAAGGAGTAACTAACTGGGTCCATTAGCTCCTTTGTTAATCCTTCATAGCAAGCATTTATTTGTGTGTGTATGTGCGCGCGCGTTCTCATATTGGTTTGAACTTTGATACTTCAAATTTAGAAGTTTTGAGTCCTCGATCACTATGTTGTCGTCCATTTTTGTGCGATCTATCATATAATCTCTCTTTTTGTTTTTTTCCCCCCCCCACCCCAAAAAAAAAAAAAAAAAAGAGATAAGAGAAGTAGATTTTGGTAGATTTTTGTCCGTGCATGGTCCACATTTGTGTGCCATTGAAATCTAATTTGTTTTTCCAGAGACATGGCCGTTCGGTCAGGTGTCAGCCTGGAATTCAACGAAACGAAGTGAAGTCCATGATGAGATCGCTCTTTGGTGTGTTCTTTTAAATCAGAGGGGGAAAAAAAATCAACACTTTTATCTTTCAGCAGTACAGTCGATGACTTGAAGTTGACGAGGGAGGGCCCCATTGGCATTATCTGGACAAAATCTACCTGGCAGGCAGGCAGTGGCACAACTTCACGCTCTCCCCTGCTTTTGCTTTTCTTTTGTTTTTCCCATTCTTCCTTTAATTTCCTCCCCATCCAAAACTACTTTTTCTTTGCTGTTCCTTCTGTTTCTATTTAGTTCCATTCACCCCACCAACTTTAATTCCTTTCCTTAAAATATCATTTTTCATATGTGTAAAGACAGCCTAACAACTTTAATGATTGCCGACCCAAAGTCCTTTGACTGGTTTGCCTCTCTCTTCTCTCTCCCTCCACATTCACCTTGCAAAATCAATTAAGTTGATGACAGAAAATGGACAATACTTGTTAAAACAATATCGATTTGCAGGCCCCTTCAAATTGAGGTTTGGCTAAGTTGATACAATTTTCCCTTGATTTCAATTCATAAAGACTTTGATGTTATTTTAAAAATTTATTTTACTAAAATTTTAATAAATTCTAATTCATTAGATCTTGGAGTGAATAATGTCTTTCTTTCACCTCAAAATTATCAAAGCCTGCAATGTGAATTATGGATGAAGGAGAGGAGCTTTTGATTGTGCAATCTTGAAAGAAGAGATTCCAAGCCCCCTTCCTTTTTTTTTTTTTTTTTCTTTTTCCAACTTGCAGTAATCTTAGACTGTAAATTGCATACGCTGCCATGGAAAAGCAAGCTTTGATTCAACTGCCAACTAGAAGTAGCACCTACATAAAGATATCCATATATACAGTTACATTTCCTTACCTGTAAATTCACTGCCACATCCCACATGGGTTTGATTCATTCTTTTTCCTTTTCAACTTACTTGTTTTAGAATTTAATATAATTGAGACTGGTGTGAGAGAGAGACAGAGAGGAGAAGGGTAAGGAGGAGATGTGGTTTAAATATATGCATGCTAAATGGAATTGTAAAGCCATGCAACCTTTCACACGACCTTATATGGATGGTGGGAACTTAAAGCAAGCCAAAGGCGATCAAAGGCCATATAATAAGAGAGGGTGGCAGGGTAGGGATGACATAATATAAAAATGAATAAATGTTGGTCCCCAACCTGGCTGCATTCTGTTAAAAAAAAAAAAAAGAAGGGGAGCCCTTCTAAAATAAAGGGTAAATTCGGTCCCCTGTATAAATATATGCGTATAAAATATTACCGGCTGGCCAACAATGAAAAGAATAAAGAGGCATGCAAATGCAAAAAGATTCCCAAATGTCGGCTCTATTCGAAGATGCCATTTCATTTGGTGCACACAAAAGACAAATGTTGAGATTCCTCACCATTACATTTAGCATGTGTATTTGCAGGGCCTTCTGAGAGGAGAGTGTCTATTCAGGTCGTTTCAATGCCTTCTACTCTGTGTATTGCATCACAGTGACCTCATCTTCAATTTTCTTTTTGGTGTGTTTCTATTTTATTTTATTTTATAGTTTATTTCAGTTAGGAGCGTCCCAAGAATGCGACTTTTGGCAACCTGCTGAACTGGACCAAGCTTTGGAAATATATTTAGAGAATTTATGGAAATTGATCACCAAATTAAGCGCTACTGCTGGTTGTTGGATATTCTACTATCTAGTCAGTTCAATGTTGTTAAGAGATATTTAAGGAGCAGTTTAGTCACTTGCGTCCGACCAAACTATGCCTTATTAACCTTCACAGTCTCTTTTTTAATTATATATATATATATATATATATATATATATAGACAGAGAGAGAGAGAGAGAGAGAGAGAGAGAGAGAGAAAGGGGGAAAAAAAACAATTCTTTTTTAATTATTAGGCTAGTTGGTGATTGATATGAAATTGGGGAATGGAAATATGCCGAGTTGATCCCAGAAATCTTGACGTCTCAAGGGAATGTAAAATACTGGAGGTGCATTTTGATACATGAGAGCCGATTTTATATAGTATAAAATAATAGATTAGTTTGATGGAAGTAACTTATCATACATATGTTATCATTCTTGTCGGGTTTCATTCAGGTACTAACTAAAACGCACACTTGGAGTGCCCCCAGTTGACCACCACTCAGGCTGCTCAACCTTCCTTCACTCACAGTCTTGACCAGCCGCTGGTTGGTTGGGCTCCATTGTATTTTCTTTTTTTCATTTATTGGGCAATTTCATCTGCCAAACCCAAACCCATGATGATGCAAATGCGAAGCTGAGAAGCCCCGGCCCACATCAGTAAACTCGGTCAAGTCAACGTTCCCCAATTTTTCTTTCTTTCTTTTTCTTTAAAAAAAAAATTATCTCTTTCTGTTCAATAAAAGTGAAAAATAAGATTGTATCGAAGAGTGGAGAGAGTTGGGGGAAGAGATGTCGATGCTGTGGGAGAAGAGCGAGACATGGAGGTGGATAGTGCGGAAGACGAGGGACTCTAAGCCTTTCTTCTTTGCATTCGCCACCGTCTGCGGCGTCGTTCCAGGTGTCATAGGCTACTGCGTTATGCAGCTCACCAATTCCCGCAACCCCGAGCTGGAGGCCCGCCTCCGCCAGACCTCCCGCCCCGAGTCCGCCGTATGTCTATCCATCTCCATCCAAATCCAAATCCAATCCCCTTCTTCTTCTTCTTCTTCTTCTTCTTCTTCTTCTTCTTCTCTCTCTCTCTCTCTCTCTTTACTCTTAATTTAATCAATCAGTTCTTTAATTTTCAACTTTTACTTTTGCTGATCTCCCTTGAATTTCTCTCGCAAACACCCCCCACCCACCCCCAATTTTATTGTTTTATTTAATTAATAGAAGGAAGGAAAAAAAACGAAAGAAAAAAGGTCGAGGTTATTCTTATTCATATCATAGCAGGTGGGGGTGGGGGTGGTGCATTCTAGTTCATGATCAGATCATCTAAGAAGACGATGGTTCATGATCACATGCCAAATCTAAAATCTAAAATCTAATACGAATAGGATGTTATAGAAATGGTTCTAAGCACTGGACGGGCTTATTATTGATATGATAGCTCTCAAAAGTCAGTCCTATGTGTGAATGATTTTGCAATCAAAAGAGGCGAGACAATACACATTTTGACCTTCTTCAAATGCTAGAATAAATGGAGAGCACTGACTGTATTGTTATTTTGAAGATTCCTCTTCCATCAATGAACCTTCACAAAGAAAGAATTTTTTTTTTTTTTTTGGGTTGTTGTTGCTTTGCTTGCTTGCTTGCTTGCATGCTTGATGGCGGTCTCTGGTTCAGATGATGGGGAAAGTGAATCGAGAAAGACTGGCTGAATACCTTGGTGAGTTGCAACGGAAGGAGGACACAAATGACCGATACGTGGCTGCTCTTAGAGGAGAAACATTGACCAGGAAGCCTTATGTGAGAATCCAACCCATTCCAAATCAGATCCATGCATCTGAAGCCGACAACAAGGCTGCAAAGGATCACAAGTAGACTTGCCCTCCCCTCCTATGGCTCCACCAGTGTTACTACTTTATATATTGTGGCACAAAAGAATGTCTAATGAAGTTTTTTTTTACGGTTTTTCTTTTTACACACACACACATATATACGCATATATATATATATATATATCATGTGCTGTGTGCTGCGTGCTGTGTTGGGTTTTGAACTATGAAGGGTGAATAGGTCCCTTCCTTTTATTTTATTTTTTTTTATTTGGGTGTGCAAAATGCACCCTGTGAATTATTTATCACTTTGCTTCTAAACTGTTTCTTCGTTATCAGTTTTGATCAGCATTCCCCTGCTTCATTTTTCATTTTTCTTTTTCCTTTTTTAAAGAAAGAAAGAAAAAACAAGGCAAAACTCTGACATCTTAGTTGCATTCCAGTTTAGCTCCAATTGTTTTACCTCTTGGCCCGTCTAATTTAAGAGATCTCGAGAAGAAGAGATGTTAAGAGTTGTGAATCTTGTTATAACGGTGAGGTGAGGTGAGGTTGTTCTATTGTCATTCGAAGATGGCAAGTTCAAGTCATAAAAACACAACTCTCTCTCTCTCTCTCTCTCTCTCTCTCTGTTTGTGTGTGTGTGTGTGTGTGAAAGTGGGGATAGGGCTGGATGTATATGGCTCTACAGTGAGCCTCGTCTTGAAACGCCAGTTTTAAGAAGAGATGTACTGCCATTTCGCACAATCAAACATCGCTCACATCGCTGCATATGTGCAATTAGGCGTCTGTATACTTTAGGCTTGGTGCTTTGCCGCTGTCACCTTAACTATTTGTCATTGCTCAAAATTCTAAAGCTACGATATAAGGTGTTCATAACACAGCTCTCTCTTTTTTTTTAAAGCTTTTTGTGTTTTTAAGTTTAATGCTCACCTTAAGATTCCATAATAGTTTATTTGATTATTATTATTATTTTTTTATCTCAATAAAAACTCTCGAATGTAAAAAGACACGACCACTTATTTAATATATTTTATTTTATTTTGTATATTCTTTGGTGTTTTACAATCCACTCTAAGATAAGTGATAATTTAGTCCAACAAGATAAGTGACCCTTATGTACAAAGTGGCCCATTTCAAACTGACAATCATTCACTAAAATTCCAATCAGATGAACTTTGCTCACCTCTCAACAAAGCACCCCAAAACATTAAAAAGTTCAAATTCTTCACTTCCATGGCGTAACTTTTTGTGCCACCTTTCTTTTCTCTCTCTCTCTCTCTGTTTTTTTTTAAGTTGCGCCATGTATGTGAGAAACTTTATTTATTATTATCATTATCATTATTATTATTTTATTGATTACGAATTCTATTTCCAGAATTACACCCAAATTACAAGTCTTCAAGTTACCGTGGATTTTTCCACCTGTCCAAGGACATGCCTTTGCCTCAACGCCAGGATGCACACATATTTACAACCCAGAAGAGAGGAAAAGCAAGAGAAACCTCCAATGTACAGGTTAGGGTACAAAGCCAAACTCGAACTGATCAACTATACAGCCTGAGTCGATTGGTGATTGGCTGGCGGCATATGGGACAATTAGACACTCTTGATCCGCAATCTCTGCAAGTCTACAGTCAAGCAATTTCATTCAGCATCATTAGGAAAAGAAATAAACAAAGAAGCAATGCTTGAAGTGCAACTCACCATATGCCCACAGCCAAAGGCCAAGTCCTTTCCTTTAGTCAGGCAAATAGGGCAGGCCTGTATTCAAGTTGGACTTAAGATAAGCGACTATTCCCCATATTCAAACTAATTGGTTAGCTAAGCTGATCTAAATCCAAAGCTATATCTATCACATTCAACTGAGATGCAAAGAGAGATCATGCCGGATAAGCTATTTTAATGGCCTAACTGCTTCCAACTTCATGTGAATCTATGTGCTCGGAAATACAGCAAGCAAAATGGCTTGTAATCAAACCTGGGTTCTTTCATCCATGACTGGAGAAGAAATGTTGCCTGGTTCGCAATGTAGAAAGGGCCGACGAGTGTATGGAACGGGAGGAGGACGTGGTAGTATCTTCTTTGCTCTGCCTGTGGTACACCTGTTAGTCAAATGAAATCAACATAATTAGGGAGTGTAAAAACACTCCAACTTAAAGATGTACGACAGAAAGCAATCGCTTAACCAGATCAGAAAGGTAAAATGGCAGGTGTCTATTTCTGTTTTTGCATAAAATAGTTGAAAAAGATGAACCAACAATTTAGTTATAGTGTTATGAACGTACTTTAAAATACTTGTTCAGGTATTGCTATCAAAAATAGCTCCCTAGCTCCAGGCACATCTCCAAGCAAATAAAGTTCGAAAGGAAATGTTCAGAAGTGTTATAACAGAAAAGAGATAAGGTTTGGAATCAGACCCAAGGATACCAAATTCCACAGCTGCTTTATATTGTATGGGGATCTCCATCAGGGCAGCAAGTGCAAATGCAGTTTCTTTCTCAACAGGGGTTCTGTTTTTGGACATGATGGCAGTAAAGTTAACGAACTGCATGTAACAGAGACAAATGGGAATAAAGAGTCAATGCACCTTAAAACAAAAAGGCATATCATATGACTTGCAAGCTTGAACTAATTCTGATATTGCAGTACCTGGAAATTGTCAAATTCACGTGCTGGAATTTTGTCATCAAATTTCTTCATGTCTTCCCATGGTCCATCACCAACTCCAACAAGAATTATTGACAGTGGATATGAACTGCTTGATGGGATTCAGAATTAACTTTGAGCTCAGACATCACCAATATAAGGACGTTGACATTAATGTGTAGGAAAAAAAGAGAGAGACTGGGGAAAAATGAGACTGCACTGATGAAACTACAGGTGACATGCATTGCAAGTAAACTCGAGCAAGGACTGTGTGACCAATGGAGGGATTCATGGATTAAAAGCAAATAAATAACAAAAAAGTTTAATGTACATTAAACACATGGGCCAAAGTGGTAAAATATCATCATGTCTCATCATAAGTGCCAAGTCAAGCAAAATAGAATCTAGAACAACATTCTATACAGCCTACCCCAAAATGCATATAGCATAGATTCAGTGGTATCAATTTAGTTAATTGTCTATAAAGTAGCAGAGAATGTTTACCTGGCATGTCACTGTCTGCCATAATGGGTTTAAATAACTGCAACTTGGATTATGCCATATATTACATTTACAATGTTGTGGCTAGAAAACTCTTTGATTGATTTTGCAACAGTACAAGAAAAGTAATGTGTGCCCATGAATGAGGTTAAACCTTGCATCGACAATCGATTTGATTGTATTGTGCTCTTGTGGACTTGGTTCTCCGTCGCCTGTATTGACACTTCTTGTAACCTTCACAATGTCGGAGATCAAATTTGTCACATAATGAGCATGTATAAGAGATAGAGAGAGAGGGCGGGGGGAGACAGAGAGAAGGATTCAACCTGGCCATCAGCAATGATTACCAAGACATGGAACTGGCCTCTGCTTTTTTCTACAATGTCAATTGCAGCCTCAATAACCGGTGCATAAGAAGTTGGCCCTTAAAATGATTACATGTTTAAAGATCAATTTATCAGTGTTATAAGAAAGCCAACCTCCAGTAATGGAATATAGTGATACAAAGACAGCTCTTCCACTGTTAAAGCAACAAAAAAAACCTGAAAGTTGCAGGTTCGGAGCAACATTCTTGTAGCATGCCAAGACTTCTTCAAAGCCATGGCAAGGTGAATGATCGCTGTGAAAGCTAAAGACTTCTTGATCATGAGTTGTGGCTACAATGAAAGACAGACAACAGAATAGTTAAATTAGATGCAGTGGCTAGGTTAGGAAGGAAGGAAAAGTGTAGGGTGGTTCAAGTCCAAAGGACTAAACTTACCATCACCAAATCCAAAACAAGGTATTAGATTGTCTTCATCAAAGGGCGCCAAAGTCTTTCCAATGATAGAGATGGCTTTCTCATATGGATTAGGTGTATCACCAATAGCATGCAGGCTGCGGTTTTTGAATGAGACTTTGCCTAACAACATCAATGCATTGGTTTCCACAATTGTCAAATCAGAAATTCTTCTTAATATAAGGAGAATACAATCACCAGTTCCTACTGCCTATGATTCCAACATAAAACTTCCAAAGTCACAGAACATAGAGTAGAAGTGCACTACTGTGTTTGAAAACATTTTGGTTCCACGTCAAGAAAATGATCACAAGGCCATCTTCCCCTAAAGAAATCAATCGGAAAATCCACAGGGAAAAGAAGAATTCCAATGTGGCCTACATAATAAGGTGACTAAACAAGCCCCATAATGAATTTTGAATTAAAAATTTGGTTTCCAATGACTTGATTGCATTAACATACAACTGGAAGTATGAAAACACAAGCTTGCATTAACATACAATTGGAAGTATGAAAACACTAGGTTAGTTATAGAAGGGATATCCCAAGGTCCTCTAGTCACATTCAATGAGCTCACAGGCGCATTACATACGAGTAATTGAAGTAACTAAACTGGAGCATTTTTAGTAGAAAGCAATGTTCACACAGCAAATGGCAACAGGCTTCTGGGTTAGTTCTATTAAGCACTTTCACCTACCTGTCCATTCATTGCTTTTAGTGAAATCAATTCCAAGAATGAGATTTGATGACTCCAGACCAGCTCCTCTCAAGGCTGCTGTAACCTGTAGATGAAAAAGCATGTTGAAAGTTTTCAAGGTTCAACTAACTAGGTGCCCACAGTGTACATTGATTAATAATCAGCCAAATCACAACCTTGTGGTTGCCTTTGCTGCTAATATCATAAGCATATAAGCTTGACCATTGCACAAAACATGGGTTTTGGCAGTCAATAGAAGCACAAAAAGGTATGTTAGGTGCAAGACAAGATTTATTACAGTTGGAAGGCCAATAAAACCTTTAACTTATGGGTTGTTGGTACAATAACTATTACGTGGTAAGCTTTCTGATATCAGACTCTAACATCAGCATACTACTTCCTCATGTGACATTTCAACATATCATGCCTATCGGGATCCTCATAACAATAACTGCTTCCCATTGAACTAATCATTACAGTATCACCACAGCACAACCAAGACCTTGTCTCCTTTAAGAACAGGTAGCTTCACTTGCTACATATGTGTTGGCCCAAAGATGGGTAGTCTAAGAGAGGGCGAATTGGATAACAAGATGCTAATCCACTCCAAGCCACATTTAGACTGGAAGCTTATGCCATTGCTTCAGGGCCACTTGTCTTGTCACAAGAGCCATTATATTTCTACATCAATTCCACGATGGATCATCATTATCATACCAATGACACATATGTTTGCATTTACACACACATACCAACCTTGTTACAAGGCCACAAATAGGTTGCTATCATCAGTAACCCTTATTCTTTAGTAATATACAAGTGTTGGAGTGCTATATAGTAAAGATACCACTCAAATAAAGTATTATGCAAACATCCTAGAAGATTAGAATTTTGGGTTAAAGGTCAAGTTATGTACAACTTGATATTGGACTTATTGATATCATGCTCCCAGCCAACACAGGGTCAAGACATTTATCAACATGTAGCAATAGATGTGTAAAGAAATCGCAAATGAACAAAACGCAAATGAATGTGATGGTCAAAGGAAAGGCCCTATTGGATGAGTAATTGTTATATCTGATTATTCCAGTTTCTTCAAATAACAAAAACCTTAATCCCAAATTTTCCTATCTCTATGTGAAGCATTTTTTTTAAAGAAAATATATGGTAGAAACATTTTCTGGTAAACATAGTATGATTATGCCACATGAATAACATTTAATAATACATAATAAAATTGTATAAAATTTTCATATGAAATTTATATGATATCCAATGTTATCCATGTAGTCCTTAATGCTATCCCATGTGCTATAATCCATATGGTGTCCACCAGACAGTCTGTCAAGGTAGTGGGATCTTTCCTTTAATTGGTGTTGCTTGACATATTTAAGCATTTGTTTCAAGAAACAAAAGCATGTGCTGCCTTGCAACACGTGAACACATTAAGTGTCATTGAAAGCAGAAAACCGTGTTGCCTTGGCAAATTAAAGAAAAACGTGTCCACAACCGCTACGGTCATACGTACTAATTAGTTACAGTAATTACCCTCTTGCTTGGCTGTTACACTAAGACGCCGACAAAGGGTGCGTTAGGCAGAGAGGTGATCCCAAACAATTCAAATTATTGGATAAAGATCACAACTTGAGCTAGGGACCACTGGGATCAAATTGCAAAAACACAAAGAAAGCACAAAACATTAGTTTGGGCCCCTAAATTTTGCTCATGGTCTATCCATCAAGCATTTTAATTTATTTGTTCGATTCATTTCATTTAGCTAGGTATTGTCTTTTTTCTTATCTACTTAGGTATAATATTTAGCAACACTTGATCACGTGGGACACACAATAACAAAAGACTTGAGACAAAACCAAGTTGACTCAGAGCCAATGTTTTCTATTTTCCCATTTTTACACAAAAAGTCATGACTTTGAAAATAATAATATATATTTTTTTTTAAAAAAAAAAAAAGGGACTAAAGAAAAAACGTCTAATGCACCTCTACACTCCACACTGTAAGATCTGAAAAATGATAGCTTTAACTTTGTTTAAAAAAAAAGTAACAACAAAAACAGAACTTTAATCTCAAATCTAATTGGGATCTACTAGTGAACTAACTTTGAGGTGAGATTAAGAAAAAGAGGTGGGAAACACTAAAATAAAAAGATACAGATTTTGAAGAATTATTAGCTGCAATCTTACATTATTTATAATCCCTTTCTTTTTTTTTTTTCTTTTTTTTTTTTTTTTTTTTTTTAGATTTTAGGCTCACAGTCTTGAAGCATGAATTATGGACGGAAGGCTTGCTCTCCTTTAACAAGAGTAAAATCAACAGCTTAGATGAAAACACAATTGGTTAATCTATATAGTGGTGTTTATTCTATGAGATAAACATCCCTATATTTGAAAGAAGAAACAAATTAATAGTTGGATGGAGATGGAGTTGTAAAACGAATTATTTTAAACAAAATCAGAAGAAATTTATCAAGAAGAGAAAACCAGGAAAATAAAGTAGAGAGAGAGGGAGGGAGGGAGAGAGAGAACCTCTTCAACAGAATGGAAGTTGTCTGGAATGAAAGCATATTTCTGCTTGGAATCCTTGTTTTTGTGCGAAATCCCTTGCCCCTTTGCTTGACTACTACTGCCGCTCATTGATTTTACATACGAGTCTTTAGCATTAAAGGACATTATTCTTCCTCCTCCTCCTATTGGGTATTCAGCATATGGTAGTGGAAATAATGAAAAAGGAGGAGAAAAAGGACTTGAAGATGAAATTGTCGTTCCTCTTCCAGTGACTCCTCCCCTGTTGTTATCGTTGTCGCTGCTGCTGACGGTGGAGGTGGTTTCAGATGTAGAACAAGTAGCACCCATTTGGATATGATGATGATGATGATGATGATGAGCCTACCATGATGACTTTGCAATCTCAACCCAACAAAATTTAAATATGCAAAAATGAAAAAGTAGCTTACTTTAATTACAGTCAGAAGGAAAGAGGGAGGAAATTACGCACCCCGACAGCCTCAGAGAACATGGCCCTCGGTGGTTAGTCACAGTCACCTATTTTGGCTGCAGAGCGAGAGAGAGAGAGAGAGACAGAGAGAGAGATTATGCTGTCTGCTTTATTTCTGGCAATAATAATAGAGTCGGAAAGAAAAGGGTTGCTGTGAGAGAAAAAGTCAAAAAGTGAAGAGAATTCAGGAGTTTGCTTGGAGGATTGTCGAAGGGAGACTTGCTTCTTATGACAAACAATATCTGAGGAAGGAGAATCAGGATAATACGTTTTCTTTCTCTTTTTTCTTTTTTTTTTTTTTTTTTTTTTTTACTAATGTTATTATTATAATAAGTAAGCTCATTTCAGTTGCTTTGGGTTCGGACACGGCCCTTTGATTGGCTTTTGGTTTTAGATTCTATCCTCAAATAATCCCGTTAGTTTCACTTATCCATGCCACGTCAACTTCGGCCTTTGGTTTGGTTTTGACTTGGGTCAGACCTGTTGTTGTTGTTGTTCATGGTTGGCACATCCGTGAGTGGAGAGGAGCTGGGGGTGTTACCCTTAGACAAACCTTAGCATCACGTCGCAACTAAATCCATAGCCCATATATAAGGTTGGCCGGTGCATCAGATTGAACTATGTATACCAAGCATCAGTCAATACCAACTCTAGAGTTCCAAAATTCAAATGTTAAAAATTATTTTCTTTGTTTACTATTAAAGAGAAGAAGAAGAAGAAGAAGAAGAAGAAGAAGAAGAAGAAGAAGAAGAAGAAGAGGAAAATGAATAAAAGACTTCCAGAGCGGGAATTTTGAAAAGCTAACCCAGTCAAGAATACCTAAAAACCCCAAGACTTAAAAAAACTGTAACAAAGAAGGTCAAATCTTGATTTTTAGAGGATAATAATAATAATAATTCAAAAGCTAACCTTGAGGTGGCTCATGGTGTTGGTTGCCTGCCACGAGAGAAAGAAGAAGGGTGGTCATTGGACTATCTTGCAATAGCAACTTCCTTGGCCATCATTGTTTCACCCGTCAGTTCACCCAATTAGACAAATCTCGAAGTGCCTAATTCTCCAGCTCCAGCTGAGCATAAAAAAAAAAAAAAAGTCTTTCCCCCCGAGCTGAGCTCTTTGTAGAAAATGGCCCCCTGCGCACCTTTGGGCATAGCTTATAACCTACACGGTCGCGACATTGAAGCCCAAAACATTGTGTTTTTAATTATTACCGGAGAATTGAGAGAGACCCCAGCAACTAATAGATTTGTGAACTCCAATAATTTTAATTTAAAATTATTATGCCTATTAATTCAATTTTAATATTATTTATTGGATAAAAAGAGAGAATTTCTTAATTGAGAGATTTTTGAACGAATTTAAGTACATAATAAATTATATCTTAATTGAAAGTTTTAATTTATAAATGATTTTTTATTTATATGATATTTATTTGTAATATATATATATATATATATATAATTTATACTGAAAATTTCAATAATTATATTAACAACAGAGAGGGTACGCGTGTATCCCTCTGGTAATAACAGTAAAAGCCTCGAACGAGAGGGTGGCGACGGGGATAATGTTGACGTCATTGCACTTGTTTGTGGCTTTTAACAACGACTATGTCGTCACTATAAGCCTTTGTTCCTGTAGCTTGTGGTGTCGGTCAATCCAAAAATTTCAAGAGTTGGGATGTTAAGGCACTAGCACTGACTAGGAGGCTGAGTTCGCCCGCGAGAGAGAGAGAGAGAGGCTTATGGAACAAAAGCTGAAGTGCTTCTACGCGAAGAGAAAGGACATCGACCTGTCTAAAGTATTGACTTCATATGTTTCGCATAGGAGGAGAAGGTATTTCTAGAAAATTAAATTGAGAATTTCCGCATGCTAATGCGAAAATTGAGAGAGAAGATTAATAATAAATAAATAAATAAAAACCACCTCTGTCCTCGTTAACCCCGTTGTCGTCGTTCCACCGAGAATTTTGGATAGACTATCATGTGATGTTGCTCGATAATCAAGCCGACGGTTTGATGGGGGTAGCTAGCAGGCGATAGAGGCAGAAGGGAATGGGGGCTGGGGGTAACTGTAAGCGCTTTGTCGAAGTATGTCACCAGGAGGGGTCATATGTTCGTTATGGTATGCGTGTACATGGCAGAAAGCCGATTTAGAAGAGCTCAAGAACAGTCCCACAAACAGCTACTAGTCACATATTTGTTTGGTTTTGCTTAAGTTGTGAGTCTTGTAATTGAAGGCGACTTGGAAGTTGGTGGCAAATTGGAGCAAGCTGGAGATTTTTATTGCGGTTAGTGTGCCTCGAATCCTCCTACACGCACACGCGCGCGCACACACACACACACCTGTCTCTTATACACATCTAGATGTGTATAAGAGACAGAGTGTGCCTCGAATCCTCCTACACGCACACGCGCGCGCACACACACACACACACACACGCACACACATATTAAGGTTAATATCAAGTGAAATAATGGGCCGAATTAGGATGCAAATGATGGATTTATGAATCAACCTGCACACACTTTAATTCCAACACGACCACGATGATGATGATGATGATGATGATAATGATGATAAAAGGAAGGAATGACAAATCAAAATGTAAATTTACATATTATTTAACTAAACAACCACGTAGTTTTACTTACTTTCAAAATTTATTATTTTTTTTACAGAAATATAAAACAAATAATAAATAAATAAAAATAATAATTATTAAGATATAAATATAATTATAACTAATTTAATTTTTTAAATTATATTTATTATTTTTTAGCATATAATTCATAAAAAATAATTATGATATTTTATGTTCTAATTATAAAATTTAAAAATATATATTCTATATATATCAATCTAACATAATATTTAAAAAATTATAAAATAATTTTATATACATGTAACATACATTTTTTTTTTTTTTTGAAAGAGATACTATAACTAAAAAGTTTTATAAATATATTAATAAATATATTATATTAGTGTTATAGATACATAAATTTTTTTATTTTTAAGAAGTAGCCGTGATTTATAATCTCGTCGGAGCTTAGGAATGAACGAGCGAGTGAAGAGAAAAAACACAAACATTTTTCTTTTCTTTTTTTTTTTTTCAGACCGCAAGGACAAAAACAAATACAAAAAAAGAAGGAAAAAAAGAAAGAAAAACCAACAAACAGAGAGAAGGAGAGAGAGAGAGAAGGGGGGAGAGAGAGAAAGAGAGAAAGAGAGAGAGAGAAAGAGAGAAAGAGAGAGAGAGAGAGAGAGAGAGAGAGGGATGTGAGTGAGAGAGAATTGGAAGTGTGTGAAAGTCAAATTGGATTTTGGGTGCCAATTTCTGGTGAATTTAATTTAGTTAAATTTCATTTCAAGTATGACCCAACCATCGGTGCCACTGGCCGTAGCGCCGCCGCCACCGCAAGGGCCCTGCCAAGTTCGCTGCGCCGGATGCCGTTTGATCCTCACGGTCGGCCCCGGCGTCTTGGAGTTCGTTTGCCCTACCTGTCAGTTGCCCCAGATGCTGCCTCCTGAGCTATTGCCCAAGCCTCCTCCTCCTCTCGACGTCGTAGTACAAAACGACATTGACGACGACGACGACGACAGTGTCAGCCACCGCCCTCTTCAGCGTCAGCAGCAGCAGCAGATGATGATGATGATTCAAACGACAGCTGCTGCGGCGGCGGCGTCGCCACTACAACAACAACAGAAAGTGCCGGCACACGGCATCGATCCGACGAAGATCCAGTTGCCGTGCGTGAATTGCAGGGCTCTGCTAAATGTGCCACACGGCATGACTCGCTTTGCTTGCCCACAGTGTCGGACTCCTCTCGTCGTCGACTTCTCCAAACTCAACCACTTGTTTCAGGAAGAAATCAATGAGGTTTCTCTCTCACACACATTCTTTCCTTTTTCTTTTTCTCATCATTTTCAAATTCACTGTGTGCTGTTTCTTAGTTTGCTGATGACTTTGGGTTTGGATATCGGGCAGGGCACCACATTTGGAACTAGTGGCTGTGTGTACATCTTTTGATAGAACCAGCATCAAAAGCTGCAGTTTTTATCAAATTTCTTAATAATGGGTGGTATTATCAGTACTGGTTTTAATTTCTTTTTTTGTTTTTTTGGCTTGGCTAATGGCTCCCGGAAATGAGGGACGTGATTGATATCTCCAAATCCTCACAAATTTTAAGTATTCATTGTTGGTATTCATCTCTTTGTTTATTGATGTTGCCTGGTATTTAAAAGGTGTCAAATTTCTGTGAGAAGAATTCGTCGTTGGTGGTGGCATGCAAATTAAATTTATGGGTCAGGTTGGATTTGGATAATGTCATGCACTTGTTGATTGTTTCTTCAATTGTCACTCTTTTTGTGCCATATATGCTTATTTGACCCAAATGAATCTACTTGTTTCTGTGATTATGTATCTGATCGTAGTAATTATGACAGTTTGGCATAAGGTAGGCCATCTAAGTTGCTCCTCTGGTGCAAACTAGTGCGTTAGAAAATTGTAGGCCACCTAAGATGCTGATTTATTTCTATTCAATGTGATTGGAATGCAGTATGTTCGATAGCTTGGATTTCATTACAATAAGGTAGGCTTTCTTTAGTGTGTATGCATAAATCATCCAAACCAACATCTACTGTATTTTGGAAAATGTGACATGTAGGTTTTTTCAGAGTAAAATGAAACATAAAGCCAACTAGACAGTTATCATGTGCCGTGGACACACTAGATTAAGTAGCTTGATAAAGTTTAAGTCTATTGTCTTGCACTTTTGGTCAAAAAGAGCATCCCAAATCACTTTTTATCTATATTCAAAAATAATTTTTTTTTAAATCTTATATACCCTGGCAACACTAAAATGTAACTGGGAATATATATTTTTTTAATTAAAATCTTATTGTGCCCAGTTTCTTGTTTGTGTTAAGTACAGAGATGCTTGGTGAAGGTGTAATTGGAATGCTTGTAATCATTTCATTTCTTTGTGATAAATATCCCACTGCACAAATGCTTGCCAGACATGGTATCATAGTTAAGTCTCTGTTTATACATTAAACACTTCTTATTGAATTTTAAAAATTGCTCAGTCATTTAATACCAAGATACCAAAAAGAAATTTTAAAAAAATATAGCTTGCATTTGCTTTATTACCTGTTTTTGTGAATAATTTTATATGCAAAGGGGCTTGAGTTGCATATGGCTGGTGCATCAGGTACCACCACATTATCAGTCCCCCTTGATACATTCTATATATGTACTAAGTGAAATAAATGCCCATAATTTACTTTATTTTTGGACACTCTGGCTGAATCAGTAAATTTCTTGTTTTTATATTCACGCTCAAGGGCAGGACATGTTTCTATAATTTATTATCCCTTATGGTTGATTCAGTGTGTTTTCCATAGGTTGAGGTATGGGAATGTTCTGATTTCCTTTTCTGCTGTTGAGATACATCAGTTAATTTGTTCTCCAGTGATAGGCATGTCAGGCATTTAAAAACTGCAAATTGTGTGGCATGATGTCTTTGGGAAAACTTGTCCTTTGCTCTATTGCATTATAATCTTTACGCCTTAATTCTGGACACTGAAACCTTTCAGGTAGCCATTGAAGTGGAGCGGGAAGAAGATGAAGGCGGGCCAGTGGGAGAAACTTTTACAGATTATGTGAGCTTGATATCTCCAAGGGCTTTGCAATAGAAGCTCTTTGCTTTTTTTTTTTGTTTTTTCTATGTTTCTTATCTCTAAGTTCCTAGATTTATCTTTTGATAGCTGAAGGTTTTTAGGACTGAAATTCGGTAGGATTTTATGTTACTTAATCCAGTTGTTAATGCAGCGACCTGAAAAACTGTCTATCGGACCACCTCATCCGGATCCTATTGTGGAGACATCTTCCTTATCTGCTGTGCAGCCACCTGAGCCCACTTATGAACTAAAAATCAAGGATGAATTGGAAAAAACAAAGGTTTTGTCATGCCTACAGATTGAGACACTGGTCTATGCTAGTCAGGTTCTTTTCTACAACAGAACTCATGGTTAATGATTCTTAGTGCACTGGCTTATAAGATACTGTTAATTTCCATGGCAGAGAAATCTGCAGCATCTTCCAAATGGTTCTAGGGCAGGATTCTTTGTTGGAGATGGAGCTGGTGTGGGTAAAGGTCGAACAATTGCGGGGTTAATATGGGAAAATTGGCATCATGGGAGGAAGAAAGCATTGTAAGTTGGCGATTCACTTTGGTTTGTGGTTATGTGAGTTTCATTAGCTGCCAGGGTGTGATTCTGTATATGGAAACTTGTTTTTGTAATGTCTTTCTTGCTTTCTTAATGATCTTCACAGGTGGATTTCTGTTGGTTCTGACTTAAAATTTGATGCAAGAAGAGACTTGGATGATGTGGGTGCCCCATATATTGATGGTAAAATTTTTGGATATTTTGTATCTTATATGATTAATCCACTGTTCTAACAAGTTGGACATACAATTGGAAAATGAAAATGACACATTAACAATTGGATATATACGGGCTTGCTTTAATGTTGGTAACTTATTGAGATTAGGATAAGGAAATTGAGAGCACCTGAGAATAAAGAGATTCGCTTTGGCTCAGACAAAAGAATAATGGAGTTAAAGGGCTGGAGAACTGGGAGGAGTCCTTGATCCTCTTAGAATCCCTGTCTGGACCGCTGGGGGCAGGGTGGGATTTAAGTGGCCTGAATTTATTTAAATGTAGTTTTTACTTTGCTGTCTTCTGTGCTTCTATTATCTGTGTTGCTGGTGGGCTCATGGACGTACCTTGTTTATTTGGCATAAATAGGCCAAGTCACTGCATTACTTTTCTGCTACTGATTTAAATATAAGGAAAAGAAGAAAGAAAAATATATGGAAAGCTTCTACTTTGTGGTGAATGATTGAAGGCTTTAGTTAATTGCTGTAATTTCATGCGACATTATTTTAATTTACAATATTTGCTTCCTTGATTGCTTTGGATTGGAGGTTCATGTTACTTAGATTTGCAATTGGATGACATTCGCCTTTCCAGAGTAGCTAATTTGCAGTTGTTTGCATAAATTAATTTACATGCTGGATTCCTTTAGAAGTTCTAGCTACTTTATGTTTGCTTGTTTCCTTCTTTTCATCAAAAGTTCACTCCAAGTTGTCTCAGTAACCTGGGTTGACATGGGCTATGCAGTGCATGCGTTGAACAAGCTCCCATATTCTAAGCTTGACTCAAAATCTGTTGGGGTCAAGGAGGGAGTTGTGTTTCTGACATACAGTAGTCTAATTGCATCTTCTGAGAAAGGTCGTTCTCGTCTGCAGCAGCTAGTGAATTGGTGTGGATCAGGTTTTGATGGTCTTGTCATATTTGATGAGGTACTTAAACATTCTTTTGAAGTTCAACATGACTTGCTTCTTTGAAAGTTCATCGCAAAGCTATCTATTGCTGGACTGATACAATGAATGCCCCTGTTTTCAACATACTCCCATGGCTAAAAGTCAAATGTCTTCATTGTAGTGTCATAAAGCAAAAAATTTGGTTCCTGAATCTGGAAGTCAGCCAACACGTACAGGTGAAGCAGTTCTTGAGATTCAGGTTGGTCTTTCCACCCAATTTTGTAGGAATGCATTTGCTGTGAGTAGTATCTGTTCAAGAATCTGTTTATGTTAACTCTGATTGACTTGTTCTCTCTCTCTCACTTTCTCTCTCACTCTCTCTCTCATGCATGGGTGCATGGTCACACACACACACACAGAAGCACATCTGCATAAGGAATGCATCCCATCATACATGTTGGATGTGTGTGCACATAAATGCTTAGTTACATGATGCTTGCATGTACATAAGCATCACTCTCATGATTTTTTTTCCCCCTTAAATTCTCTTCCTTGGATAGAATAAATTTCAAGTTATTCACCTTTTTATCACAAAACACATGGACTGGCTTGTTGGTTTGCTGAAATCTTAGTTTTTCAACAGGCCCGACTTCCTGATGCACGTGTTATTTACTGCTCAGCAACTGGAGCATCGGAGCCTCGCAATATGGGTTATATGGTGAGGCTGGGTCTTTGGGGGGCTGGAACGTGTTTCACTGATTTCCAGAAGTTTCTAGGTGTGATATTCTTGCATCTTATTGCTAGTTTGTGTCTTTTTACGCCGTCTATTTTCTGTGGCTCAATTTGTTAATGCCAAATATGTTTCTTGAGTATATGATCTGTCATTTTAGTTATGGTGACAACTGGACAAAATTTTTTGCCTGTGTTTGTGCATGTGTGTCCAAGACGCATGCATACACATATTTGTCTAAGATAATGAGGAATCTTTGTGCTTCGAATCCATAATCATGCATGGTGATTAGGCTAAAATTGCAAAACTGTAACTAAATTTGTGAAGATCTGAATTCTTTTGGGACTTGGTTGTAAAATTAAAAAACTTTTTGGTTTATATATTGTTCAAGTTTGTTGTCTTTCTCTTTCTGTCTACTACGTGCAACATGCAGTATTTTAGACTTTAATGCAACTAATTTGAGATTTTTATTCATTTATCCCTATTGGACGTGTAGCTATAAAGGTAGGCAAGTGATGCAATAAAAACTTGTAAATGGTTAAAGCGAACCATTTCATTCCAAGATGTAATTTAGTTGTAAAATTTAGAAGTAGAAGATATCAAAGTTGCAGCTGAGAAGTGAAAATAACATAAAATATTTTTATTTATTTTTTTGGGAGCATGTGGTGAAACACTAGGCCCAATTAAGAGGCTTTTCATTTTAATTAACTTTTGGGAAGGTTGTATACAAATACTTTCATGCATCTTAAGATGCTTAAGTGCAAATTTTAACTGTTACCCTTCATCTCTCTCATGTGCAGCAGCATTATTTTCCTTTTTGAAGGGGATGGCGTCCTTCATCATAATAATTAACAATCTTGGGAGATTGATTGAGAATTAATTGAATGAATACCAGTCATGGGGTTTCTGTAATTATACATGTTTTTGGTACTATACTTTTGGGTGAAATGGCAAACCGTGCCACATCAAAGATAAGCTGTAAAAATCACTGAATATTTGGGTTTGTCTTGACTCCTGGGATTCTGCATTTTGTATGAATGTGCATTTGTTCAATCTCTTTTAAGTTATTCTTCTTTTTGTCTCTGGCCCACTTTGTATCTGTTCAGTTGTTAAATCTCAACTTAGCACTCTTTAGCTAGAACTTTTATAAATTATGCACATATGCAGGTGCTCTTGAGAAAGGGGGTGTTGGAGCATTGGAACTTGTTGCCATGGACATGAAAGCAAGGTTAAATTTTCAGAGTACATTTGCTCATGATATTGTTGTAGAATATACTTTTCTGTTTCATTATCTTGTTGCAATTTTCAGGGGAATGTATGTATGTCGTACATTGAGCTACAGAGGTGTAGAGTTTGAAGTTGTTGAAGCACCTTTAGAAGCACAAATGACAGTAAGAGGAATTAATTCGTTTTCCATTTGAGACGCAGAAAAATTGATTCTTAATGCTTTTGCAACGATGGAGATAGAGCTGTTCATTTTCCTGGGTAAAAAAATGGGAAAAAACTGCTGCCAAAATTATCATCTAAACGTCCATGATGCTTACTTATGGTTATTCATATTTAGTCAAAAAACCATTTATGATGCATTCTTTTTGGCAATTGTAAATAAACTCAGCTTGACACCTTCAGCCATGCTAACTTGGATATCACTGAGTGTCAGCTCGACAAAACCTTAATGCTGCAAGTAATTGATGTCAATTATATGGGCTTTTCTTTGTCTTTCGATTCTGTTATGGACCAAATTAGGTTTCAAATGGAGTTGCTTTTTTCTCTGCTCCCATTTACTTGGATATAACTTCATGTAATGTTAAATACCCAAAGGAGCAAAGTCCAGGCTCCGATAGCTGCTACTTCTAAGTTTTATCCTAGAGTCGAAGTGTAATTCATTGTTTGAAGAACAAATTTTTTTAAGACCTTAACTGGTTAATAGTCCCTTTTCCTTTCCTTTTTTATTTTTGTTCCTTGATGTGAATGGTCCTGTTTTTTATTCTCTTAAATATTGCTAGTATTTTTAGTGTTAATAGAAGGTCATCTTGTCATGTTCTTTTTGTGTTTCACCCAACACAAGGGCCTGTCCAGGGTACACCCCTCACTTAACTGACCTCTTTCTGACACATACCTATTTAACTTCCTTCTCTGGTCCTAGTGCCCTTATATCCAGTCCATTCATACTTGAATGGATTTGTTGGAAAATTGGACAGTATTCTTGAATACCTTTTGTGTTACATCACTTTTGTTTTCCTCAGTTTGTGAAGCATTCAGACCATGTGCCCTTGTTCTAGCTTTCCCCTACAATTCTCAATGCATTCAAACCATAAAACCATTTACGAAGATTGATTACTGAGAAACAAATGGTTAAAAATACATGTACCTTTAATTTTCATTAGTGAAGCAATTGCCAAAATACAACTGCAATTGTCTGCAACAAATACTTTGCATGTCTCAGCCAAATGAGATCCACATAATGCCTAAACATCAGATTATGCCCATTTAGTGCATTTGAGAACTTGATTATTATTCCTGAGTCTTCTTATATCAGAGTTATGATAGCTAAACTAATACTTCACACATTGACTTGTGTCTATAATCCTTTTTCAGATTTGGTTCCATTCTTGACTAGTTTATAGTTATTGTATTAAATTTTCATGGAAGATTTTTGGTTGCAATTACTCTACAAAAGTGAGTTGTTATCTTTAAGTGGTCCAAATATTCGAGTAGTTCTCTGTTCAACCCCTCAACTCAATCTAGCCTCATTTATTAACTGATTGGGGTTGGCATGAAGAAAGATAACTAGTTTTATGGTGGCCATGAACCTACTGCCAGCCTTTTCTTTAATTTGGGATTGGGAGAGACTGTGCTTGATGGATCCAAGATTATTTGTATCCAAATTACTAAGAAATCATCTCATGCCAAGTCACTTGTCTGCCAAAAACCAAGAATGTTTCATTGTGGAAAGCCTTTTTCCAATTAGACTTATTCTGGAACCTTTTGGTTTTGAGTTTAAATGGAAAAGTAACTGAAATGGTGATTGGTGGTCTTTGATTGCACATTCATCAATGGGTGAGTTGGTTACTGATGATTGGTCAATGGGCTAGCAACTAGTCATTGGTTGACATAGTGCTGTTGGTGGAAAACAACACAATTGTGGTTGTCGATGGTGCCTTGATGATGACCAAAGTGGTGGTGGCATTGTTGAGTGCTGTAGTGGTGTTTAGATATCATCTGAAAGATGATGGCCAATGGCCAATGGTGGCCCACGTGATCAATGAAAATTGTAGAGGCGTGGGATGTTATGGATCTTAATTCTTGCCTTCCCCACTTGGGTTTTTGGAGGAGGAGGAGGAGAGAAGGACCATGTCACACACAAAGTAATGCCCTAGACTAGAGGAGATGAAGTAGAGGTGGATCGAGAGACGTGGGCAGCCTTGGGGATTGATGTATGTTGGCAAGTGTGGAATGATGTCATGGTACCCAAGTGTGGAGGAGAATGTAAGGAAATGTAGGGGAATGATGAGGAGCAGATGATGCAAGTAGGCTAAATGTGGGTATAGAGAGAGAGAAAGCTCTTGCGAAGAGAAGCTTTTAGTCTAAAAGAGGCCAAAGATCCTTACACGAGTTCAAGGGGTATTTATAGGGATAGGTGAGTCATGATATTATGATTATAGTCTAGGGGTTTGCCAGGTGTCCAGTGGTACTCCACTAAGAAAGGTGGAGTTAAGGAAGATACTCCCTTAATGCCATCCGCCCCAAGCCCACAAAGCAAGACCCCTCTAAGTCATCCCGTCGAATTGGCTCTGGCTCCAGAATCCTGCCACTTGTCCTAGAATCACAACTAAGTAATAACTTGAGAATATAATGCATACATCAGAAATCCAGGTGTAATAATCAATTGTGGATGGAGTGAAGTTGATGGTAGTTGGTTTGCATCTTTTAAACTGGGATTTGTTTTCCTCTGAATGATTATGTTTGACTTCAATTCAGAAAACATCTTCTGGTCATTAATTTTTCTGGGGATTGCAAATAAAGGAGAATGCACAAATAATATTATGGGAAAATAATTTCTGTGAACTATATGAACATATGTAGTGAAATGATAAACTACCTCCAATAAAACTTCAAACTAATTACTTATTGTTGTTGTTGTTGTTCATGTTGTTATTGTTATTATTATTATTATTGGTTTCAATTTGTTCAGGAAATGTATAAAAAAGCAGCAGAATTTTGGGCAGAACTGCGTGTGGAATTGCTCACAGCAAGTTCTTTCCTTCCTAATGAGAAACCCATTTCAAGTCAACTATGGAGATTGTATTGGTCAAGCCATCAGGTTTGTGTTTGGCTGGTTTACAGTGTGTTTTCATGAAGTTATCACTATTTTTGCTCCAAGGATACTTTGTCTTTCTAATTATTCTGGTCCCTGTATTCAATAATTTCCTTGGCAGCGATTCTTTAGACACATGTGCATGTCAGCTAAGGTGCCTGCTACTGTGAGACTTGCTGAACAAGCATTAAAGGAAGATAAGTGTGTGGTTAT
The DNA here is from genome assembly GCA_021464305.1 of Kandelia obovata. Lineage (NCBI taxonomy): Eukaryota > Viridiplantae > Streptophyta > Magnoliopsida > Malpighiales > Rhizophoraceae > Kandelia > Kandelia obovata. The sequence continues at coordinate 10,181,679 of CM038478.1, read as the reverse complement.
TGGCCTCCAGAGTACTGGAGAGGCTCGAACTGAGGAAGCCGTGACAAAATATGTGCGTATGTCATTTTTTCCGTGTTGTGCCATGCAATTCCAGAGATTTGAATTGTTCATTTATCATTTAAAATGCTTTAATGTATTTTTCTTTGTTAGGGTTCTGAACTTGATGATTTTATCTCTGGACCTCGAGAACTTTTGCTGAAATTTGTTGAGGAAAATTACCCTTTGCCTGAAAAACCTGAACTCCCTGGTAAATATGTCATTTATGCTTTGGGTTAGTTATACCTTATTTTTGGCTGCTGTGGATAAATCCAGTTCTGCTTTTTTGTAGGAGAGGAAAGCATAAAAGAACTTCAGCGGAAGAGGCACTCAGCAACACCAGGGATCTCAATAAAAGGGAGATTTAGAAAAGCGGCTAGGTGGAAAGCTGCAAGTGATGGTGAAAGTGATGAAGGATCTGAGAGTGAGTTTCTTGAAACCAGACACCAATATATTGATGTTGTTGATGGACCTTCTCAGATGGGCTTGTAAATTTACAAATTTTCAGTTCCTCATGGTTTTATTGAGTTTTATGTGCCTTAGATTCTTATGGGACTTTCTCTGCCATAATTGTCCTGTGCATTTCTTGTCACTAAGTGCACCTTTATGATCAGTTGGTGTGATTTTAGCTTTAATTGTGAGGCATTTTCTGTTCAATCCACCTGTTGATTAATGGCATAATTATGCATCTTCTGCCATTATGAAGTTTTTTCTTTAACTAGTGTCTGCCATGTGGGTTGCATGAGACTGATGTATGTAATCAATGATCAAGTCACATGATTTTTGTTCCATAATAAAGTCAAATATTTAAATTCCTAGTACATAATATATAGTCTGTCAGAAAAATAGTCTGCAATTGCATCTTAAAAATTGCTATTAGATGTAAATAGAAGCCATCATATGGAAACTCTTGTTAACTTTTGTATCCAGCATATAAAGCAATAATTGGTACAGCATAAAATCTTCACCAATTCAGGTATTTTGCTTTTAATCTGTATTTTCGTGAGAATATGTAATTATGAGTTAGTATTTAGCTGTAAGAAAAATATAATAGTTAATATACTTTACAAAGTGTAAATTTAAAGACATAGAAACCTTACATAAGAAATAAAGGTAACTTAATAAAATAAACTTTTTCTTGCCACACTTTGTAAAATAATTAAAATATGTGATTGATGTTCCTCAAGGGTTTAAATAAGGTAGCTAAATAAATGTATTTCAAAGTAGTAGGAATATTTTAGTCAATCAATTCCCTTAAGCTGCCATAGAATATATAAGACACAAACTTCAACAACACATAAGACACAAGTTAAGTAACTTGATAAAGTGTTTCATGTTTTAATCAATCAATCTCTTTAAGCCATATAATGAACATAGGGGTAACTTGGTAAAGACAATTTTAAATAATAGGGAGATTTCATGTGACAGATTCAAGTTTATCCCCTTAAGCCACTTTTATGTTTTATTAATTGATATGGTAGGATAGAAGTTGGAATTGACTTTTTGGCAACTTTTTATTGTCAAATGCAGCTGACTCTGCCCCTGAATCCACTGAATCTGATGACGAGTTTCAGATCTGTGAGATATGCAATTCAGAAGAGGTAAATCTTTATGTTTGTTTATTCTCTCTGGATATTTTTCTGATATGTTATACATCTGCAGGAAAGGAAGAAATTGCTCAAATGTTCATGTTGTGCCCACCTTGTCCATCCTACATGTCTAGACCCACCTGTTACAGATTCAGTATCTGAAGATTGGTCATGTCATTCGTGCAAGGAGAAGACAGATGAATTTCTTCAAGCTAGGCATGTCTATCTAACAGAACTTTTGAAGAGGTATGTGTAAATTAAGATTTTTGTTTTTTGATGCATATTCTGATTTTGTTCTTTTTGTGATTTACTTTTCTAGTGTGGGGATTTTAGTTCTGGTTGCTGTACTATTTGATTGTTGTTTGCTAAAAGCAGTGATACATAATCTGTAAATGTGATATTAGGTATGAAACAGCTTTGGAGAGGAAGTTGAAAATTTTAGAAATCATTCGTTCTTTGGATCTTCCAAACAATCCTTTGGATGATATTATTGATCAGGTATTACTGGGTTCCTGGCCTCTTCTCTTGTTCTCTTTATGATGTATGTGCACGTGAGCATGTTCTTGCACTCATGGCTCTCTCTGTGCACAAGTGCATGTCTGTGCAGATATGTACTTACCTGTGCTAGGTGAAAACTTTTACTTGCAAGATTTGTTCTCAAAAGGGTTTTCTCCTTCCTTTTCTTAATTCATTTGTTTTGTATTTTCTGCAAGGGCGCCCCCCTGCCGCGCAGGGGGGGGGGGAGGGTAGTTTTCTAATGCACTACAGTCTGTTGCTAATGCTTGAATTTTCAATATAGTATCCTCCTTAAAATTTTCAGCTTTCTGGTCCTGTTTTCTATCTCCTTTGAGGCTCCCTGTTAGTTGGCTATCATCATTGATAAACAAGACATTAAATATCTTTCTTAGTCTGGGTTTTCAAAATGTCTTCCTCTAGAGAAAATGGACTTTGGGCAGAGACACTACATTGGACTAGATTTGAGCATTCCATTGAGTTGATGCTCTGCTTTTGCCTGAAAAATAAAATGAATAATTGTAGTTGACTTGCAATGGATCCACACAATATGATTTAGCTGTTAGCTGCCAATTTATGAGAGTTGGTTACTAGGCCTGCCATTAATGTCTCAATAAAGGAGGTTGGTCCAGGTTGTTCAAGCATCCAGTTAGAAATATCTAATATGGTTCTTCAGACATTTCATTATCCCTGTCAATCATGTTTTCAATGCTCATGCAGCTTGGTGGCCCTGAAAAAGTAGCAGAGATGACTGGGAGGAGAGGCATGCTTGTGAGGGCATCTAGTGGTAAAGGCGTAACTTACCAGGCACGGAACACGTGAGTTGCATACATCTTTCTCTCATTGTTTTTCATTTCTTTATGGAATTGAGCTTTTACTACTCTGTTGTGATGGTTTAGAAAGGATGTAACCATGGAGATGGTCAACATGCATGAGAAGCAGCTGTTTATGGAGGGTAAGAAGTTGGTTGCTATCATTTCTGAAGCTGGGTCAGCTGGTGTATCATTGCAGGCAGATAGGAGAGCAAAAAATCAGGTATGCTAATTTTTATGATTTTGTTTAATTAATTTTTATCGATCTGGCATTGCTTTCTGATAGTCTCTGAAGTAGTTTCTTCCTTTTTACCCTTTATGTTTTCCATTTTTGGATGCAGTTTTGCCATGCATCATTTGCTTTATCTGCTAATTGGATTGTCTTCTTTTCTTAACATTTGTCATTTGACACGTCTAAATGCAGAGGAGAAGGGTTCATTTGACATTAGAACTCCCCTGGAGTGCTGACCGGGCAATTCAACAGTTTGGAAGAACCCATCGGTCAAACCAAGCTTCTGCTCCTGAATATAGGTAGGCGAGTCTGTGAATGTATGATTCTTTTCATCTATGTTATGTGTTTAGTGGCTTGTTCTCTTGATCTTGTACTAGTACAATGATTGAGGAGCTTTTCTAATCCAAAAATGAAATTAATTCTCTTAGTGGGATGTGGGTCATGTGGACCACCCTGCCATGCTAGCAGCTGTGGCAGACCAAAAGAGAATTATTTGTGAGATAAGGATGAGTAGCCATTGATTCAGAAAAATTAAATCTTAAAACACTACATGGACCTTTATTTCATCAGTAGGCTTCTGATTGAAAAATCAACTGAATAATTGTCAAGAGATTTTAATCTACAATAGGTTATGTATATCATCCTTCATTTATGAACTCAATCTTCTTGTGTCGTCAACTTTAAAGTTAGGTCAGGATGAAGGAAAAAGCTGATGAGCACTTATCAGGTTTGCATGCTTATCAAAATTGATGGCTATAAGACACTCAACTTCTGAGCTATTTCTGTAGATTCCTATATACTATATAGCTTTTACTGCCAAGGCCAATAGACTAGATAGTGTACAATGGTTGGCAATCTGTGGCTGATATTCATGAAAGTAATTTATCCCAGAAAGATCTGGAGATAGAAAAAAGCCTTGGCATCAAACAAAGGCACAATACGCATATTTGTTGGCAAGCTAGAGGTCCTGCTGCATGGCAAGATGTAAAGAAGCGGGTATAAGAAGGCATATGAGAGAGGTTTAACTAGCTAGTGCATCAAGCAGCAATGAAAATAGAATTTGAGTCCTTGGGAAAGAGACTTCTAAACAAGATGTATTGATATAAAGTTTAATGAGTAGTGTTCATCGTTTTTGATATCCTGGTTAACTACGTGATAATGTATTTTGGTCATTCCCAATGTTGGTTTCCTGTGGAAAGCTAGGAATTTAGTTGATCACATGAAAAATTTCTTTGATGATACTGATGCCTGATTCATCAATGATGCATTTGTTTTTCCAGTAATGATCACTTGCTTCAGATTTTATTCTGCAGGTGCTAAACAGCTGCAAATGATGTAATTGATTCAATTTCAGCGAAGTGTATGACTTTCCTGTTTTTTATGCTTTTGCAGGCTACTGTTTACTAATCTTGGTGGAGAACGTCGGTTTGCATCAATTGTTGCTAAAAGATTAGAATCGCTTGGAGCCTTGACACAGGGTGATCGCAGGTGAATTGGATATTGTTCTTCACAGAATATTATGAAGCAGCTTTGGCAAGACAAATGAATTTATTGCCTGGCCACTTAAGCCTCTTTTCAATTGTGTGCAAAATGCATTGCAGGGCAGGACCATCTTTGAGTGCTTATAATTATGACAGTGCTTATGGAAAGAAAGCTTTGATGGTGATGTATAGAGGGATAATGGAGCAGGTCGTGTATATAGTATCATGTTTATATTGTAGCACGTCTCTTTATACTCGTTTGATGGTGAAAAAATGACTGAGGTTCATTTTTCAGGATACTCTGCCAGTTGTCCCTCCAGGTTGTTCATCTGAAAAGCCAGATACTGTTCAAGATTTTATAACAAAAGCCAAAGCTGCTCTTGTTTCTGTAGGAATAGTTAGAGACAGTGTTCTGGGTAAGTCATTTGTGTCAAACTATCGTATTCTAACATTCAAATTGTCCTCGTTCTCTCTAATAACATTTATTCTTGCTGATTGTATACCACTGCCTCTAACTTGATTTTTATTACTCTATATCACATCTTATTATCTTCTAGTCATCAGTTTTGAAAATTCCAAGTTCCTTTATGTTTAGGTAATGGGAAAGATTATGGAAAATTGTCTGGTCGCATAGTTGATTCAGACATGCATGATGTTGGACGTTTTCTCAATCGACTCTTAGGACTACCACCAGAGATTCAGAATAGGTATCTGTTTTTTCAATTAATGCTACAGTTGGAATGAGATTTAATGTGCTAAACTCCTTAATTAATGTGCAGGCTGTTTGAATTATTTGTCAACATCTTAGATCTTCTTATTCAGAATGCACGCATTGAAGGGAACCTTGATTCAGGGATTGTTGATATGAAGGCTAACATTATTGAATTACAAGGAACACCGAAGGTAAGCCCCTTATTATTTGCTTGCTGGCTTTACACTATTATCTGCCTTGACAGTCATTATTATGCAGACCGTTCATGTTGACCAAATGTCTGGAGCATCAACAATTCTGTTTACTTTCACTCTTGATCGTGGAATTGCGTGGGAGGTGCTCTGTATATTTTCCCCTAATTTTCACATTTTTGTGTGGGCATGGCAATGTTATATTCATTTATGAAATATTGCAACATTTTTAACCCTTGCTTTAATGCCAGTCAGCAAGCACAATCCTTGAGGAGAAGAAAAAGGATGGTCTTGGTTCTTCCAGTGATGGATTTTATGAATCCAAGAGGGAATGGATGGGAAGGCGTCACGTTCTCTTAGCATTTGAAAGGTTTCTGGGATTATCTGCACACTTATATTCCATTTGCTCCTATTATACCTTTTATGATCTGCCGATAAATAAATTTCTTAATCAACTAATTCAACTGGAACGGATATATTTTATAGGCAAACAAACCTTACAAATTTTCTCACCAACAAGGGGCATCCAACATGCCTTCAATGTAATATTCAATGCCATTGCTGCACACATCATCTTACGCTGGCACACATCATCCAACATGCCTTCATTTTGTCACAGGCATAAAATTTCTATTTGCATACTCTCATATTACAAGTGTTATAAATTTTTAATGCAAATTATGTCTCAGTGCTGCTTCTGGGATGTTCAAGATTGTCAGACCTGCTGTTGGGGAGTCATTAAGGTATCAAATTTGCCATGCTTCATCAAACCTATCAATTGCTTTTACTGAACCGTTCTTACTTTCTTCAGGGAAATGCCTCTGGCAGAATTGAAAGTCAAATATAGAAGATTGTCATCCTTGGAGAAGGCACAGAGTTGTTGGGAAGATGAATTTGAAGTTTCATCTAAACAGGTGGGATTTTTTACCCAGGTTTGATTGTGTAATTGATGACTGTTTTGGGCTGGCTAAGTTTCTTGGTATGTGTGTGAGGGGAGCAGAGAGATCGTTTTTAAGTGAAATAAATGATTGACTATTGCATGTTCGTGTTCACTTCTTGTCTTCTATTTCTGTGGTTAAACTGCTATGAATTCCATTAAAGAAAAATTTGGGTCTGCCTTTAAATTTTCTTTAATTGTCCATGTATTGTGGTTACTCAAAATTTTCTGTGAGTTCTCTCTTGTTTTGTCTGAAGCTTATTGTTGATTTTATCCACAGTGCATGCATGGCCGGAATTGTAAGCTTGGCAACTTTTGTACAGTTGGCAGAAGACTGCAGGAAGTTAATGTTTTGGGTGGGCTTATTCTCCCTGTTTGGGGTACTATTGAGAAGGCACTTTCTAAGCAGGTATCAAACGGTTTTTTATTATGTGAAGATGAATGATGAACTTTTGTGTGTGTTTGCTCATAGAAAGAAAACTAAATCAAGAAGTAACCTTCTCTGCAGGCCCGACTAAGCCATAGGCGTCTTCGTGTTGTACGCTTGGAAACTACCACTGATAACCAGCGGATTGTTGGGCTCCTTGTCCCCAATGCTGCAGTGGAATCCGTCCTCCAGGGTCGGTCTCTCCATCTCTCTGTTATACTGTGCATGTGCATGTTTGCTGCTTATGCCTGCCCCCATATTTAAACACTCTCTTTCAACTTCTTTTTCTGGTCTGTCATTGACATTGAATGTCGTCAGGAAATTCTAATCACAGTAGCCATTTGTCCCAGTACCTTTACCCTCCTTCCCTCGCACAAATAATGTCCTAATTCCCTTGCTTGAAATTTACACGGTTTTAATAATGGCTTTACTTGCTTTCAGATTTAGAGTGGGTTCAAGAAATTGATGACTAAGGTGGAGCAGTCATCGATCAAGGTTCACTAACATAGACTTTAAGAAGTCGCACCTGTCAAGGTGCTATTGCTTTTGGAAACTTGGCAATGTGGTTTTGAAGCTCAAGATACAAGTATAAAATCTCATACATAAAAAGATAGGAGGTTATTTCCTGCACCATATGGTGAAATTGTCCAGCATCATTCTTTTTGTTTCTTGGGTCCAATTTTTGGCATATGATTTTGTATATTTAGCATAATTGCATATAGCAGCAAAGACAAAAAATAGGTTTATCAGGCTGTATTGGTCATAGTTCTGACTTGAATGAATTCGTGTAATTGATAAATATTTATCAATCCAAGTTACAGCTGAAATGGAAATTCCATCTTGATCTTTCATACTTATCTGTGAAGTCTGGATGCGGCTCCAACCTGTGAATTTTCTGGGAGATTTTTGAGATCTATTTCAAAGTGCAAGCGGACTTTGGAGCATTTAGTCAGAAACCGAAGGAACTTTCGGGCATTTATTCATTCTGCGTGCATCAGAAATGAGAATGGAAAGTTAGTTTCGTTGTAATGATAAAGTTAATTTAAATTTGCTGTGTATGTTTTTAACTTTTGTTAAACTCTGCATGTTGAAACTCTTTCTGAGCCTCCGTCGTGTAGGATCCTGGTGTCTTGCGGCGTGCGTTCTGAAGAGTGAGACTGCCGATGCCTTGGGAGTATTAACATGTAGGGTTATATATGTTGAGGAGAACTGTGTTGGGATATTAGCTCAAGGTGTCAAGAACTATGACGTCAAAATTTGATCATTCCAAAATAACTTAATTTAAAAATCATCTGAACTTGAAATAATCTAAAAAGTTTAGGGTCAACTTTGATCCAACTAGGCACCATCTGACTTCTATTATTCTAAACAAAGCCAAATAATAAATAAAATAAAAAAAATTTAAAAATTTGCATGTTCATCCATGAGTGACTTCAATTCGCTCAAAATACGAACGACCAATTGTGTGTGGCCTATAAGTAATCCGACTCAAAATGACCAAAACTTTGAAAGTGACTTAATCCAAACCTATCCAACCCACTTATACGTGTACTCGATTAGGTTCGCAGAGCTAACTAGATTATATTATGCACAGTATTTGCTCGTTTATGACCCAATTAAACCGTAACTAACAAAAAAATAAAAAATAAAAATGTAATGTTGAATTGAATCGTATCAGCCTCTACCGAGGGGTTATTTCTCGTTTTTTGAACTTGCTACTTTATTTTCTTCCATTAATAGGAGAAAATGAAAAATAGCAAATAATAATTGAGGGTGAGAATTCTCTTTTATCTGCATTTTATCAGGTGTTAACAGCAATTCCAAAACACCCCCCCTCCCCCCAACCCTCGGAAAAAAAAAAAAGAAAAAGAAAAAGGAAAAAAAAAACAGAGAGAGAGAGAGAGAGAGAGAGAGAGAGAGAGAGAGAGAAGGCTTAAGACACCAATCATTGGCGCGCAGGCACAAAAAGCTCATTGCATCTGAAGCACACATAAGGTTGCACAGTTATCTTTTATAGTACCACATAGGCATTCAGATCAGCACACAAAATAAGGCGTCAATCTGATTGTCACTGCAGTGAAGGCCAGGTTGCTTCAGAATCTTCCTAGCCCTCAAAACAAGCTCCTGATTAGAAACTGCACTATCTGTCTCAGCAATTATGGTCTTCATTGCATTGCTGAGAGAGCACCATAAGCTTCAATGGAATTTTCCTGGAGGGATCAGACTCTGGTTTTTCGCTTGAGTATTTCTGTGAGAGTCTGAGGGACGGAGTAGGGATCTACTCAATCTCCATGCTTGGCTTCCAACAGACCCGCAGTCAGCATCTTCGTCATCCTTGTGGTGGCAGCAGCGATTGTGATTGTGATGCAGTCCAGAGAGGAGGTGAATCCCGCGGGATTTGGATGCACCTTGAACAGTCTCTGGTCCAATCTGTGGCTTTAGAATCCTGATCCAGATCCATCCAGCGTCTGATTCCTGCTCCCGACAGCTTAGTGCTTTCTCCAATTTTGCTCTTTAGCCTCATCAATGAGACCACCGCTATGACATGAATCAGATACGATTGTTAAGCTACAACCTTCTGGGACCTTGTGCACAAGATCCCTGAAATCATCATCCGTTGACAACCACCCAAAGTAAACAGTTAGCATGCCAAATTGCTTAACCATCACTCCTCCCTTAGTTACGCAGTCATCATATCTAACTAACTTGGCAAGACGAAACGATACCTCGGAATGCTTCATTTAATCACACAAGATGTGAATGTCAAAAAAAAGGAAAACTCGTTAGGCTACCAAACAAGAGACGCCGAATTGTTCATAAATCCAAATTTTGTAATCAGTACTTGAAAAGGTTCAATGCAAAGAGAGGAGAGGGGAGGGTATGGTTCTTCGACAAAAGATGCAAACGGGACTTGCTGGTCAAATAAGCAGCCGAACACTGACATGGAAATCTATGAGAACGGAATGGCGTCCAAACGAAGTCACAATCCTCACTCCACTCCAAGGATCATAGTGCACAGAGCGGTCATTTTTCAATTCTATCAGATCCTATTTCAAAGAATTCGTTGATCATCAGGATCTCTTAAGTTTCATCGTGAAAAGCACGCTGTATCTGTTGTTGTTGGAATTAGTTGGGAACAGATGCGTCAATCAAGAGAATTCCTCATATGCCCAAATATCCATGAAACCGAACAAGAGAACAGAAATGATGGCTTCGTCTGAGCAACCAATTTCCCTCTATGAACTGCAGAGATCCAAGAACATATTGCAACGGAAACAGATTCAGTAACATCAGAAACAAGCCAAGTCATAATAATCACAGGGCAACCGGTGCAGTGGAGGCCTTACAAGGAACGGAAGGATTAGATGCCATGCCATGCCAAGCCAAGAAACCTTAGTGCAATTTTTACTTTTACACTACTAAAGCCTTTTCCAATAACCTCCCCCCCCCCCAAAACCCAACTCCAAAAAATAAAAAATAAAAAAATAGAACCCTACAGAATCAAATAGGAAGGATCCATACAAAATGATCAGAAAGCTTTCTGTCACAGTGTAAGATAATGACAAGCGCGCAAAAAAGAAAAGAAGAAGAAAAAGAAGGCAGGGGACCATCGCTTCCTCATCCTCTTACCCACTTTCGTGTTTGTCCACGTCAACTGATCACATGTCAGTGCACCAGGTCATGGGATCCGACATTAACGTCCGAGAAACTTAAGGTCACGCTTGCTTGATTCGTAACTAAAACATTTCACAAAAATCACACAGTTACCAAACATACAATTTGGAGTGAGATTTGTTAGCGAAAATTAATTATTTCCTAATTTACTCTAATTAGAACAACAAAAATTTATATAGAGAAATAGGTTTTAATAATTTCTAGACTGCCATTCATTACCTCTAAAGAATTGCCATATGTCTTCTTCCATATATTTTTCATTCCTTCTGTCTTTTTGTTCAGGATAATATCTTATTTATTGATTTATAAGACTATTTCTATTTTAAATTTATAAGAAATTTCAAAAAAAAAAAATTATTTAAAAGAAAAAGAAATCTCCTTCTCCAAGCAACTTCTACTCTTAAATATATATGAGCCTAAAGATGATGTTTTTTTCTGCAAATTATTATAATTAGTGCTTTTTACGGTCACACGTCACTCCTACATACATCTACCTAACAATTCCCTCTCTCTCTCTCTCTCTCTCTCTCTCTCTCTCTCTCTATATATATATATATATATATATAGATAGATAGATAGATATATAGTTAAAAATCTTCAAATGTTTTTAATGTAATTATTATATATTTTTAATTTTTTTTATCAATTTCACTTAATTTCTATCTTTTTATTATTATTATTATTCGGTCGTATTATACAATAATTAATGCATATTGCTAAATTTGTTTATTGGGGGAATAAACTTTATTATTGCTGTACATATCTAAATATACTTTTTAATCTTATCAGATATCTCTGCATAGATTCGAATTCATAATTTATACAGTATAAATAAATTTTTATAATTATTAAATCACAAAAATAAATCTCAACTCTTAATGATAAAAATTTGAATTATTTAATGTAGAGAAAAAGGAAACAACCAGTAGGTCCGCAATGTGTCAGAACCTGCGTCGTTGTATTCAATTTCATCAACTTGACACGGACAGGACCGTAGCAGGCAGAACCTGGTAAGTAGCGGAATGCTTTTTTAAATATATCAAATCCAAAGGATGTTGATATATTTATAAGTTAAAATTAACATCACTCACTCGTTGTTGTAGTGTGTATTGAATTGAATTGAATTGAATTGAATTTAATTTAATATATATATATATATAATTTATAATTAACATATTATTATTAAATGTAAAATGATTAATTTTGTTTACCATTTAATCATCGTATTAACAAATTTTATACCAAAAAGAGTATAAATTTTAAAGCAGGGAGGGAGGCCAAAATGTTTTTGTTGTAGGGTGAGATTTGAGGGAAGCGTATCTAATGGCGCTGAGATTCCATTAAAGTCTGTCGTCCAGATGTAAATGCCTTTTTGCGTCTTTGGCTCAGGCCCCCATGTCTATAAAAATCCAACTCCAACACCTCCGTGGCAGGCCACCCCAAGCAAATTATATCACACACACACTCCTTTACTCTTAGTGCCATGTCTCTCAACCCTGTCGTCCCCACCACCACCTCAATGTCAGGTTCTTTTCTATCCTTTACTCTTATGGGATTTTTTATTTATCTATATATATATATTTACCTGCCTTATTATTTTCTTGTGAGTTCCTTTTCAAGATTCATTTCAAAGGGGTTTCTTTACATGTGTTTTCGTCAATTTCTTGAAATTTTCTTTCTTGCATGTATTGTTCTCTGGTTAAAATTTATCTCTTCAGGATTCTTGAGGCTGTTTTGTCGATTCCTACATGTTTACAAAAGTCTTGTGTTGATTGAGGTGGTTGGAGATCACAGTCGTTATCGAGTACTTGCAGGGGTTGTCATTTGCTGTTTGTTGGAAGCTAAGGGTGGCCATGGCCATCCCTGGCGGAGGACAAGTTGGAAGGGAAATGTATGAACTTCTTGTGACTAAATTCCCTTGAAGTTCTCTGCCCACTGAATCTTAAATAATTGGCTAAATGTCCGCAAACCATAATGTTGTAATGTGAGTTTCCCGGACGATGCTGAGATGATGAAAATGGATGAAAAAGGAGCGTCAGTGGCAAAGAAAATTTGTGCCAGAATGATATATGGCTTTGAGTAGAGGTTAAAGTCGAAACAGGATTTAAAATTGTCACCGATGACTTTCCTTTTTCTCTGTGATTCTTTTTTTTTCTTTTCTTTTCCTTAAATGTTTTTAGTTTGTTTATGAGGTTCAGATACATTTTTTTTCTTGGTCAATTGGTTTTGACCAAACTCAAACTCAAGACTTACAATCCTACAAACAACTCCATTACCATTGAATTAAAGGTTGTTGATAAATAGAATTTTGAACACTGAGGAAATTTGAATTTTTAGTTTTTCTGTGCTTCTAAGTTTCTACCCTTTTACGGTTTCTCTTTGCTTTCTTAACATTTACCTATAAGCAATTCCTTGTGTTCAATTTGGATAGATTGTGTGTTCTTTGTACTCAATCTTATAATTCTGCAGCAATTATGAAGGAGCCTGCATTAAACTTAGTCTCGGGAGTTGACAAAATAGTTCTGGTATGTTGATCCCGGCACTCATTCAGTTTGTTCCTCTACATTATTGTGTTTTAAACAAGTGTGCCATGTACTAAGGGATTCACTATGTCACCAGCAGAACATCGATGGCACTAAAGAAAGAATCAAGAAAATGTTCAATAACATAGAACTTTCAGTTTCTTCATACGACACTGCTTGGGTAGCAATGGTCCCATCTCTCAGCTCCCCAAAAACTCCTTGTTTCCCACAGTGCGTAAAATGGATTGCAGAAAATCAATTTAGTGATGGCTCTTGGGGTCTTCCTCATCATCACCCTCTCTTGGTGAAAGATACCCTGTCATCTACACTTGCATGCATCCTTGCACTGAAGCGATGGGATATTGGTGAAGAACAAATCAATAAAGGTATCCACATCATTTCCTTTGGTCAATATCTCCCTAGTTGTAGATACTATTTATAATTTCTCCTGTTGCAGGTCTCCACTTTATTGAATTAAACTCCAGTTCAATTATGGATGTGAACCAGCATACACCAATCGGATTTGATATAATTTTTCCTGGAATGATTGAGTATGCTAAAGACATGAATTTGAACCTCCCTCTGAAATCAACGGATATTGACATTATGCTGTGGAGGAGAGATTTGGAGCTTACAAGGTGCAGCTTCTCTTTAATGTCTTTACTGCTGTGTTTGGCTTTTATATAAATTCTTAGAAATTTATTTTAACAACAATTTCCTGCTAATCACTGATCAAGAATTTAGAACACAAAAGAATGGCTAGAAAAGGTGAGATTGGTGCCAGTGGGTTGGTTGTCTCAGCCTTACTTCTTAGCAAAACTTAAGTGCTTCAAAATCATCAGTAACAGGCTTCAGTGCTCAAATCACAAAAATCCACATTTAAAGTTAGTTTAATGGAGTACCCTAGAACAAATTGAAATGGTCTGACTTTCATACGGTGTTGTCATAGAGGCTATGACAAAAACCTGGAGGGAAGGAAAGCCTACCTGGCGTATGTTTCAGAAGGAATTGGGAAATTGCAGGACTGGGAAATGTTCATGAAATATCAAAGAAAGAATGGATCACTGTTTAATTCACCATCCACCACAGCAGCTGCTGCTAGCCACCTCCAAGATGCCAGTTGTCTCCATTACCTTCACCGGGTCCTGGAGAAGTTTGGAAATGCAGGTTCATTGACATGACTCTATAATGTGCTTTGTATACCCTTTGAGTTTACTAATATCAAGTTGTTGATGTTTCATTTATCCATGCAGTTCCAACCATCTATCCATTGTATATTTATGCTCGTCTCCGAATGGTTGATACTCTTGAAAGGTTGGGAATTGACCGGCATTTCAAGAAAGAAATAGAACTTGTGCTAGATGAAACCTATCGGTAATATTCCCTTTCTACTATGTGAATGTGAACACCATGTTATTGTGTGTAGAAGAAATTCTAAGAAGATCCTATTCATCAAATGTGAGCGGTTCTTTTACTAAAATTCTGCTTAAAGTAAAAGATCACAATTAGTTCTTGTTTATACCTGGGAAGCATGACATTAGACAACAAACAGGTACTGGCTGCAGGGGGAGGAAGAGATATTTTTAGATTGTACCACTTGTGCAATGGCATTTCGGTTATTACGTGCCAATGGATATAATGTCTCTTCAGGTAACTTCTTGTGACATGAAAGTTGGGGTTAATACTTTATTTATTTATTTATTTTTAATCGATAAGGCTTTAATCAGCGTGACATGTGGTCCAGACATTTTGTCACAGTTCTCCAAAGATCATTTCTTCAACTCATTTAGAGGATATTTAGGGGACATGGAAGCTGCCTTAGAGTTACACAGAGCTTCAGAGATAATTTATTCGGATGAATCACTCTTGGAAGAACAACTTTCGTGGGCAAGACATTATCTAAAAGAGGAATTGCTGAATGGCTCAGCCTATTCAGATAGGCTATACAAATATATTACCTCAGAGGTAGTTCCTCCTGACCTTTTGGCAATAGTCAATCCCTAAGATGGATCCGATTAAGCAATCATTTTCACTCTGTTGGAATACCTAATGTCAGCTTCCTTCATAATTCCAGGTCTTTGATGTTCTCAACTTTCCCCACCATGCAGATTTGGAGCGTTTAGCTAATAGGAGACATATTGAGCATTATAATGCAGATGATACAAGGATTTTAAAATCATCATACCGGTAAACCTGTCACATTCATTTTTTTTCTTTTCTATTTTTCTGATGACAATCTTACATGAGATATTGAACTTCACTGAGCATCCATATGCATTCTCACTTTTTTGTACTTCAACTTGTTATCTCTAGTTGTTCAAATATCAGAAACAAAGACTTTCTTAAGCTGGCAGTAGAAGACTTCAACATTAGCCAATCAATACAGCGCAAAGAACTTGAACATCTTGGAAGGTATATTCTTACATGCATTCTTCGATTATTACATGCTGCCAGGCATTTTGAAGAATGTTAATGAAAGCATGTTCATCTTTTGATATTCGTTCTGGAGCTTCCCAACTGAAATCACATCTAGGTTTCTCACAGTTCTCTTCCCTCCTAACTCCTTTTTTCCATGTCCATTTCTATTTTAAGATACACATGCACAGGTTTGACCCAGAACATTCATTAATTTTGTGCCTTATTCTCCTATCATGGATGCTTAACTTTTAGTACCCATGTTACAATACTTGTATGCAAGCAGGTGGTTTGTAGAGAAAGGATTAGACAAGCTACAGTTTGCTAGGCAGAAATTGGGATATTGTTACTTCTCTGCAGCTGCAACTCTACCTGCTCCTGAACTATCTGATGCTCGTCTATCATGGGCTAAAAATAGTGTACTTACTACCGTTGTTGATGACTTTTTTGATGTTGGAGGATCTGAAGAGGAAATGATGAACTTGGTCCAATTGCTTCAGAAGTACATTCTTGTCCTCTGTTAATCCTTGTTTCCTCCCCATTTCCTCCACTGAAAGCATGATTTGTAACCATCACAACACAGGTGGGATGTGAACAAGAGTACTGATTGTTGTTCAAAGAAAGTTGAGATCATATTTGAAGCAATTCAGAGTACTATTTGTGAGATTGGAAATAAAGCACTCAAATGGCAAGGGCGTAATGTGACGAGTCATGTTACTGAAATTGTAAGTTGAAGTCCCTTGTCCTTTTTTTGTCCCAGTGGTTTCTAAAGTAACAAGTGCAAGGTCTAACAGCATTGCATACCATGCAGTTTTGACTTTCACAAACATAGTTCACTTTATCTCCATTAAGTCTCTATCTATATTAGTGTATGTTGGTGATGTTTTCAATTGGAAACTTGCCTCGTATAAGAAATTTATTTCTTGGGAATCAATTGAGAAAGAGGTGGCTAAAATCATAGAGAAACTCAATTTGCTTTAACTGTTTAATCCAGAACCATCTAATCCATGTTTGCATTGCAGTGGGTTACCTTGGTCAAGTCAATGTTGAGAGAAGCTCAGTGGTCAAGCAACGGATCTGCACCAACACTTGATGAATATATGGAAAATGGATATTTATCATTTGCTTTAGGACCAATTGTCCTCCCAACACTCTATTTTGTAGGGCCTAAGCTTTCAGAGGAAGTTGTGAGAAGTCCAGAATTTCATAATATCTACCGTGTTATGAGTACTTGTGGACGTCTCCTCAATGATTGGAGAGGCTTTCAGGTGTATGATCCTTTTCAAATAAATAATAATGATGTTGCTTCTCTCATGTCTGATACAATTGCTTTGGTTACTGAACTTTTCATTGCTATGTCGCAGAGTGAGTCTGAACAAGGGGAACTGAATGCTGTCTCGTTGCATATGATTCATGGTAGTGCTGTTGTAACTGAAGAACAAGCCATAGGAAAGATGAGAAGCATGATTGATGATCAGAGGGGACAACTCTTGAAGTTGGTTTTGCAGGAACAAGATAGCATCATTCCTAGACCCTGCAAGGACTTATTTTGGAACATGATTCAAGTTTTGCACCTATTTTACATGAAGGATGACGGATTTACAAAAACCGAGATGATCAATGCTGTGAAGGCAGTGATCAATGAACCCATTATACTCAATTAAGTGTAAGTTACTGACTTAAATATCTGGTCTCGTATGGAATTAGCTGCAACAAATTCTTTCCGACTGTTCTGCGGGTGTGCACATTTTTCACAATGCTTGATGTGTTCTGCTTTTCATCCAGTACTATACGCTTGTGCTTTGCTCAATATCGTACCAAATCGAATGCCCTGTGACAAACGCCTAACACAATCATTCTTGGTAGAGTGATGGGCTGTGAACGCTTACAGAATTCCGTGAATGCCTGCGCGCTGTGGAGTTTTCCCTAAAACGAGAAGCTAATAAGATGATGAGAGTGCTGCGCATAGAAATATAAGTGCTGATTACCATTTCCCCTTTGTTTTTCTTTCCTTCTTTTTACGGAAGATGGTGCCCTCTGAATGTACATTATATGATAACGGCAGCTTAACTTTGCATCAGAAGCCGAGCTGATCTAAGAAATTATGGCTGTCAATATGGCAAACTTTTAGAAGAAAAGTTGAAACAGTTGCATAACTAAGCAAGCACCGGTCAAAGTATGATATATTCTATTAAGCATGAATCCATGCCACAAATAGCTGCGACCTTTTGTTTTCCCCTTTTTTTTTTTTAGGTGTGGGTTTGAGATGAGTGATCATGCTTGTTGCATAGAACAATGAAAACAGAATATGCTCCTGGAACATCTTTGAATATAACTAACAAATTGATTGATTCTTTATTTGGTTCAAAAACAAAAGATGCAACTCAGTTTTCACTTATTTTGTTAAGTCCTCTTACACCCCAATAGCACAATTTTTTAAAGTGCAGGTGTAAGCCTCCATAAAAAACAAAAAAAGAATCAGTAAACTGGGAAAATTTGACCTACGACCTTAACGGAAGAGATATAGCAAAATGGGGAGTTCCGTGCAATGCGTTCCACTAAAATGTTGGCCTTGCTACAACGTCAATTGGCCACTGAAGACAACATCATTTGCACTGGCTAATGCTGAGAGGTCTAAGCTCAAAATGCTTTCTTCTCATATGAAACCAGCCCATGTACTCCACCTTCGGCTTGTGCTGCTCCTGTCCGCACCTGTACAAAGCCAAAGGGCAAGTCAATTATATGGGAAAATAGATGCAGGAAAAATAAGAACAGATCACAGAAATTAGGGGGATCTTGTGGGTAATATGCAGTCAAACATTGATTCCAATGTCCATTAGCTACAGCTAGGCATTGACCCTATGTCTTAGGGAGGAAGAAAAGGCAACAGCACACAAGCCTCACCTTCACCATAAAATTTAGCTAGACAGCCTACAACATAAAAGAGAAGACAATTCAAAGGGCCACAAGCCAAAAGGCACGGCCACTCAAGATGGCTCTCATTAAGTAATGGATAGAGGCCCCACATCAAGTATCGAGCCACGTCCCAAATAGTATACAGATACTTCTATCACAAATCAACTAGGACACTTGCAGTAGAAGAACAGGGTTAGAAACAGCGCCATACCTCTAGCCTTAATGCCCTTGATCTTAACAAATCATGCGCAGACTGCAAGGATGAAGCCCCAAGATCCTGAAACCCTTGCTTGACAGCCTGCATAGTATAAGGCAAAGTTCTCAATACAGAACCTTTATCTGTAACTGCTCCCACAACTCCTTGAGCAATCTTCAGCTTGGCTAAATCACCCAAGTATCGTTGATCACTCCCTTTAATCATTGCTTCTAGGGATCCCATACCACGGTACTTTTTAGTCCGCAGACCATTCTGCAGTTGCAAATCCATTGAATTTACTCAACTCATAATTCAAATGACAAAAAGGGGGGGGGGGACACATGAAGAATCCAAAACATCCAGATGTCATTAGATTCATATCATCACAAACAACAATTTCATATATGACACTTCCCCTCATACCCGATACTCGTATGTCCCAGGAGTTTCCATGCTTCCAGCTAAAAAATTTCCCATCATGACAGTAGATGCCCCCAGTGCCAAAGCCTTGACAATGTGCCCGGAGTTTTTAATGCCACCATCTGCAATGACGGGAACACCATTTTGTGCAGCCACGGTGGAAACCTTATAAACTGCAGTTGCCTGAAAAGTTTTAGGACAAGGATAGTCATTGGAACCTACCCTGTCTTATCACTAAGTGGAATTTCTAGTTGAAATAGTATGCAGAAAACAAAAGGAGAAAATCCTTTACCTGACCTCGGCCAACTGCACAAACCTCTTGGGTGGTGCATATAGAGCCAGACCCCATCCCAACTCTCAATCCATCTGCACCAGCCTTAATCAAATTCTGGGCCTGATTCATGGTCACCACGTTTCCGCCAATCACATCCAAATCTGGATACATCCGTTTCACATACTTTATCATCTCAATCTGATAAATAGAATTTCCTTGTGAACTATCTAACAGCACCACATTAACCCCAGCCCTAACCAAATGCTCTAGCCTCTCCTTGTCAGCTTCCCTAGTCCCAATTGCCGCTCCCACCATCCACGTCCCATCAGGCCCCACCGTGCCCTTGCCGAACTTGGCATACCCCTTCAACCTCTCCACCTCATCCTTGCTCACAACATCAACCGCTCCTCCATTCTTCTCCAGCACCACAAAATCATAGTCTTCTTGTTTCAAACGTGCATCAATCTCCTCTAAATCGTAATTCCATGGCACAAACATCTTCGAATTGCTACTACTATGCATGTAATCAACCAATTTCATTTCCTTGTTTTTAAGAGCCGACCAATCAGACTTTGTTACATAGCCTAACACCTTCGACTTGGCAGCACCTAATTTAAATCACAACCAAAAAAGGAAAAAAATAGAACCAAATCTAATAAAGAATTAGTAAATGTTGATTCTTGTTTCTTTAATATCAGAGCGTGCCATTATTTTTAGCCTAATTATTATTCTACCAAAACACAATCAGTTTAGATCCATGTATCGATTGGGTCTGTCACAACAGTAAAAAAAATCATAATAATAATTACCAAAAAAAAAAAGATTAAAAATCGAGAAGTTATACGAACCAGATTCAGTAACCAATACGCAAGGCAGGTTATCATCATCAAACTCACAAACAATCCTGGAATCCGGCGACTTGACGACCAGACTCGACATGATAGGAACGCAGTGGGACTTGACGGAGCTGACCATCTCCGCCTGCTCAGACGGCGGGACGTTGGAGTGGATAATCCCAATGCCACCGAGAGCAGCCATGGCGGCGGCCATGTAAGACTCGGTGACGGTGTCCATGGGGGAAGAAACGCAAGGGATGGAGAGAGGGACGTTTCGGGATAGGCGGGTGGAGAGAGAGACGGCGTCAGTGGGGAAGTCGATGTAGTCGGGGAGGAAGATGACGTCGTCGTAGGTGTAAGAGTAGCCCTGGCCGAAGAGCATCTCCGCCGCGAATCCGTCTTCCAGCTCGACCGGCATCTTGTTCTTTTTTACGGTGGCCCGCGGCGGCAATCGGGATGGAGAGGAAGCAGAGGGAAATTCTAGTTGGGCATAGGGTGCACAGGTTGGTGGGGCGGTTAGGGTTTTGACAACAGCGAATAGAAAAATGGAGGGAAACGGCCAAAAGGGTTCTGATTGGGTGTTGCCCTTGAGTTTACAGCTCACCGGGTGGACCCGCAACCCAGCAATCCAAGTTTATCATTACTTATATTTTAAATAAATCAGAAAAATAAATAAATTTAACCACAAATTAAAAAAAAAAAACAACAACAACAAATTAAATTATCAAATTTTTTATTTTTAAAAAATAAAAATAAAAATTCACTTAAATTTGGAGTATTTTTTTAAAAAAAAAATTATAAAACATTTTTTCTTCTCACTACACAAATAAAAAATATTAATTCAAAATTTTTTAAGAATTATTTTAAATTATAAATATTTATATTTCACATATTTTAAAAAAATATAAAAATTATTAACATAAATTAAAAAATCATAATATATAATAAATCATGTGCATGTTAAAGTAATAATTATGTTAAAGACTTTAAATTAATTATTGTAATAAATTTTACAGCACATGTATTTTATCGATTTTGTTTTAACTTCAAAAATATATATAAGTGTATTGTGTGAGTTTATCACATTTCTTAATAAGTATAATTTATTTGTATTTTATTGAGATAAAAAAATAAATAAACGAAATCATGAGATTGATTTTATTTTGAAAAAAAAATAAGAAAATAAAAAAATTACTGAAATTATAGATTTTTTTTTATAAAAAAATAAATGAAATATATTTTTTTAATTATAAATATTTGTATTATATAGATTTTAAACATGAATAAAAAAAATTAATATATTTTAGATAAAATATAATATAAATTAGATTACAGTTAAAACAGATTAAGTGAATTGTATGTATATTAAGTAAATATTATTATATGAATATTTTATTATCATTTTTGTTCTAAAATTTCGAGATTTTCTTTCAAATGATAGATTTTCGAGGTATGAATTGAGATTGAGACTTTGAGTGTGATAGTTTTTTTGTTTTTTTTAGGCGGGGGAAGAGGAATATGGAAGAGAGGCTCTGAGCTACTTGGGAGGAGATAAAAAGGATGAAGAGTGGGTGGGGGCGGGGGGGGGGTCCCAATTGCGCAAAGATTGACATTCCGGAAATGGGTAAAACACAAAGTACAAGCAACGTTTTGGTAGAAATGCGTGCCTTCAAGATCTCGGCGTTCTCATTAACGCACATGTGCTATTTTCTTTTTATCATCTTTTGACCATTGAGCTTGGAATCAAAGTTGGCTCCAGCAAAGCACAGTTTGTGTTTGAGTTTGTGTTTGCTGCTTTTACTCACACGCCGCACTAATTTTGGGTTTTAGGATATTGGTTAGTACATGTCCTCCACTTGTGTTTTTTCTATCCTTTTATATATATATATATATATATTAGAATGTATATTATATTTTCCTAATTTATGTTTATTTTTTATGTTCTTTTAATGAAATAAATAACATATTAGTTGAGATAAGGAATTTATTTAAAAAAAAAAAAAACAGAGAGAGAGAGAAGGGGGGGGTGGGGACGATTGGGTCGGCCCATCCCTTCACCCACCAGGGCGAACATCGTAACATGGGAAGGCAGGCAGGTGGCGGCGTACTGAAAATGATCTGACAATTCAGATGCACCAAACAAAAACACATTGAAATTGAGTATTGATGTTGATAATTTCTACTTTTTCCATTCTTATTATTTTTTTTCCCTGGTGATGTATATTTGGGGTTGGCGAAGATCCAAACTTCACCGCGTACTGGTCCTTTGCATGTGACATTCTTCGCGGGGGGAGATGGAGTTGCGTGGTGACAGCCCTTTCTTTTTTGGGTAAGACAATGACAGGAGTGATCAGATAATGAACAAATTATACATTAGAAAAAAGAAGAAGAAAAAAAAAAACAAACAATAACACGTACTTTTAGTGTTGATTTTTGTATATATATATCCGTAAAGAATAGCACAAGATATAAAAGGTAAAACTTACATTTGGGTTTTTTCATAAATTTTAAGGGATAGCGTGAGTCCAACTATGTTGACGAAAATTTGAGATAGAGATTAAATGTAATTTTTGGTTTAGATTTATTATTATTATTATTTTGAAAAATTTCAATGATGAATGTGTAATTAAAATAATAAAATATACTACCCCTGTCCATGTCCTGCCTCGGTGAACTTTTTACCGATAAGCCTATACATTTGCCCATCACCTTCTGTTAAATATTCTTTCTTTATCCCCAAGCCTGAAAAGTCCGAGTTCTGCTCTTGCACTCTGGAGGCTTCACAATTGGCCTAATTGGCACTGAAAGGTACTCTCTGACTCCTCGACCAAGGTTTCATACCCATTCCATTGTACGAAGACCCATCAGTTATTTTTTTCTTTTCAATCATGTTGTCTATTAAAACCCATCGAGAGTCTGAATATGTTGGATAGTGACAACACATATCAAGAGTTATTGGATGCATTGTATTTCATTTATCAAGAGTTATTGGGAATCCAATGTTAATGTGTCTGGCGTCCATAACATTTATACATTCTCATGCAAGAGAAAAGACCCCATTACATGTACAATAAGAAGTAGTTTTAGACAAGTATCAGAAAAGGGATATATATATATATATATATATATATATATATATATATTGTATTATATTTTATATTTATAGTTATAATTATAATTCATTCGGGGGCCACCTAAAAAATATTTGTATTACTTACAAAATTTATGCAGGGGTCGATGCTACAATTAGGAATTTTATTTTGAAAAAAGAAAGAATAAAGGTAGAACGAAGAGAAGATACGGGCTCTCCATGCTGGCTTGCTGCTCATGGATGTTTGTTTCCAAATAAGCCAACTCCCTTCACCCCATCAGAAGTAGACAAAATGGCAATCATCGTAGCCTGTGCGGAGGAATGACAAAAAGACCCATTAAATGCAAAAAGTCCTTAAGATCTATTCTTCTAATTTTATTATTAATTATGATTGTATATATAAAAATCATGTAATGGATGATCGTAATAACTAATGTGTGGCTCTGTGCTTGAGAGGCCTGCCTATAAGAAAAAAGAAAAAAGACAAAAGAAGAAATTGTGCTCCAACGATGATTAATGAATAGAAAGATGTCAAGTATGAATGTGAACGGAGAAACTCACTGGGGTCAACAGTAACTAGCATGGCTGTCCCTCCAAAGGAGCAACTGCCACCAGCCACTTTTGTCCTTTGCCAGAAGCTGTTGAAAGCGTAGGAAGCGTGTGCAAACACTGTGTTGGGCTCAAAGCATGACCCACTGGGTTGAATAGAATTGCAATCAGCGCCTGACCCACAAGCGTAGCTCATAGCTTCTTGTATTATTGGGTCTGGCACCGAGGGCTTAGCAACACACCAAAGGGCCTGGACTGGGTTGGCCCTCGGAGATGGTGGCACAGTGGGCGGTGGATACACCACCGGCGGCAGAAAGACTGGTGGGATTGGAGAAAACCCTGTTGGAGATGGAATCGAAGTGGGTGGGCTTGGGATGGAAACTGGTGGGCTCGGCTCATAATAAGGTGGGCTCAAAAGAGGCTCTGGCGGGCTTGGAGCACATATGATTGGGCTGCCGATGGTTTCTGGTGGGCTAGGTGCAGCTTGTGGCGGGCTTGGAATGACCACAATGGGTGGGCTGGAAACAATTTCTGGTGGATTTGGACTAGAAAGGAATCCGGGCGGGCTTGGGACGGTGCCGGCTGGACTTGGGGGTGGGCTAGAAATGGGAAGAACAGGGGGTAGATAATAGAAGGGAGATGGAGGTGGAGACGGGGTATATCCTGTTGGAGTTGGAATTGTTGTGGAAGGAGCTTGCGGGGCATTTGGTGGGTAAATGCAATAGGGAGGGCCGTATTCAGGCAAGGTATATGGGGCTAGTGAATCATAAGGTAGCAAATTAAACGGTGAACTCGCATATGGCTCAGTGTTTGTTGCATCCATTGTGACCAAGTCAAAGTGCTTTGTGCCCTTCAATTTCTTTGTGTGTTTGGTGATTGAACTGCTTCTTGGATGCGTTGGACTCCTGAGTAGGCGGTGCACTGATCTCCCTGCATCTGTTCAAATATTGCATGGCGTGTTGTCAAGATGCCATCATGTCAAAATGCAAGCAGAAGCCATCGCCTTTGTAGAATTTGATTGGATTTAATTGCATGGAAATTCTTTATTCATTTTTCAATATATGTATACGTATATCTCAAGGATATTGTGTTGATGTGGAATTGTGGTGTGATAGTGACCACTATGTTCTAAATCATACCTATGGGATGGTTTCGCTTTTTTCTCTTTTCAAAATGCAATGGGGGATGGCGTGGAGTTTAGGTGGAAATTGTTTACCAAAACAAATAAAATAAAATTAATTCCACTAGTGCACTGTTTGAAAGTGATAGTATGTATATTATTGTAGTTCAAACCCAAAAGTTTGCGGCCACAGTACTATAATTAGCCCTTTTCACTAAGTCATGGATATTGATAACGACAAAATGACAACCTTTCTGTATGCAACTTGGCTCAATACTCAAAATCTACAGTAGCAGAAACATACATAAAATAGCATTGAAGGGAAGATTATTGAGAATAATTACGGAGTACTGTTAATAGAAGTAATGTAGTACTTTGATTAGTTTAGGGAGCTTACCACAATGGGTGAAAGGGGTGGCAGCAATGGCTAAATAGAGCAGCAGCAGGAGGCAAACTCTCTTGCAACCTTTGATTCTTTCCATGTTGCTGCTTCTAACAAAACCAAAGCTTCAGAAGAAAAGGTCACTTGGGCTGAATGTGCCACACCACTCAAAGGCTCCAGCACGGCGCTAGCCAGAAGGTTATATAACAACCAACATGTGGGGCCAGGCGTGGACAGGCCTAGATTTGATTAAAGCAAAAGCAGTGGCAATGATGGCCATAAAGATTTATTCCTTAGCTGCTTCACTTTGCTATACAATCACTTTGCATAGAGATGTGTATGTGAAGAAAAGCTCGAAAGGGCTAAGAAAGGATTTATTTTATGGGAACTTTGTTCATTGTTTGTGTATAATTGTAGTCTTTGTCCTTTTTTTCTTTCTTTTTTTTTTTTTTTTTTTTTTGTATTTTGTGTTGATTGCTGTCTGTTTGTTGTACGCATACGGCGTATATGCTTGCTTGGGCTTGGAAAAGAGAGAAGCATATGTTGGTTTTTGTTTGTTCTTTTTTTTTTTTGTTTGTTGGGGGGGGGGGGGGTTGTGCGCATACGGCATATATGCTTGCTTGGGGTTGGGAAGGGCCGAAGCACCTGTTGGTTTTTTGTTGTACGCATACGGCATATATGCTTGCTTGGGCTTGGAAAAGACCGAAGCACATGTTGGTTTTTGTTTGCTCTTTTTGTTTTGCTTGCTTTCCACTCAAAGCTCTCTCTCTCTCTCTCTCTCTCTTCCACCCCCCTCCTTCCTTAACATTGGAGACAACGCCACCCTTTTCCAGTACATAGAACACTGCTCTTACGTGGATGCATGCAATAGATTCTGATTACAACCTGTGTTTTACAATTAACCTCTTTAATATTAAGTATGAATTTGGGAGATTCTAAGTTTTATGATTAAAAAAAAAAAAAAAAGTATAAGTAACTAAAATTTATAAATTTTATATTTTAAGTTAAAATGTGACGTTAAAAATTAGTTGCATATTTTATTAAATTATAATTATGTTCTTGAATATAAGGTAATTAATGGAAATAATTTTTGAATGATATTCAATTAAGGGGCGTGTGAAAAGAAATTGAAGCAAGTGACTCAATTAATTGAGATTAAGAAGTTGGAATTTTGCCTTTATATTTATATTTATGTCAGGGAAGGCTTTGTAATGGTACAAGTCGCAGGTGATATACTGAAACTTATAATGAACATTCAAAGACATTCAAATCAGGTGATTGAAAGCCTTTCTGATTGGCTGTGCAGAACCAGTACACCATCA
Organism: Kandelia obovata; assembly: GCA_021464305.1. Lineage (NCBI taxonomy): Eukaryota > Viridiplantae > Streptophyta > Magnoliopsida > Malpighiales > Rhizophoraceae > Kandelia > Kandelia obovata. The sequence continues at coordinate 10,155,031 of CM038478.1, read as the reverse complement.
TTGCCCCTTTTGGGAACCATGCTAAAGAAGAGCCTGCTATGACCAAAGTCCTTAAACCAAAAATATTATGACCATAGTGAGTGATATCTCTGATTGATTGATGATTTTCTGTTTTTGTAGTGGAGCTGGGAATTTATTTATTTATTTATTTATTTATAGCCCAAATTTAAAGAGTACAAAAATTACAGCCTCAAGATTCTAGTACACCAAGTGAGTGTGTGCAAAGTAAGGCATAAAGAAAACCACAAGATGAATTTCAATCCATCAAGTCACGAGAAGTTGAGTTGGAATTATAATTGTTGGCTCTAAGTGACTTGTGGCTAATAAATTACTGAAATTGAAAATGTAAACAAAGCACACACTCACTTCACTACTTAAAGATCTCTCGTGTATAAAAAATTTTAATATTCTATCTCAAAATTATTAAATCAAAATCTTAATCGGTGGAGTTAAGTCAACCAAAAAAAATAAAATAAAAAATTAAACAAACCCAAGAAATTACCTAGATTTTAACAATTATGTCAACGGAAAAAATTACTTTTGTCAAATTGTATTAGTTTATTAATTGTCGCAATGTCTAATATAGACAAATACTCCCAGCATCGAATATAACTATTCCATATTCCATCCTAGTAATGCTTAGAAATACGTTAGGCTATTTTGTTTGCTTCGTTCACACACAGACACAGAGAGAGCGAGAGAGAGAGAGAGAGAGAGAGAGAGAGAGAGAGAGAGAGAGAGAGAGAGGGAGAGATGTTAGGCCCTGCAGAAACGCCAACATCTCCAAATGTAGACTTATAGATTCAATGCATAGAAACAAAAGTAGGCCAGCAATTATTTCGCATGAGACTAGGGGTGGTGTCAGAATTAAAAACCCAAGATCTTTGTCCTGATAACTTGGGACTGACAACACGCACATTCCTTCAGAAAACATTCATCGCAGACCGAGAAAGAATGGGAAAGTAGTGGAACGCAACCAACTATTGCCAGCAATGAAGTTGCCAGGAGTAAAACCTTGAGCCTCAGCTGCACTTGTAATCACTTTGAATCCCTGCCAGTTCACCCTCCTGGACGTGCCAGCTCCAGCACCATTGTTCTGATACTCTGCATAATACAATGTGCTAAGGGCAAAATTCCCATTCCATTCGTGCCACCCGGCTGGATGAATGACATCAGTAATGAAAGATTGCATAATCACAGTCCTTGAATATTGCTTCCATGGCCTGCCAAGATATGTTGGGAAATTTCGCTTGACAGGTTGGAGATCAGAAGTGGCACCAATCCTACATTTCTGGATTACAATGCCAGTGTTCTGATTAGGGTCGAGCCTGCCTTGTGCTGTTAACATATTGTTTTGACCTGAATTGGGTCTACGAGCATGAATGTCACAGTCTTGGAAAACAGCCGCAGAATTCCCAAAGATGAAATCCACCGTTCCCACTATCAGGCAGCTCATGAAGAATTGATGATTAGAATGAACATAAAGGGTGTCCTGGTAAGCTAGAAAGCCGCATCTGTAGAATGCTGCAAGGTTAGCCCCTACTCGTAGTGCCACAGCTTGGTACTTTGATGGACCGGCTGTGTTTTGGAATGTAATTTCCCTGGCTAAGAATCCTTGACCCACCACAGCTGCAACCCAGTGTGGATTAGTGGCTTAATTCGTATTGTGTGACACATACACACACATGCATATAATTGTGACTAATGGTGCTCTGTGGCTCCTAACACTAACACAAGTTGTTTGATACTCTGCGGTAAGATTTGAACTTGAGATGCGTCCTTATCCGTACATTCAAGTTCAATAATGGTAGCGTTATGCAAACTCGTGAGAGTTCACTCCAATCAATATCCAAGTAAGCCAACAAACAACCGTTCGAAGACATGTAAAAGAAAAGATAGGGGTAATTGAGAAAGCAGCCGCAGGAAAAAATGTGCATGAAAGTAAAATTAGGCGTGTGACTATGCGAGGGACTGGCAAACTTCAAAATTTATCTGCTTGAATATCTTTATTAAGTTAAGCTTAAAAAATGGTGAAACTGAAGTATGGATTTGCAAGTTGCAAATGTATGGACCATAAGGTGACAGAAAACATTTTTGGTAGAATTTTCCATTTTTTTTTATTTAAGTTTGAGTTAAATAATTGACCTTTATGATCCATGCCATGTGCATGCCAATATCTAAAGAAATTTATGCCAGAAAGCCGAGGCATTTGTGTCTATGATGTCCTTGTCTTTTCTATTGGAAGCCTAGGACTAATCTGCTGCATCAGATGCAGGCCATGGAGTCAGAAAGACTGGTTAGCAACTAGCATCAATCACGTATCATTTCTCCCTAGTGGGCATATGGCAAGTGCAACTCAATGAGAAGCAGCTAACTTTCTTTGCGTTGCTAGTAATTGTATTCTTGCAATGCAATATAATTTCACACCTCCCAGCGTATAACAGAACGAACGCGTTGAATTTGAATCTGGTTTCATCTATATAAGCTGATGAATCAACGCATCTAAATGGGAAATGGATGAACTTTGGCGAAACTACCTAAAACAATGGAGAAAGAACCAAACTGTGGAAACACACTGAATGGTCTCATCTTTCTAGTACCACTTGCATTTATCACATGTAGCAGTTTGTCTTTTGTGATGGTCAACCTAAATCTGCAACAGCACACACCGTGCCACGAAAATATTGGATAAAAAGATGCATCTAAAATAGGCCTTATCTCTAGGCACATTAATTTACCTAAACATTTGTAAAGGAGTTGATTAAATCAAGGTGAATGACAGAGATGAGAAGGGAGTGAAACTCAAATTGACTTGTGATTCCTTACTCAGATAGAATTTAGAACAATAAGATCCTACCCCAATTTGGTGCATCATAATAACAAAAAAAGATTGACACAGTCGACTCCGAATAAATTTGAGATTAAAATTTGGTGGTTGTTGTTGTATTGGTAAAGCAGTTCTTCACTAATTTACAGCATGATAAATAACTCACACCAAGTCACAGAACCTAATAGAACTTAGTGAAACGTAATGAATTAAATTTTATTTTAAAATTGAATCGATTGCATTCGATTAATTTCATTCACATCATTCCAAACCTATCGTTATGCTTTTCAAGTAACTAAAGAGGGAAAACAACAACAATCAAAATTAGGAGTGAATATACCGTGCAGAAGAAAGGAAAATAAGGAGGACCTACCAACTGTAGCAGAATGGAAAGTCGTGCTGCCATCAACCACATTCCTGCTTCCTGTAATGATGGTTCTGGCTCTTCCATCTCCCAAGAACATTATGTTGGTCTTGTCTTTTGGCACTTCCACATTCTCCCTGTAAACGCCTGCCTTGATCCTAATAATGTACCTCTTACGACTTTTCTTAGGTGCAGATGCAACCGCAGCTGATACAGTCCTGTAGTTCCCACTGCCATCGGCTGCCACCACTACATCATGAGTCACTGACGAAGACTGCAACAGCCGCCTGTCCCCAACTGACAACCACCGTGGCCACCCACCTTGGTCATCATGCTCCTCCTCGAGCTTCCTGCTTGTGGTTTTCACAGACTGATTGGCAATGTCAGTGTTCTTGATCATTGCCAGCGCATTGCTGCACATTTTTTCAGCATGCTCCTGGCCAGTCTTCAAGGCATCACGCAGAAACTTGTCGGCTTCTTCATAGTGGAAACCATCCAAGCAGGTTTCTTGGTTGGTCAAAGCAGAACTTACCAGTGTATTGAGATCATCTGCATGTTGTACTAGAGATTTCCTGTCCGGGTACTCTCTGAGATTCTCCAAGGCCTTGTGTAGCTCATCATGGCTCTCATCTATGGTCTCTAAACAATCATGGAGAGCAGTCTTTTGGCGTTCGGTTAGATTCTTGGCAGCTTTGATCTTCTCTATAGCGTAGAAATTTTTCTGAACTGCCTTGATAGCGAGTTTTATGGACATCTCAATGACATCTTTTTGGGTGGCCAAGTTGTTGACAAGTCCGGGGACCGAGGCGATGGCTGAGAAGCACAAATCAGGATACATGGTGTTGCTGCACGAGGATTTGAGAATGGCATGAGATGCTGAACTATCAACAACAGCGATATTATTCTTGTGGGAATTTACGGCAAAGACAATGCCGACTGTGGTGGCAGCTAGCAGCAAGGAGGCAAAAATAGCCGAGAAGAGCTTTTTATTTTTCATGGGGTTGGAATTTTTGATTTCTTTCCTTGAATTGAGAGTGGGAACAGAGAATGGGAATGAAGGAAGAGGGGAGTGGTGCGCGGAATGGACTAGCAAGAAAGCGTGAGGGAGGTGGAGGAAGAGTGAAGAGAACAGTGGCTTCTTATATAGAAAAAGTTACATGTAACTATCATATAATTATCAAAATGTGGGTACGGAGCTCCAATTATCAATACTAAAAGTGAACTTGCCCTATCTTCACGGGCCATACTCTAAGAAAGTGGATTGCAAAGTGTAATACATACATACATATATACATACATATATATATATATATATATATATAGTATTTAATAAGCAGAAGGGAGAAACTGTTGAGATTTATTTTTGGTGAAAACTAGACTGCTGCTGCTGCTGTTGATGTAAATATATATTTTTTTATTATTTAAAATTTTAAAAATTCATTAATTTTTTTATAGGTATACTACAAATTATAAAACAAAAGGAAATTAACGAGTAATAGTTAATAATGATGATTTAATTAGTTTTAGTTTTATTTTTGTGCTATTGTTGATTTGGTGGTGGAATAAAATATTTTTCCAATGGACAATGGTGGCCCTCTGTTTAATTTAATTTGTATATGGCATAGGGAAGGGATGGAGGTATCCTTAAAAACTCTGCATTTATGAAAGCATGTTGAGAGAGAAAGAGAGAGAAAGAGAGAGAGAGAGAGAGAGAGTGTTTTAAGTTCAAAGAAAAATAAAATAAAATATATATATATAGCCGTTAAGCGTGAGAGGGCAGTTTTTCTTTTTTTTTTGTTGGGGTTGGGGGGGCATTCTTGGAATGTTGAAGCCAAACAAGTGGGGAAGGAAAGGCCATAAATGGAAAGGCGCACAAAGTCATTTTGAATCCGAATCGGTTAGTCTTTTATTTGATGCCTTGGGAGGGAGGGGAGGGGAGAGGGTCTCCCCAATAAAGAAAGAAAAGTGAAAGAAGAATTGAGTGATGAGATATCTTATCATTGAGACGAGAAATTCTCAGCGGAAAATGGTGACGGTCGGTTTCGATTAAAGGAAGGTGATATCTGATCTTCGGAAACCCTCATCCCCTCCCTCTCTCTCTTTAAATTTCTTTGTTTGTTTGTTTTTTTTTTTCTTTTACATACGGAAGCGATTGTTTCTTTTCTTCTTCTTCTTCTCCCTCTGTTTCTTTTTTTTGTTTTTGTTTTTGTTTTTGGTAAATAATCCAAAGAAAAGGTAATCTGTAAGTCCAGAGAAATCGATCGGTAAAAATACCAAGATAGATACGTACGCATTAGTGGTATGGAGAATGTACGCGATTCTTAGTCACGCAGAGAGATAGAGAGAGATTTTGCTTTGGTTTTGTGGTGTTCTTTATTTTATTTTATTTTATTTTTAGGGTTGGGGCTTAGATAATCTTGTCAATTCTACAGTGCCCTATTTATTTGTTAATCTGTCTTTACACCTTAAAAATAAAAGCACTGGTTTGACGCTTTTTAGAATAAATTGGAGATTTTCCCTCCTATTTCTCTCTGTGGTTTTCTTCTTCTTCTTCTTCTTCTTTTTGGGTTTTTTTTTTTTAATTTTTTTGGAGTGGTTTGGGTTGGATGGGTGTTGTCTTAAGTTGGAATTATGAAAGAGGATAATAAGCTTTTAGTATTTCCTTCTTTCTTTTCTTCTAAAGAAAGTAGCTTGGTCTTCTGGTTTATTCAGGGACTAAAAATAAATCCTTTGTTTCGTTCTGCTTAAGTGAGTAAGTTGGTATATTGTGGGAAAATTCGTATCTATATGTGTTTTAGTAGATTGCCCCCGTCTTATAATAGTATGTCTCTGATTCCCTTCTGCTAATGCGTCGAGGTTGAAAGTTTCACATCTCTCTAATTTAAGGTTCACAATTCAAGTGAAGGGAGCTGCTGCTGCTGAGATTTGACAACAAAAAAAAGGAGGGGGGGAATTACGGTCAGAGTTTTCTTCAACTTGCAATTCATCAGCCCTTAGAGGAACTTGCAAAAGGAAAAAAGAACATGGTCGCTGCTAAAGTATGAAAATTCCTGAAAACTATGTTCTGCAGTATATAATTCAGTTTTCTTTCTTTGTCTGTTTTACCACCCACTTTTCCCTCTATTGAACTTCTTATGTTTTTCAACTGCTAGGGAAAGATAACTGTGCGTGCCAATCAAGATTGGAACCCTCAAAGAACTGGTAAAACCATCTCTCTCTCTCTCTCTCTCTCTCTTTTTTTCCATTTTCATGATTTTGGGTTTTGATTGATTTTGTCCACATCCCCCCTCCCCCCCTTTTTTTTGTGGAACTTGTCCACCTTACCTATTATCTGTTTGCATGTGTTGAAACAGTGGGTGTACAAAGTTTCAGAGTTTATTCAGATTATGATAAGGCTAAGCTTGATACCACTAGGATGTAAGTGCATTCCAAGCCTGTATATCATCTGAATTTTTTAGTATTTTCTCCATATGGTCAATAATTGACTGAGTCTGTTTTCTTCTCCAGCAAATCATCCAAAGAAAGCCTTGTGCCCACAAGGTAATTAATGCTTCTAGACTTCACCAATGTGATTAGTAATTGATATCTTTCTGAAGCATATGTAAAGAAATGAGTGGACTCTGAAGATCTGGATTTTCTAAGTTAGGTTGTTTCATAATTTAGCCAAATTCTGAATAAGGCTTATTATCGTACAAGTTTTTGGTTCTGTGGGATCCATTAATAGAACATTGAAATTTGAGACCTGCATGTTTATAATTACAACATGGAGATTGTACAAGGAATGAGGAGAATTATGAGTTTTGGATCTCACAAGCTCAGTTATCATCATACCCTTGTGTTGCCTAGCTGCCTTTCCTTTTGGTCTTCCTGAAATTGTTTTCCTATTCCAATGAGAGATTAGAGAGCAATATGTTTTCTTTTCTTCACTTTTTTATAAATTTTTAACCCCTTTACTGATAAATACCACAGGAGTATACCTGAACCGGTGACTAAAGGAGCTCTTCTAATCACAGCAACTGATTCAAAGGTAATCACCCTTTTGTTGTCAATGCTTCATAGTTTCTATGGTAGTTTGGGTTGTATTTTCTGTAGTTTCTTCCAAAATAAAATGCCTTTTGCTTATATTTAACTTTTAATATCAAGGGAACTTTGAAAGGTGTGGAAAAGACCAAAGGCAAGCTTGATAGCTCGGGTATTGCTTAAGTTAAAGCCCAGATATTTTAAATGTCTTCTAATCCTTTTCTTTTAAGAACCTTTGTGGTCCTTACATAGGCCTTTATCTGTAAATCCAGATGGTAGAAGAAAACCATTGGCTGATGTAAGCAATTCTCGGGGCAACGTTTCTAGGAATGTGGTGTTTGATGGCTCAAAAAAAATGTGAGTGCCTCTGTAGCCTATATAAGTCCTGATCTGGTTATTTTTGAGTTCAAGAAGAGTATTTATTTCCTCTATGCTCTACTTTACTGCACACATGGGGTGTGCAAACAACGGCTTCAAAAGAAGCTATTCTTGTAAAATTGTGTAATCTTAGGAGTTTAATTTTGTAAAATTTTTTTACAAAAAATATGAAAGATAATCTGAGCCATTTAGATAGATTCCACATGGGGGAACTATCTGCTGTTTTCTTTCACTTCAAAGGCTCAGAAAAAGAAAGACATTATATGTGTACCCATGGAGCAAATGGAACAATGTCTTTCCTGTCTCTATTGCTTATCATTGTTTTGATTTATAAGGTGTAATTTCATTTAAGCATTCTATGATGAAGCAACATATTGTATATATTTAATACATGTGATCAAGGCTGATATTTATATGGCTCTCTTCTTGTCATGAATTTTAGTAGGATCTCAGTGGGTTCAGGTTCAAGGACTAAGATTCTTACATCAAGAAAATCCTCAGTGGGTTTGGTATGTAAATGAAAATCCATATCAACTTGTTTTTGTTTAGTGGCATGTTGCTTTTGTTAAAACTGCAAATTAGAACTAGGAAGAGATACCTGAGAATCTAAGGCACTAGGTTAAGTCACACAAAAACAGATTATATACATAGTAATTGTGGTAATGCTAGGGGAGAGACAGAGGACATACTATTTTCGACTAGATAGTACAGAAGTCCCTCAAGTCAGTTTCTCTGCAGTCAATTCCTACCCATTGGATTAGTTTAATGATAGAGTTTGTTTTCATTGCTAGCATTATCATTGTTTTGCAATTCTTTTCCTTCTAAGTTTTTTCACTCCTTTCCCATCTAAAAAAAAAAAAGCATTTCCCCTTCAGACATGAAGAGAAGTCAGTGATATCTTTATTTTATTTTATTTTTTTCACACAGGGTAAAATGAGAGACAATTTGAGTCAAAAAGTTCCTGACTCCCACATAAAAAGGAGAGGTGACTTCATCACTTTGCACATTTTTATTCTCATGGATTGTGTTAGGTACTTACTAGTCTTGAAAAGTTAGGTGTAAAAGATCTAAGGGCTGCTTCCAACGATCAGAGGATCCAAATTAAGAATCCTAGCTGTAAATCTACAGCTGATAATGGCAGGTATATGCAGTTATTTTTGGTGTCTTTCTATCTATACGAAAATATTAATCCTTAGGGCAAACCTGTCACCACTGGCTAAAGATGTTTTACACTTTTCTTATGTAGCCAATTCTAACTTTTGGTTGTGAACAAATTTTTAATTATGTTCTTATGTTGTCAGGAGGACTGCAAAGACTTCAATTCCACCAATGAGGTTTGAGAACCTTCATGCTAATGCATTCTTTTTTTGTGATATCTGCTGTTGGTCTGAAACTTTTGTTATCTTTATCTTCCTGAAGGAAGTCATTGTCTATATCAAGTGGGGTCAAACAGGCAGATACAAGCAATGCAAAGGTTGTATCCTGTTGCTATCTTGTTTCTTACATCTGAAAATGAACAGTATTGTGGTATCATGTCAAATTTCTTAACAAATTATTTCTGGTTATAGTGGTCATCTTATTTTTGTTCCTTTCTGTCTTTGTTTTCACTTTACTCCCACAATTTTGCATGTAGGAAAATGATCAAAGCTTTGAGAAAGCAAAGAGAATCAGTGGGTTTCCCAGTGAGTTGTAGTGAGCTATTTTTCTGTGGCTCATGGTTCTGATATTTTAGTTCATCTTTGTTATTTACACTGTCACTTGTATTTATTCCATCTCTTGACTCCAGTTAAGGCCAAAGTGGGTAACAAAGCTGTGCGACGTGTGAGCATTGGCAGGAGCCATCTGTGGAGGAACAGAGTGAGTGATGGCTTTATAATAATGTGAGTTATAATATATTCAGTCTTTTTCAAGGAAATTTATTATGTTGTCATATTTCTGCTTGTGCCTATATCTTTTTACAAGAACATTTAGGCACATTATTCCTTTCACTTGAATATTTTAACAATTCCATAAACAAATTTGTCTTCATATAGACAATTCCAGCATGTTAATATCACAAACCAAAGCATTATATCACAGGAAAAATTGCATATTCTATGTTCACTTCATATTATATTGTGATAGCATGGGCAGTTTTTCAATACTGTTTCCAATTGTTAACTGTTAATCTATTTTATGCACTTCATAGATCCCTTTAGGGGTTAATATCATGTGCTTGAAATTTTCATGGATTTCACAGGCAGTTGATACCATTAGGCTGAGAGTAACTAGTTCATATTCTTATAACTAGGGCTCCCAGGGATGAAATCAATGTGGGTGCTCGTGCATCATCCAGAAATTCTGTCAGGGTATGCAAAATGTTTCCTTCATTATTTTGAATTTTTTCTAAGCTATAAAACACCTTCATTTGTTGTTTTAATTCTCTTTGGTTAGAGAGACATGTATTTGGGTAATCACTAATTTCTGTGTTTCTAATGTGTCATGCAAGAGGAACATGCCTAACTCCTCATCATGTAAATTACAGACATTTTTTATACCATATTATGCAATCTTGTGGAAATTTGGCAGACTCTTACTATAGAGCATGCATTATTTTTAGCAATTCACATTGCTGGATATTAGCACAGGGCTAAAATCACACACAAGTCTACTTCTAGATATTATACCACTGATTAGTAAGTGATCATTGCTGAAGACCACCTTCCATGGCTACATCTAGATATTACGTTGCTTGGTAAGTTTGAAACTTACCAAGGTTTTTCAGGTTAAGACTTGCCATTTGTTCACATCAAATCAGCAGGTAACCATGTTGGAGCTAGTGACTTGCTCTATAGCCTTCATGGCCTCATTGCCAATGGCTCACTTCCTTTAAGATGCCATAAATAATTAGATTTTGAATCCCATTCTGTTAGGGAATCCTCAAAACACTAACTTCACGCAGGATAGTTCAATGTACTTAAAGAAACCATCATTTGGGGGTTTTGTTTTCATTGTCCAGATGTGTCTATATGAAATTATTTTTAACAACGTATTGATCTTCTTTCCTCTTCATGGTTACGGATATTTACTTCTTTTCTGTAATGCATGGTTCAGCCAATGGTAAAGACTACAATAAAGGAATCCAATACTTGTAGAACCTCAAGATCCAAGTGCAAGTCAGATACGAATAAATCTATATTGACGGCTGGATTCCTGTCGAAGAAAGAACCAGAAGCTCTGACAACTTCTCATCCAGAGAACATTCCTATAGAGTTCTATCACACAACTCAAGAACTTCCATCCAAAGGCCACGATGAGTTGACTAAAACAAAACTAGGTTCTGTTGGCAGGAGAAAGTCAGACCGCCGGAGATCTTTTACATCTTTATTGATGAGTAGATCAGAGGTTGGTCCATTCTGCATTATAATGATTTTTCAGTCCTCCTGCATTTGTCTGACGATACCTGTTGTTTCGCAGTCACTAGAAAAAACCGGCAAAGTTAGTAAGAAGGAAAAACTACCATCTATAGATGATAATTGCAATCAATTGGAAGTTGCTGAATATGTCGATGAGATCTATCAGTATTATTGGGTTTCAGAGGTAATCTACATATGTTCCTATATTATTTTGTTTTTGTGGTGCTTATACTGTATTGGTCAGGATACCTTTGAATATGCTATATGCAGTTAAAGTGCTCTACTAATTAGTATTACTGCTTTTAGACCTTGGGAACTGAAAACCTCTGTTCTATGGGTAAGCCCATTTTCTCGTTAGACTGATGGATGTGTCACTGGTCTTGTTATCAAAACATATCCACTTAGCTGGACATAATGAGCATAGCCGGAATTTTCATCTAAATCAAAGAGGGTAAAAGTTTTAGCTTTTAAAATAGTTTCTTGCTAATCAGGACGGCAAAAAAATGTGCATGCATGAAAAGTTCTGTCCTTAACATGTTAAAAACCAATGGGCCACAAAATATTCTTCAGTTTGCTGGCAGTTTTGAAACAAAACTTTCTTCCATTAAATTGAACTAAGTGAATGTTTTAAACAAGAAAAAGAATTGATCATGTATGTCAATGTGCCAAATTTTCTGCAATACTTGGTGTCCTTTAGGTACATTGTTTAGAAGAACAGCACATGGAATGGTGAAAACTGAGTAGTCTGTTTTCAGTTGGCAGCCTCTAGTGATACTAACATCTTGAAAGCAATTATTTATGGTGCATATATTGACTGTTGTACTTGATTATTTTCTTATTGAAAATGAATCTCTAGAAAAACTTGCTCTTGAGTTGAAGTGGGTAGCAAGCTAAATGGAGGATGATTACATGGTATCATTATAGTCTTGGATAAAGTGAGTTTTGTTAAATCTTGAATACATCATAAAAATTAACTCGTGTCATCAAGATATGCATCTTTGCAATCTGTGACCTCGTCTTATTCTCTAACATAGTCCAACTTTACATGTTTTCTTATTCATACTTTGCCTATCTAGCTGCTAAGCACTAGTGTTTGCCTAAACTAAATTGGCTCATAAATGCAGGCACAGAATCTCTCCCTGGCAAATTACATGTCAATGCAGTCAGACGTTACACCTCAAATGCGAGGCATATTGATCAACTGGCTGGCTGAAGTATACATATATCTTTCTTTAGTAGTCTTCCAGCCTTTTTGTTGTAACATAAGTATCACCACTTGGCCCAATTTCTGTACTAAGATGATCTCTGTTCTGGTTACAGGTGCACTACAAATTTGACTTAATGCAAGAAACACTATACCTTATGGTCACATTGTTAGATCAATACCTATCTCAGGTCCAAATTAAGAAACAAGAGATGCAGTTGATTGGTCTTACAACATTGTTGTTGGCTTCCAAATATGAGGACTTCTGGCATCCAAGGGTACAAATCAATGTTTAAAATTTGCACATTTCATGCAAATATCTATCTGAAGTGTATGAATTTGACTTTCCTTGGTTTGATTACGTTATCAATTTTTTTCCATCTTTGTATAACTGATTTCAGGTAAAGGATTTAATCAGCATCTCAGCTGAGTCATACACAAGAGATCAAATGCTTGTTATGGTATGTGTGCATTTCAAAATACTGTCTTTGGAAATTGGAATTGAATATTTGGCTGTGTACTTGGAGGCCCTTTTTTGACTTGTCCTCCTTTTCTGCTATTATTTTCCTATTCCTATTCTTCACCTCTCTAGGAAAAGCAATGGATGCTGGGTGCAAGAGGATTTTCTCCACAATAGACTAACTAAATACATCTTTTCACTTTGTTCAACAAAATACCCACATTACCTACAAACTTGTGCAATGTACTTACAGGCTGATAGTGATCCACAACATGCCCTGTACCTGAAAGACTACAGTTTAAAAGTAAAATGCATTCTAAAGTCACTCTTTCTTGTACTTCAGGATACATAATACTAGCTTTTCTTTTCAGGAGAAACTCATTCTCAAGAAATTGAAGTTCCGTCTAAACTCACCTACCCCGTATGTCTTCATGTTAAGGTTTCTCAAGGCTGCCCAATCAGATCTAAAGGTAAACTACTGAATGTGGCTATATGATGAGGTCTTTTGTTGCAGCTTACCTTAGGAATACATATAATAAAAGCCTCTCATCGTTTGACTCCAATGGCAATCCTAAATCTACTAACGCATTATTGCTTTTCTAATCCTTTTGTTCCCAGCTCGAACATCTGGCATTTTACCTCCTCGAGCTGTGCTTGGTAGAATATGAAGCTTTGAAGTTCAAACCTTCAATGCTGTGTGCTTCAGCTATCTATGTTGCTCTGTCTACCCTGAAAAAGGCTCCAGCTTGGACTCCTCTGCTTGTCAAGCATTCACATTATGAAGTCTCTCAAATCAGGTATAACTGTTCCTAAATCATTTTGTTTAACAGTATTTATTGATGAACTTAACTTTTAACTTGATCATGTGTAGGGACTGTGCTGAGATGATACTGAGATTTCAAAAAGCTGCTAGCAAGACACAGTTAAAAGTCACCTATGATAAGTACATGACATCAGATCTCAGTCATGTTGCTGCAATAAAACCTCTGGAAGAGCTTCCATTTTAATTTTAAATGTGTAGATGATATTCCTCGTACATATGCTCTTGAATTACGTTCAACTGTTATACAGTACTTGCGAAGGGTGAATCTATGCTCCGGAAATTTCTTGAGTTCTTATGATAAGCCTCCAGCCCCCTTCTTTATTTTGCTTTTGTCACTTTTGACATCTAAAAAACTTATTTAGTGTCCCTTGTGCACTGCAGGATTGATCTACTTATATATGCCTCGGGTGGCTGTAATCCTTGACAATTTTAAAAAAGATTTAAGGGTATGAGCTGCTGTGGGGAAACTGTAAGACTTTTTAGCTGTTACTGATGTTGGTTTTGTTACATTGCTCTGAGGGACTTACTGGGAAGCAAGGGTTTTTGTATACATAGATTTGACGGATTGTAAGTTGTATTTTACCACTATCTTGACGCAGAGCTTGTTTCTTATTAGTATCATCATATGGCTCTATTATTAGCCTCAAGTTCTGATGTATGACACAGATATGCTAGCGATTTTATTTTATTTTTTCACATTTTTGCTGAACGCTTGTTTACTCTCTCTCTCTCTCTCTTTCTGGAGTTCATTTCTGTTTTTATTACATTGTAATGCACATTCGCTTTCATGAATTTCCAATGAAGCGAGAACTATCATCTTCTTAGCTTTGATTGCCTGTGCGGAACAATACTGCTCTGCCAATTTTCTATTTTTTGCCTCATGTTTCATTCCTGTTTCTAAAGATACAATCTGATGTTCCTGGTTTTTGCCAATTCCCGAGTTTTCGTTGCTAGTAGAGTGTGGGCAGTTTCACCCCGATGACGTTATTAACAAGCTATGCTGCACTGAGAAAACCAGGAACAAGGCTCCCTCGAATATTTGCGCTTTGGCATTAATAGCTCCGCTCAAAAAGATCCTTTCAACCCATGCAAGAAAGATAGGAAGTACCCTAATATGTGATGACATTCCTAACATTCATTATGATCTTAACAAGGGAGAGAACTTTGACCTTGTTAAAATTTCCATCATGTTTTCATCACTCACACAGTAACCTCTGTTCATTAATGCCTCGGCAAAGACAGACCAGAATTCTCTTTGCTCGTTCCCAACAGAACCGCAAGCATGAAGGTTAGGTAAGGTCAGAAGGCCAAGTACACAAGGAAATAGCACAATTAAAAGTCCCATGTAGGACACTTGATTCTAGTGACAATGAACAAAATCTTTTGAGCCAATAAATAAGTATAACATTAAGAGAATAAGCCTCATGAGATGGTTATACATTATTCCCGCCACAACATCCATGAATATAATACCAGGGATTTACAACATGCACCAGGATTGAGTTGCATGTGCTATGCCATGGAAGTTATTTCCACTTAAAAGAGTTTGATATTCCCCCAATGTTTTTAAGGAGTGCAAATCACCAAATTATTTCTTCGTTCTTCTAAAGCATACTATGAGTTCATCAATGCATTTAAACATGTCATACATAATGCTGAACCAAAATCAGGTGTGTCCATAACAAAAGTATAAGTAAGTCCGTGTTCTATGATACCACAACCACAAGCAAGGTCAAGCATAAACCATCCTAAAGACTGATTGAAAGAAAAAAAAAAGAAAGAATCATGAAAGTCAAGCAATTCTTCTAAGGATGAGAACAGGTATAAAGGTCAACAGGAACATAATCTATTTTACTTGGATTTTAACAACCTTTTCCAAAAGTGAAAAAACTTGTTATGGAATTTTAGAGAATGATTCTCCGAATGCAAAAGGCATATGGAGTGGCAAGAAATCACTTGCAGCTGGGCACAAGGTCCAAAAATCTAACATTTAACATTATTGGATGTAGAAAATTAATGTAAAAGTGAAACCAACTTTATTAAATAACTACAGAATAATCTGTCTACACCAAGATCTGACCTATTACATATATGAAATATGCACCAGCTTCTCCGTTCCCACTAACACAAGAACCACATTTTTAACTCTCCCAACATTCTTGCATATGTACATGCAACCTTATCTCCCAATAAAAACCCATTATTTGATGTCCTCCAATATACTTTTCTTCATATTAGCTTGTTGGTAGGTATTTGATCAATCAAAATTCTCCATGCATGTCACTGTTTCAAGTACCTCACTAGCTATGAACAAGTGGCCATATTATCCTGCACAAGCAATTGGTAACTTTCTTGATCCAATGTCTCCCTGACCACACGATAAAACTCCAACCATGAAGATGAGTAGGTGTCCACAGGCCCCCACAGAAACGTTGGGTTGGGGCTAGCTGGGCAAGCAGCCACTAAATCCAATACAGAGGCCGCTGGTTTCAGCGACTGAGGGAAATTAAATGCCAGATTATCTACTTTGTGTTCATAAATTTTGCCATTTCTATCCAATTTATACCTTGAAGTGCCTTGAAATTGTCCCTTGGCCTCCCACGGGACCCTGGGGACACCCTTTAAGTTCCACCTAATCAGTATCGCATTCTCTGAAGGTTGCCAAATCCTATATATATCAAGTGAAATCTCTCTGAACAACATCTTACTGTGGAATCTCAGCGCCCAAAATATCAACTTATACTTTTCAATGCCAGTTAACGTATTCAAAGGGTCAATAAAAGTCATATCATCCCTGAGAAAACAATCAAATACAAAGAAAAATCCTAAACTTGCTCATCAATCAAACGGAATCCAAAGAACATACGAAATACCCAGAAGAGGAAATTACCTATAAATGTCATAATTGAGGTCCTTTGAAAACAACAAAGGCAAATCCTCACGGAGGGTCCGGACAGCCAGCCCAAGGTTGACATAGAATTCGTCTCTTTCGTGCTGCTGCTTATCCTGTGAACCTGGTGGGGTCCTAACCTGTGCATCCTGGAGTGGAGGGAAGAGAGGGGTATTACTATTTGTAGGTTTAGTTGTTGTTGTTGCTGCTGCTACTGCCCGGTAATGGGAAGATGGAAATTGGGATTGGTGAAGGATTGATTTATCTCTATCTTTTGAGGTCTTGGAGGAGGAGCTGACAAGCAGAGAAGGAGGGAGGCTTTGCAATAGAAAAGCCATCAACTTTCTTCAATTTTGAGGCAAAGTTCTTAGCTTTCCATGTAGAGAGAGAGAGACAGAGAAGAAAGAGATGACTTTTTTATGTCTTGTAAAAAAAATAAAAAAAAATGGTGGGGGGTCTTTACGATTTTTGAGTGGTTTTAAACGTGGCCAAGGGAGTGTGGCGTGTCCCCGTTTAATTTTCAGATTGAAAAAATTCTGCAAAATAAATACCTGTCCTAAAAAAAAAAGGTTTCTTTCGCAATTTGGCTCCTGTACCTTGTTATAATGTTTAAACTAGAACACATTTTCCAATTAAATTAGAAGCAAACATACAAATATTTTTTCAACCTTTCCTTGTTTAAGCAAAACTTAATTTGATTGGGCAAGATTTTAATGACTATTCCGGTATTCCCTCCCTTTTGAAGTCCTAATTGGATTTGGGGAAAATATAGAATTCGGAGTTTTATACTAAATTCCCCAAGTCAGTCAGTCAGTCTTATTTTTCTCATAAGAAAAATCCAAATATTAAAGATCCCAAAAGTTGAACCTTTTAAACTCCATTGGTTTCCCCTTCCCAAAAGTAAAAAGAGAAAAAAGTTTGCAGACAATGTTTTAGCATTGGGATATTTGAAGAAATTATACTTTTTTCCGTATGCTTAAGAGAAAAAGAGAGAGGAGAAAAATAAAACACCAAAAAAAAAAACAAAAGAGGGCAAAAAGTGCAAAAGCTGTCAACATTTTGAATGGTTTGGCCTAAGTAACTTATATTTATTTTCTCCATGGCATCCTTTATATCATATAGGAAATATTATTGTGTCAGTCATAAGCATTTTCTTTCTCCAAAACAAACTTGATAGTTGATTTTAAGAGAAAATTTAAAAACATCTTAGTTCATCCAAACCAAAAACAAGTTGAAAAATCAACTATTGGGTAACGAAATTCTCTTGCTCAAAATTATCAACTTCTCTTAATTTTGCATGTAGAGTTACAAGTGAGACGCATTCTCTACAGATCATTTCAGATTGGTTATCATTGAGGATTGACATACAAGTCCACGAGTTTATTTCGAATTAGTTCTCACCTATCAAGATAGAACCGGTAACCCAGCTGTAATAATAGAGGTCCAACATTCCCCTCAATTATGTCTTAAGAACACTTCCAGGATAAACACTCACGAGAACCGAGCAGAAATTTCCAATACCAACTTTATTAGGATATAGAAATGAGGTTTATGACTTTAAATGGAAATTAGTCACATTGCTGTGACTATATAGCTATTGCAGACACCATTATTATGATTTCTCAGTTCAGCTCCGTTTCCATTGTTAAGTACAATGACTAATTGACCATAAGGCACAAGAATCATATAATGCAGCAAATGATCATATCAAGCAAGACATAATGAATACCAATCAACCATTCACTTGAATTTCATTCATAGTTTCATATCACATCACAACAGAGCCCTTGAAAAGTAAGACCACATAAAAATAAAAAAAAAAAGATGTGGATGAATCTGAATGCATTTGCTTAATGATCAAAACAAGCAATGCCAGAATCTCAGCAACCACATTAATGTTGGCAACGTACAGCACTGAAACACTATTGAGGAAGTGCAGCAGAGACTCTAATTTGTTGCCTTTCACAGATGCTATGGCCATAAACAGAGAATAAGACTAAACAGAATGTATGTTCAACAAGGATGATTATTACTCTTCGTGACAATACAAAAACTTGTGAAGAATACCATCAACCAAGTGAATTGGATAGCATGAAAATCATTAAAACAACCCACTCTCAATTCCACATGTTTTAGAAACATAGGCAAATAGTATATAAATTTGGGAAAGCCAGAAATCTTCATACTTAATCACAATATGCAACATTATATATATATTCAAAGGAATATCGAGTACAAAAGAGAAATATCATCCTAAGCTGCTACTGGTTCATGAGCGACCTCATGGTGAACACACTGCCAATTTAATTTTTTTCACTAATCCAACTTCAAAATCAGGGAATATGATATATATAAAAAAGAAAACAGGTGAGGAGTGCAAAGCCATTAGGAAAACCAAAGGGAAAAACGTAGAGAGGCTCAGAAAAAGAGATATAATTGACATCAACAAGCCCCACTTTATGAACTTTCATAATTTGATGGTATAATTCTTTCAGTCATCAGAGCCCCCTTTTCACAATTGGTTAATAAAAAAAATTTAAGAATTAAAACACAAAGACACAAGTGAATAAAAGTCAGGAGAATGGTAGAGAGAGAGAGGAAGGCCTCAGAAGCTACAGATGTATAAAGACACATCAAAGATTGAATCTTTTCAGATGGTGCGGACAAAAATTTTATACATCACTGGCCACCCCACCTTCCCCAAAAATCAAAATTTCAAACTCACAACAAAAATAAAAAAACCAAAGCTTTTAGAGAGCTAGAGCTTTGGAGAGATATGGAGAGAGAGGCTATTGCCATTGGAGGAGAGGAGTTGAAAGGGTAGAGGCGGACGAGGAGAGAAGAGGGGAAACGTTAAAGAGCGGATTAAATAGGGAGGATTGGGAAGGAAAACCCTAATGAGGGGGTTATAGAAATTGGGGTGGCCAAGCCGACGAGGCGAGCATACCTTTGGTGGGACTGTGGGAGTGGGACAGACCCACCCAAAGCTTAATGGGCTGAGTTAAGTGCCCATGAAATCATTTTTGTTGGAATGAGCCCTGCTTTGCTTTTCTATCTATCTATCTATATTAATTTTTTGCTTCAATGATTCAATCCAAAATACTTCACAAAAATAATGTCACTGTTGCTGACAGCTCAAATTGTGAAACGCCGAAGCCCCAATTCCGTCACGCGCCCCGTCCACCCCCTTTCGTTTCATTCGAGCCGATCTCTCTCGCTCTCCTACTTCTTCTAATTAAAACAATCTTAGGGCTTGCTTGGGTTTGGTCGTCGTCGTCGTCGTCGTCGTCGTCGTCATCATCATCATCACCAATCATCATTTTCATCGAAAGATCCAAACATGGTCACTTCTCATCTCCAACTACTACTGCTACTGCTACTGCCACTGCCACTGCTACTGTTACTACTACTTGTGTCCTAATTTCTTTCTACATACGCATGTCCTTTCTTGTTTGCTGTCTTCATAGATTCTTTTTGATTTGATTTATTGTTTTCTGTTTCTTTTTTTATTTTATTTTTCAATCGATTGATGGTTTCATCACGTCTGTTGAATCTTGCTTCAATTCCTAGTGGGACTTGAAGAATTGAGGAGACGAGTAAAGTAGATATTTGCATCTTCAATTAATGATTAGAGTCCAAATTTTCTTTCTTTCTTTCCTTCTTTTTGTCAAATTAAAAAAAAAAATTAAAGAAGAATCTAAGAGCAGAAAGAAGAAGTGCGTGTATGTTTTGATTTGTTTGGGGTCTGGTTGGTTTTTTTAGTTACGGTCAGTGATGCAGCCGACAGTGGATAGAGTAATCAGCATTCATCAAATGTTTTGATGTAATCGAAGCTTATAATTAGACAATTGTTTGATTCAAGACTTTTCTTCTTCTTCTTCTCTTTTTATTTATGGGTTTATCCTGCCAACTCTATGCTTCAAAATGATTGCGGTAAATGCGAAACATAGTAGCTGCTTGCCTTTTATCTCATCGCTTCTAATCCTTATGGGAACTAAGCAAATGTTTGCAGTTTCATTGTAACTTCTGTTGTTTCCAAATTTTGTGGATGGGATGGATTAGTTTATGATCCATTTGTTGATGTGTCTACAAGGTGGTCATGATTCTATGGATTGCCATCCCCCATCCCCTCATTTGTTTTTACCTTGGTTTGACAGCACAAGTTAAATAGAGGTAACCGTGACAAGCTCCAGCAGTTCATCAATATAACTGGTGCAAGGTAATATGCTGTCTACAATTTTGATTTTATGTCTTGGTGTTTCCTTGATCATCAACTTTTGGTGAAGAATTCATTTGCACATGGTGTTATGTTGTCTTCTTAAATTTCTTTAAGTGTAATATCCTATGATGAGATGATTTTAACTAAGTCTTTTAGATAGTTTTTGTCGGTGGAACCTTGTAAGACACAGTTGCTCCTTTGGGGGGGGACTTTCTCTGTGTGCATCTTTCTTTTAAGGCTCACATGTGTGACTGTTCAATAGTTTTTCACATGTGAATCAATCAAAGAGATCCATGCATAAGCTCTTGTAACCATCAATTATTTCCACTATTAGTGTGTTATTTCTACTGGAAATATGTTGAAGTATCATATATATGCCAACATCTTTGTTTGTTTTGAGCTGCAAGTACTTGGATTGCGAACATTGCTTGAAGTCAAGTATGATGTCAACCAATCCAAGCCTTGACCAATTCAATTGTGTATGAGTGACATATTTATGATTGCAGCTTGAATATTGACGGCTAGCATAATCTCTGTGTTTGTCAACTCTCCGAATAACATAACATGGATAGGTGAAATCCTTAGTCTTTAAGCTGCTAAGCATGCCTATTTTGAATTCCATTGGCACATGACCTTCAGCTTTGGAGAAGTTCATTCATGTGGTTTTATTCCCACCAATCATTTTAATTAAGAATGGCACTAGATGTCCTGTTTGATCAAATTTCTTTCTATTCTTATCCTGGATCTGTTTAAAAAGTTTACGTGCCTGGAGATAGCTGCTTTCTAGTCATCTCTCCGTGTGTGTGTGTCTCTCTTTCCCTCCCCCCTGACAAAATGAGTTATTAAATCAATGTTCACTGGGAGTATACAGATAGTAATTTCCTTCAAATATTAGCAAATTCTACCAAATCAAAATAATCCAGAAGCTAACTCTCTTTGCTTCTAAAAAAGTTAGGTACAAGGAAAAAAATTATGAGACTATTTTTCGAGCACCGCTTTATTTTGATCCTGCATTTTTTAAATCCCTCAATTTTTTTGTAGCATTTTTTAGTTAGCAGGCATGTAGCTTCATTTCCTCATTGTCAACTTTTCGTGATGATGTTAACTGAAGTTCAAATTTGTTGATGTATCTCATAGTAATGATGAAAACTCAATTAAGATGATCTAGATGCCACATTGTTGATTTATTATAAGCGAGAAAAAAATTACATGATTGAGATTTTGAGCATTTGTTTTCCTTTTCAAGATAATGTCCACAACGCTCAAAAAGTGCTGAAGTGTTTTTGCAGTTCAAAGTGCATGCCAAATGCTTCATATAATGACTTAGTTGTGATGATGGAGGTGGAGGTAGCAATTGTTGTTGCTAATGATTTAGTAGTTTTCAAAATGCAGTGACAAAGTTGCCCTTCAGGCCTTGAAGGCTAGTGACTGGCATCTTGAAGGTGCATTTGATGTGTTCTACGGCCAGCCCCAGATAAGAACATTTATTGATTCTAGGCATTTGGAAGAGCTTTACAAAAGATATAAAGGCAAGCTTCATTATCTATGGACTTTTTGTACTGCCAATATTTTTTTCTTGGAATATCTTGCTTGCATTTTGACATAATCCAGATTATCCACTAAGAATTTGATCTTTGTGTTAATCAAGTTTCTCCACAATCTGTGCCCTTTGTTTTTTCTCTTTTGGATGATCGAGGATGTGTTTTAATGATTTGTACAGTATTTGCCTAGTTGAGATCCCTAATGTCATTCTTTAAGGAATGCTGTCTATTTTCTTATGCCTTGTTTGTCCATTCCCTTGAAACACATAAATCTTTTTGTTAGAGTAAACTTGGTTTTGCTTGTCTCTATGGATGAGCCATTGATTAATGGAATTTATTTAACTGTCCCAAAACTTCATTATTGAAATTCAGTGGTCAAAAATTTTGTCCAGTGACAAATTTAGAAAATCTGTTGATCTGTTGCAGTAAACACCTTTGAAGACCAGACCTTCTTTAGCATATCTCAGAAGATGGTTTTCACTAGCAAATACTTATTCAAAATGTTTTTGCAGATCCTTATTCTGATATGGTACTAGCTGACGGTATAACTCTCCTTTGCAATGACCTCCAGGTAACCAAGTCTGATTTCTGATAATTAACATATTGACTGACAGCCATGGATTTATCGTGCAACTTATAATTATGCTTTGAGTTGCCTTATTACATTATCTGTTAACTTTTGGATGTTATGTGAATGACATGGACCCGAGTGAATGACCTGCTCATGGTTCAGGCAGAGGGCATCATTTCCCATTAAAATTTTCCTACTTAGTGTGGGCTGATTAAAAACTGTAGAAAGCTCAAGCCAGAACCATGAACAGGTTGCAAGTATTTTTGATGTTTAATGCACGCCATCTCTTTTTTTGTTTTTCTTGGCAAAATTAGAGAAAATTTCCACAAGATTGGATGCAGATTGTACTTGAAATTTTAGTTCCAAGAGCTGTGGAACCTAACCTTAAATGCTGAAGGACTCAAGTATTGATAAATATTAAATTTTGGGAACTAAGCTTAGTTGTGAAACAAGTCTCATTGATGTTCTACAGAATTTTTTCTGACAATATAACTTGTTTGACCTCAGATTTATGGAAAACTTAATGACATTTTTCATCACAGAAAAGAATGGAAAAGCCAATCTTGTTGATGAAAGAACTTAACTGTAGTCAAAAAGAGATTTTTGCAACAAACTTCAGAATTTTTTTGTACTCTTTTCTTTTTCTGTTATATTAATTTTAATAACATTTTGAGAATTTTATCTTCTCAGGTGGATCCTCAAGATATAGTCATGGTATGTATATGCTCCTAAATGGATCCTCAGGATATAGTCATGATATCCCCAAGATATCAGTGGCTCATAGGATGCTTCTGTTCTTCATTTGCTTTTAGTTTTGATCCTTCATTTTATATTTGCAATGTATGCTGGCTTTAACTTCTAGTTATCAAAATATGTGTTACATTACTGGTTGATTGTCTTGCTAACATCTTCTTAATTATTTTTGCAGTTAGTTCTTTCATGGCACATGAAGGCTTCCACAATGTGTGAATTCTCCAAACAAGAATTCATTAGTGGTCTACAAGCACTAGGGTTGGTGCATATGTATAATCGTGTTTGTTCAGTGTATCAAATTAGTTTACAAATAGATGCAAATATTAGACTACCCTAATCAGAAATTAACTTAAGCTAAATTGATGGCAGGATAGATTCCTTGGAGAAGTTTCGTGAAAAGATTCCATTCATGCGCTCGGAGCTAAAAGATGAACGTATGTGCAGTGGCATGAATTTTCAAGAACCTGTTTTGGAATTGATTGTAATATGTACTTCTTATTTTAGTTTTAAGTGAATATGTTTCATTTTGGAAACATAACATAAATATAGGAACAGGATCTGCTTACACTTGCATGAAACCCACAAATTCTTGCAATGTTCCATCATTTGTGTATTGTTTAATTATTTTAAATAATTTTATTCAACTGTTTTATACTCTTGCCGCACATGTAGCACACTTTGTATGGTATTTGTTTATGTATTTCCTGATTTGTTTATCTGCATGCTCCTATAGACAAACTTGATTTATGAAAGCACTGTAAAGGTATTCCATGTACACAAATATGTCTCCACCTCACAATCCTAGAAGGCTGGCTGTCAATCTTGATATTTGATTAGCATGAAAGTTGATGCATTTACTTTTCGAAAACAGAAAATTGGTATGAAGGGTTTAAGAGTTTCTATAACATGCACTTGTATCAAGATTATTCTACTCACTTTGTGCATGCACTCTGCATCTATATTGAAAAGTTTTTTCTTTCAATATAATTAACTTCTTAAAGTTAACTCCTCTTTTGATTCCAGAAAAATTTCGCGATGTATACAACTTTTCATTTGGATGGGCAAAAGAAAAGGTATGCATATGAGCTTGGTTTCTTACATGTTCATGATGATACCCAACATGTTATGGAAAATTAATTTATCTCTTAGCTGCTAGATTTACAAATAAGAAATTCAGATTCTATCGAATAGTAGTTTCCTGTTCATTGATAGATCAGCAGCTGCTAACACCTCAACAACTTAAAGTGATTGCGCTATATCTTGCTTTGTTGCTTTGTTATGGTGATTTGTCTGTGGTTTATTTTGTTGTTCAGAGGTCTGTCTCCGGAATACAGAAGAGCACTTGCTAAATTCATCCTGTTGCATTTGCTTCTTTGAATAACAGATAATTGGGGATAAAATAAATTCAGCCTTAGCAATTGCTGAAATATGTCTTGGCAGTTTCTTTGTGGTTATATGTGTAGACCATTTTTTTTTTATGTCCAAAGCTTGTATGGATGGTTCATTTAGTTTATTGTTCAAATATTTTTATTGCGCTACATTCCTGATGTTATGCTGATACACACTTTTCTTCATTGATTCAGGGTCAAAAGTCTTTGGCATTGGATACAGCAATTGGGATGTGGCAATTGCTATTTGCTGAAAAGCATTGGCCATTGGTTGACCAATGGTGCCAGTTTTTACAGGTAGCTCAAGAGTCAATTTTTTTCATGCATCACTTATAATTAAAATGAACAGTTCACTTGGGATTCTGGACAAGGGCTAGTGGTTGCCTTGTTCTGGACATGTAATGCTCATAAATCATTATTGTGAGATATTTATGGGTGTGCTTCTATGTGCATGGATCCATGCTTCCATACAAAATCCAGATTTCTGGTGGGGGAGATCTGGGAGATGGTGGCTAGAGATGGCATATATTACTGCCACCTTTTATTGACAATATTGTTTTTATCCCATTTTTTAATCATTTAACTGCTTTCCTACATCTGGTCCATCTTGAACAGAATCAGCACGTTTCTTCTTGTGTTTTGTTGTTCTCCTAGATCTCGTGAGGGACTGGCTGTAAGATAATCTTTATAGCCTGGTGCCATGGGCATCTGAGGTAGAAGGGCACCAAATTGTTGAAGCTTGATTCTCATACTGTTCTAAAATTTATTTCTGGGGACTGGGATGTGCTTAATTGTGCAGTGATTGCATTACCCGGAACTTGATACCCTTTGCATTAGGAGGGACATATTCCTTGCCATTTAAGGTTGTGTGATAAGGTTAGTTGTTTTAGTTTGATATCCAGGGGCCAATATGGTTAATAGAAGTGCAATATTCCAGATTACCTCTGCTTAGAGGATATTTAATCCAAATGATGCTTGTATTCGTCCTTAGTGCATTATGTAGGATTTGTGGAAATGAAAGGTCTGGAATGTAAGCTTTGGACTATTGTGTTGGCTTCAGCTTTCCCCTTTTATACCATGCACATTCGTTTGATACTACAATGTTTGAAAACTTAAGAGCTCCTGCAATTTTCAATGACAAAATAAGGGTGCTGCGGATTGCCACCATCAAAATTTCATTACTAATTCTCTGGTAAGAGACGATTTTTGGCAATTGGATGATTTATTTTATATTTTCTCACAAAGGGTTTATTTTGTAGTATTTCTGCTCTGTTGTATAAGTTTAGCTGGGTTGATATCGTGAAGCCAATATTTTTTTGATGATACAAGAATTGGTTGTAATATTTCTTTCTTTGTTTGAGGTCTGCTTTCAGAATAAGCCTTCTTGCTTTTTGCATTTGCCCATTTTTGCGGCATGCTTTTTCCTTTTTCCTTTTTCTTTTTCAGGCTCGACACAACAAAGCTATCTCTCGGGACACTTGGTCTCAGTTGTTGGAATTTGCCAGGGTAATATATGAAATATCCAAATCAGTGATGTTACCTTATCATTCAACAATCATCATTCCTGTCAATTCTGGATACTGTGCCTTGCAAGTTATCTCCCCTTTAACTTCTCTAACTTTTGCAGCAAATTAGTTTCTAACTCCTGATGACTCCTGTTTTTGAGTAATGATAACTTTAATGTGATGCAAGCAAAAATATTGGCATAGTCTGATTCATGTGTGGGTTTTTTCTTTTTTTATTTGGTTTTTTTTTTTTTTTTTTGGTTTTTTTTTTGGGGGGGGGGGTGGCGGCGGTGGGGTTGTGGCGGAATTTATAGTTCCAAGTATCTACAGAGTGTTTAGAATATGGTTTGGGTTTTGTTAGGAAGAAGCTGGGCATGTTATTAGGGAAGGAAGCCAACTAAGGAGTTTCTGTTGGCCAGACACTGATTCCCTGGCCCATAAAGGGCACAGATGAATCATGAGAAATCTGATCTTGCCTTTATTGTGCCTCTGGTGTACAGATGGTGTTCAGATACCACTGTTTCCCAATGGGGAATGAGGTTATGAAATATGTTTTTGGGACGATGTTCTATTTTCCTCTGGCGGAGTAGAGGTTATATTTTTGTGCTAAAATGTTTGTTCCAAAGAAGAATGAGTTCAGTTTATGCCTTAAGGAGGCTTTTCACAGGAAATTGGAAATTAAGCATAAAGAATCACAATGTGAACCTACCCTGAGAAAACTCACTATAAATTGTAATGTGGAATAATTTTGTTTTCAAGGAGCTTTCACTGAGGCAGGTGGTTGTCTTGTGTTTTAATCAATCAATGAGTAAGAGTAAATTTCATTACAATTTTCTTTTTTAACCCTTATATTTTTATGTGCAGACGGTGGACCCGACACTCTCAAATTATGATGCCGAGGGTGCTTGGCCTTATCTCATTGATGAATTTGTTGAATACTTGAATGAGAAGGGTCTGGTTCAAAAGGATCAGTCCAAGGATTGGAGCCTAAGACAATGACCGATGCTATGTAGTGCTTGATTCAAGAGGGGTGTGTATTATCCTTTGTTAGTGTGCCTTTAACTCTCTTTTATGTTCGAAAAAGACACAAGGCAAACCAAACAAAAAGGGCACATCCCTCGTTGGTTTGGGCTATTTTCTGCATACGCCTTTGTTCAATGATGTTCAAAGGCGTTTTGCTTTGTTGTCATATAAACGATTAGAAAGAAGGAAACCAAGCATGTGCTGTTCAAATTATTTGCCGCATTATTCATCCTCATTGTTTGTGGTTGTTGCTTACCATGGGGCGAGGTGGGATGGGGTTGGGGGAGAGGGTGAGACACTGGTGGGGTTTTGAACCTGCGCCAGCGGGCAAGTAGCACACTGCCTCTTGCCACCTGGGTGAGCCCAGGTTCTTGTCGATTGCTCTTTCCTGGATATGGACGACTTCAGTCACCCAGCCCAACATTGCAAAGGTGAAATTTTGAGTAAATCGAGTCTATGTAATGGCAGGGCAGACCCAGACATACGATGTAAGAACGCATGTCACAATCTTTGTACAATTCATTCGGAGCGAGCAAGTCGGCAAGTCAAGTCCACACCGAAAAATCATTAGGTGTTGGGACTTGGAAGGCCATTCCCTACAAGACGGATTTTCTTGATATTGATGATCTGGTCATTTGTTGCCATCGGCATCAACAATTAATTGCATAATCTTTTCCTTTAATTTTAAAAAAGAAAACTATATTCCTATGAACTTTGGTATTCAATTTCCTTTCGAAAAATCCCTCTTTATATATATATATATATATATATATGTAATGGGAAATTAGTAATTTTTCAATTATTATGGTACACCTAACTTCAATTAGATGGGCTGCACATGTCTGAGAGCGCTGAGGGGGCCAACCTCATATCCTCATGTGATGACACAGACGTAAAATCTCTAATTTTCATAAATTCATTTAAACATGATAAGATTATAAGCTTTTTACTATATGGCGAGAGTGGCATAACTCTCTGCCTCTTACACAATAAAAACTAAAATAATAATTTTCCTTCTTTTTTTTTTTATTTATTTTTTAGGGTGGGTGTGTGTGTGTGGGGGGGGGTGTTAGAATACGTTAATACGTGCAATATACATTACAAAATATGAATTAAAATTAATAAATAATAAAAATGTGCAATGTGCTATCTTTTTTCTATAAAAAGAAAAAAAAGATCAATTCAATAAATTATTTTTTTATTAAATTATAAAACATAAAACACTATATGTTATGTTATTCCTAGTGGCTGTGGCTATGTTATGGCTTGTTGGAAACATTGTCACAAAATGTGTGTGTGTGAGAGAGAGAGAGAGAGGGGCAGCATTGGGTTGGGGGGGGGGAGCATATGATGCCAAGTGTCAGTCAAGTGTCAGCCAGCCTCCTCCACCTGACAAAAAGAGCATATATCTGTGCGTGTGTCTGTCTGGCTTGCCTTGCTTCAGCTGAAAGAAAAACAAAACAGAAATATATCAATTTGGGCTTTGGCTGCAGCTGCCGCTGAGTCCGTCAACAATGCTACACCCTCCATCTTCCTCTTTATCTTCGTAATAATAATATTTATAGTAACCCCTTTCTTGACACAACCCCACCAACCTTCTCTCTCTCTCTCTCTCTCTCTCTCTCTCTCTTGTTGTTCTCATTTCTTTCAGTCACATCCCGCCGCCGTGGGAACGCCAGAAAGGAGAGGAGAGGAGAGGAGAGGAAGAAGACACATTTTTTTTCTTTGCCTTTTCTTTCCTACATCTCGTCTTAGTACGTCTTTTTCTCTATCTTTCTCGCACATACGTAATTATGATTATGATTATGAGGAGGCAGGCGCGGTGGTGTATGTGACGATGAGTTGGGGTTGCCTTCTCTTTTTTTTTTTTTATGCATCCTGTTTCATCATAACCAAAACCAATGTTGTTGCCTTTTTCTCCGGAAATTTGTTTGTTTGTTTGTTTTGTTGAATCATGCATGTGTTTGTGTTTATTAATTTTACTCAACATTCATTCTTTTTTATTTTTATCTGTCTTTGGGTTTGGCTTGTCATTTCTTCCGTTAATATAATCATTAACAACAGGTGGTTGACCCGTGCTTATCAAGGAAATAATGGTAGTCAGACGCATTGCATTTTCTCTCTCTCTCTGTTTTTTTTTTTTTGGTTTTTTGGTCTCCCTGCGACTCTGAATAATTTCGGTTTTACAGACACACATATAACTCACCCTTGAACATGAACTTCTCCTCTTTTGAGGTTTTTTTTTTTTTTTTCCGTGTTGATCTTTATGGGATTACAGGCTTTTCCCCTGTTTCTGATTTGTTAAAATATGTGAAATCTTGAAAAACTTTGATTTTTGAGTTTTGAATTTTCGTTCTTTAGGGGATTTGTATTGTGGGATCGTGTAAAATGTGGTGCAACTCAATAAGGGTTGGTTAAGATCTCACTTGGTTAACTATGATGTGCACTTGGCTACCTCCTTGGGATGATCACCATTTTGCTTCTTTTTCTTTCTTTTGTTTTTTTTTTTCAAGCTTTATTTCATTCTTCCAATTCCGTGACTCCAATCTGTTTTTGTTTCCTGCATGCCCATAAGGTAGTGTTTGGTTGTCTTGTTGATCAATGTTGCATGGTTAGGCTTTATTGATAACATCCACACAATGACAGAACAATCACTGTCCTATTATGTCCTGCTGTCCTGTATTCAATATTTATGAGAAGATTTAGGTTAATGATATCAACCATTCCCTTGTCCACAATCTCATCTGTAGAGTGGTGACATTTGTACTGCATGTGAAGAGGTTGCCGAGGTCACTGCTCCCTGACAGTATCTTGTAATTTTTGTGCACAGATTTTTCCATACTAAACAAACTCCGGGATGGCTGTCAGCTTCAAATATTGGAATGAGTGTGTTGATCCCCAGGATCTGGAAGCAATGTGGAGGGAACCTGCAGTGAGCACTGAATGGTTGGATGCCGGGGAGACAAGAGGACAAAAGGTTCACCTTTCCCGGGATCCTGATGGGCAGCCTTATTTAACACAGACTGAGATGAAGGTAAACCAAACTAACACTCCTATATTTGCAAGGCAACCAAATGCTCTGTGTCGCTGTTGTGAAATCAAAATTCTCATCCTTGTCATAATTATTATTCATCAGATGTCAATGAATGCAAAATTTTCAGGTGTGAGAGTTTCTCAGTTCAAATTAGATTATTATTCAATTAGCACCTTGCCAACAACTGCTTTTCATCCTTCGAAGTTTCTGGATTTCAAAATCTATCCCTTTCTTCGAGTGCTATACATGCTCTCTCGTTCTTTTCCTGGCTTTATCTTTTGGTTTATATTGGAACAACAAGTCTGAACTTTCTAGTATTTGTCTGAGATTCTAATACATGTCATTTTCTTTTGATCTTGTTGCCCAATTTTACCTTGAACCTTTGGGTATTTCCCCAGGCTGTGACTGATATCATTTTACAAAGACACTTTGATTCACAAATACTTCCGGTATGTCCTTTTTACTACAATTCATTTGTGTTTCATTTTTTAGGATTTACTTTTGGTGCCTTATTTATAAAACCAGGTTTCCATATTTGGCTTCATGTCACTTGATATTGGTGGTGGCACCCTAAAGAGTTACATTTCTACTTGTTTAATAGTGCTCATGCAAGGCCTTCAGTTGTTAGTTAGGAATTGTACACTTCCCACTTATGATGCTGCTAATGCAACTAAATGGGAGAGGATTGGAAATAGGGCACTCCTGAAACTGCTCCTGCATGATGGTCATTCTGACTGTATCTGATTTCCCTCTGTTTCCCATGATGGGTGCTGTTGTTGGGATTTCATGGGGCTGTATATTATAAATATGTTGATTCATATGCTTGCAGAAACATCGGAAAATTTTCATTCTTGTAGTAATTGAATTTGTTATAGGCTTCACCAAATATGAATCTTGGTCATTATTTGAGGCCTAGAAAATGAGCTGCTATCAAAAACTATCGTAGACACCCAGTCTGGTCTTAGAATGCATCTATGTTGAAGAGTAACTAAAAAATGAGTTTCCAACTTCCACATACTCTTGTGATGATGACCTTGTAATCTGAATTCCATAAGATTATTATGCAGTCAAGAAGTTGAATTTGTGATTGTATTCACATCCTTTTTCTACAGGATATGATCTGTGCTATTGTGGAACTTGCAAGTGACAGACAGCCCCTGGCTATGCAGTACAACAAAAAAAATAAGCAGACCACAATAGGGATCATGCAAATTTCGCCAGAAACTGCTGAATGGCTGTCCAGGTAACCGGTCCTCTTCTGAGCAACTTGTAGCTAAGGGAGTTTGTACTCTTAACTTCTTCCTTTCTCTCTTTAGTCCATTTCCCCCCCCCCTCTTTTTTATCCTCAATTAAATTATAGCTGCTATGTGCTACAGAGATGCGGGCTACCGAACATACGAAGTAGAGGGAAAACCTGAAATTTTGCACAGGCCTTTTGTAAGTGTATATTTCGGTGCCGCATATATCAAATGGTTGTCAAACTTTGAGCAACAGTAAGTTTTCAGTTATAGACACAAGTTCCTCCATTTCTTTTCTTTTTTCGGGTGGTCTTTTGGTGGCTTGATCTATACTTATTTGTTAGCAAGCAAAATTTTGCTGCAAAGTGATGATTGAGCTCCCATTTTGAGCTTCACTGGTTTTGCAATAATGATGCTAGAAACTTTCTTTGCAGAGAAAGAAGTGAAGAATTTATAGTTAGAGCATACAGAGGTGGTACCAAAAAGGCAACCCACAAATCAACTTTGCAATATTGGAAACAATATCTTTCAGTCAAAGAAAGTCTCCCGTTCAGGTATTTGTTCACATTTCTTCACAATTGTTATTTACATTTCTGACATAGTTTGCTTTATTATGATTAATATTTTCCTTTTCCTCTTTTAAAACTTTGAAGCCTAGACTTTTAGACTTTGCGTCTCAAATATTTGAAATTGTGCTGGAGAATATGTATTAACCTTTGGGTACTTTAACTTTTGACTAAATGTAGTCTCAATGTGGAACTGTTTGGGAATGTCTCACATTCATTAAGCTTCCAAAGCTGTGCCTTTTCTTCTCCTTTCTATACTTCCGTCCATTTGCGGACTTCATTTTTCTGAAGACAATTTCTTGACTCCTTTTATCTGTTATG
Organism: Kandelia obovata; assembly: GCA_021464305.1. NCBI lineage: Eukaryota > Viridiplantae > Streptophyta > Magnoliopsida > Malpighiales > Rhizophoraceae > Kandelia > Kandelia obovata. The sequence goes on along the minus strand of CM038478.1, from coordinate 10,122,511 downwards.
GAAGAAAATCTTTAGTTTTTCATTTTTATTTTTTGGCCTTGTCATTTTAGTTTTGTTGTAAGCAATGTCAATGCATAAAAACTTTTACTGTATTTGTAGCTTATTTTGAGCTAAACCTTTGATCAATGTAGAAATTTTTTAATTATAAATTTCTTTTAATTGTTTTTAGTCTTAAATGACATTGTTATGAATCCCTAATTCAGGGCTGAATTGTCAAATGGGCTAATGTTGTTCACAGTAGAGTTTTTCTGAATGCAGACTTGATGACTTAAAATGTTCTTAAAACAATAGATTGACGATGTGTTAAACTAAGATAATGACTATGTCACTGTTATGCAGAAGATTTGTTGATGACGGTCCTTCAGTTAACAATGCTTGTGCTCCCCCTCCACCGGCTGTACTCGGTCCACAAAACCCAGCTCTGCCTTCTTCACAGAATACAGGTTGTCCATTCACCATTTACTTCAGACAAACTACATAGCTTTGATACTCTTTATACAGCATGTATCATCGTTGGATTCAATGGGAATTTATTATTTCTTCACTTTTGGATAAAATGATTTCCCAGCCAATATGCTCAAATAGAGTTATAGATTTAATTCTTAATTTATTATTCCTAAAAGCCAACAGCCAATACTTTACTGGACAGTGTTATTGATATTTTTTGCTTTTTCTTGCCCAACTTGAATTCAGCCAGATTTTAGTAGCAATATTTGGACTTCTCTTTTCTCTGTTATATGCTAGGGGACCATGTATAAAATGATGTATATTGTGTGTGTGTGTGTGAGGCTGTGTAAATATATGATTTTGTTTATGCAAAATGTTTATTTAGCCTTTCCAATTTCCTTTTCGTTGCATTGAGGTAGCAAGTGCGGAATATACGTATTGGGACTCCAAAGTTTCTCCAGAAGACATGTCAACAATGTGGTCTCATCCCGAGGTTATCGAAGAATGGACAAAATCTGGAGAAAGGCATGGAAGGGTGCGATTTTCACATGATGATGACAAAAGACCATATCTTTCTCGGGTGGAATTGAAGGTATGAATGAATTGATGTGAAAATTTGTTGATTTATTACTGTCAGTGTAAGTGTACCGTACATAATTCAGTGGATGCTTTGCACTTTTCTTCATTTTTCCCACTGTGATTCTACATTTTGTTTCTTTTCAATTAATTATACTGCTGTGACCAGAACATATTTGTAAACTTTCTTTGCACTTTTACTATATTGCAATGTCAATGAATATTAGATGGGTATATTTGAAACAGAACTGGATTGGGCTAAATTCAGTTCCATTGGTGAATATAGAAGTAGTCAAAATATGCCAACCCCTGACGATTGGGCAGAATCTCATATACTGGCCCTGAATGTGGGAACCGTTAAGTTCTTAATCCAATAAATGATTTTGATTGTAGTTAACAGTTTTGTAAAACATAAATGTCTTTATCTAACCTTTTCTTTTCATTGGCGTAGCTGTTTTACACTCATTTATGACTTATAGATTTTCATTTTTGTATCAATCAATCTCTGTTCTTTAGCTTCCATTGACTCCATTTGTCCCACAAATTGGTAAAAGTTGGCTACTGATGTTTGTAGGCAGAGAAAATTTTCTCCGTCGCCTTTTGCCTCTAATCAACTTTCTAAATGTTGGAACAAGAAATTTTTGTTGATCTTGGCACTGAAGTAATTTGGAATTATTTGGGTTTATGCTGGACACAAAGAATTGATGTCCTTAGACTGTTTCTTATTTTGTTTCCTTTTGTTTTATTTTCATTTGGATAAAAGCAATTTATTGAGTAGAGAGAGGATTCTCAAGGAGGAGGGTTCTCTATTGTTAGTAGGAAATATATGAAAATGGAAAATTAGCTATGCTGGGTACTGCCCAAATAATACATCTGAATTGCACTAAAATAGAGTGATATAAGAGGTCAGATAATAAATTCTGTCTCCTAGCATCTGTAAAGGGAACTATGGCTTACCTATGCAAGATAACCATTTGGTTAACCAATTTTAAGTACAAGTATAGCTCCTTATATTCAAAATAGTTTAGCAGGTTATTAAATCTGGATAATAATGTGTATGTCCTTAAGGCCATTAGATTGTGTCCAGAAAAATCCTCAAGTCTTCTTCTCTTTTGGCGTTGTGGATGGAAACTATTGAAAGATGCTTTTAAAGATAAGATACATCTCTTTTTACTGGAGTCCTGGGATTTCCTGTACTTATTAATGCATCTGTGTCTCCAGTTTTGGCTGCAAGAAAGTCAACATGTAACCCTTTCCTCAAATCAATATTATTGACTTAATGCAGGCAGTTGCGGACATAATTCTTTTTAAGCACTTCAGCACGAGGGCAGTTAAACCTGTAAGTAAATAAATGGCTAGAAAATTTTATCTATCTCTGCTATGATGTAGCTACTATTCCCTAATATGTGTTTTTTCACTTTATTTGGGTTGGATACTCAACACAGTCTGTGTTATGATACAAGCTTTATGTAGTCAGAAACTAAGGCATCAGCTTAGGCCATAAGAAAGTATAGATTCGGATAAATGACCAAGCCTGCTTCTTTGTTAATGTTGGTGCATATTTGTGCTGGTAAAGGATTAGTCTCAAAACAAGAAAAAGGTGCTAGGGAAATGAATATGGAAACCCAGGCATCACAAAAACTAGATTTGAGGGAAGAGATCCAGATTGAGCTTTTTAGCATCTCTGTTTTCCTTTTAAATACTAGTGTATGAGTCCTCTGTATACATCATATTATCCTGCATCTTTTTGCCTGCATGTTTGGTTATCAGCAAATCAATTTCTTTTCATGTGGAACTTCATGCTTCATTAAGCTCCATCTAATATTCTATGCTAAGAAACATTAATCCCTCATTGAACTAGATGGTTGGTAGTCACTAGGTTGCACCACAGAATTGCCAGGGTGTCTTCCAAAATAATGGTAAAAGAAACAAAATAATAAAAAACAGAAAAGAAAATAAACAAGATGTTTTATTGTATATCTTACTAAGCCACAGATCAAAATCATTTGCAGCTTTCTTGGAAGTTTTGGTTCCGATAGCTGCTATTTTCTTTAAATTTTTTCTGAAAACATTTCTGCTGAGTCTTACTAATCAAAAGAAATATACTTGTTGAGTCTGATATTGTGATATATGCACTCATTTCTATATCTAATCTAACAAATTTTTTCAGTTAATGTCATTCTGGTCATTTTCTTATTAATCTGTTGAATAAATAACGATTACTACTGCTTCTTGTCTAATTTATGCCTCCCACTGCCTCTGGAATTAGTCTTGTGGATCCTTTTCCACAAGGTTTAAATTGTGTGTGGTTCTTATTAATTTGTTGAACAAAAATTGTTCAACAATTTTCTCTCATTTGTGATTTGCTTCTGTCAACTTGAAATTATGCTGCTCTCCAATGTGGCCAATGCAAGATAAATCTCAAACTACATGACTCTTATTTCCGTAATAGCTTCTCTGGCAAACAAATAGTTGCTTATGTTCAATCTATGACTTCTGCACTTTATGCTCAATGTAACAATTGTGCTATCAGACTCTTGGCTTTCCAAGATTGCATATTGAGGGGGTCACTTGGTTTGGAAATTATTATAAGATGGAACTACTTAAAGCATATAGTTTCTGTTGTTACCCTTAGGAAAAGAAAAAATACATCCCTGAAATCTGAAGCTTAATCTCAATGCTTCCTGTTATTTCATTCACAGGTTCTTAGAGACCTTATCTCACCCCCCCCCTTTTAATTTCTTAATCTTTCATCCTGCTAAATGTTTTATTTTGTGGTCATCTGTTCTTTGTTCCCTGACAATTAACTCTTGCACAGTCTGTCCTTTGTGCTCTCGCTGAAATCGTCAGCATGCGCTTTGTTAATGGAGTGGGATCCCGGATTGGACTAATGGGAATCGATTATTCTACAGCTTTCTGGCTTTACCAGTATGCAAATACTATAACTCAATCTGAAATTTTATATTGCATAAAGAAATTGGCAGCTGCAGAATATTTTATGTATAGAGCTTTTGGTAAATCATAATTAAAAGATTTATCTTACTTGCCTTGGGAATCTTTGCTCGAAAAGGATTTAGAACAATTACACTTTTCATTAAACTCGGTTCATAATAAAATGAAATGACAGAAAAAGATTCATATAGCAAACCCCAATTAAATTTGGGATTAAGGCTTTGTTATTTTTGTTTGTTGTTGTCCCCTGCGGCATGAATTTAGTTAGTTATTTAAGGGGGGCTTTGATTAATTACCAAAATATATGAATGAAAATGAATTCATTCGTGCAAGTTAAAACAAGAACTATTCATCTTATATTTTTGGATGCAAAGGCGGACCAAAATCTTCTTTTCAATTTTATATATGGTCACCCTGAAACCACTGCTGAATTTGCTTGAATTTTCACTTTGTGAATAGGGAGGTGGGTTACAGAGGTTACAGAGTTGATTCTGTTGATGATTTAACCAAGCCATTCATCTCCATGTACTTTGGTGCAGCCTATTTGGCTTGGCTATCCGAATATGAAGGAAGGTAATTTTGCCTCCAAATTGATTGCATTAACCTTTATGACAGATTTGCGTCTCATTTTTGTTGGTCGCCAATTAGGGAAAGAACACCACAGTTCGTCGTTCAGGCTTATCTAGCTGGGCCAAAGAACGTAAGTCTTCAGGAGACTGGTCCCCTTTGGCTTAAATTTGAGGAAGCATTGAGCAATTATGAAGACATGAAGAGGTACTCAGCAACACATTTTGATAAGATATCATATTCAGGAGTCTTTTATCTTCCTAACACGAAAGGGTTCATCTTGTCTTGACAGGAATTCAGGAAGCTGCGTTATCTTGTAAGCTGACATCTCTTGTAGTTCCACTGAGTTACTGGTTTTTAGGTGCTGCTCTGCAAGTGGCTATGGCTGATTTTGCCCCCTTATTTATTTTTCAGCTTTCATTGTTTTCTTCTCTTTTGTTTTTCTGATGTAATTCGTAGGGCTATCAAACATCAACATTCTATCATGTGAAGTGATATATTCTGTGTCATATATTATTAAGATATGCACTAAGCAGCAACTTCATTTAGCGAAGCACTTGAAAACAAAGGGCAGACAGTCTAAAATGAGACGCATGACTGGGAACCATCTTTTCTCGCAAACAATGCATTGGGAAGCAATCTTATGAGATGTTTTTTTAATCTTATATAAATAGAAAATGTTACTTTGTGCTGTGGTCAATATTGAATATCATTAATCAAATCTCCCATGCCCGGATGATTTAAAGGATGACGAAGAGCTGAAGTGTACGTTATCAATTGAAATGAAAAGCTAGTACATCTTTTGTTACATGCACTTGGGTTACGTTCACTCTCATTGTTTTTCCTGAAAATTTCTTTGCATTCCAGCCAGCCATCCAAGGGGGCATCACATTTAAGTCATTTTTGTATGCCAGAAGGAACTTGATTGTGGGTTGATTCTCCGCTTGTTCCTTCAATTGTATGCACTAATATCGTCAGGTACATGGGGCCACCTTGGCCCCAGTTTCACGGCATTCATAGATTCCGTGGATTATTCCTTACTTGAAACCAACGAAATCTAAACACTTACAAAAAGAAACTCTAATATTTGAACCATCAAAGAAACTTTCAAGGCAGATTACCGTCCGAGGAAGGGCAGCCCATTAAAAGATGCTCGTGAAAAACCACTTATTTAGTCACTCTACAGCCTCTATGAGATAAACTCTGTTATGATTCAGTCCACCTTGGCTGTAAAACCAACCGTGCACCAGAACTAAAAATTGCACAGGAAAAATAAGGGTGGCAAAGATAAAGCTCAGATCAGGCATCATCCAGAGCAAGGACACCAGGAAGTGGCTTCCCCTCAAGAAGCTCCAGACTGGCACCACCACCGGTAGAAATGTGACTCATTTTGTCAGCAACACCAGCCTTCTCAACTGCAGCGACAGAATCACCACCTCCAATGATCGTGGTCACACCCTTGCCACTGAGCTCTGCAAGCTTCTTGGCAATTGCCTGCAACAGGAAAAGCATTAATTTTCAATATCAAAGCCTGAAGAATATGGATGAAAAGCCCATGTGCAGCATTGAGAGAGAGGGGGGGAGAGAGGTACCTCGGTTCCTGCTGCAAATTTTTCAAACTCAAAGACACCCATGGGTCCATTCCAAATGATGGTTTTGGTCGAATCTAATGATTCACAGAATGCCTTCATAGAATCAGGCCCTATATCTAAACCCATCCAACCATCTGCTATTGCAGCTGCTGACACCACCTGCAAGAACATTGCACAGAACAAATTTAATGTTTAATTGAAATCTTAGCATCCTATCTTTGCTCTACTGGGTTTCTGTGCCTGTAAAAGTGCATCAACAAGAAAATTTGAATAAACCATGATCCAAACCTTGCTGTTGGCATCTGCAGCAAACTTGTCAGCAATAACCACATCAGTAGGAAGCAATAGAGATACCCCCTTAGCTTTGGCCTTCTCTACAAGAGAATTCGCAAGATCAAGTTTGTCTTCCTCCACAAGAGATGAACCAACTGAATAACCTTGGGCCTTGTAGAATGTAAAGATCATTCCTCCACCTAGTATGAGTATGTCAACCTTCTCCAAGAGGGATTCTATTACTCCAATCTTGGTCGATACCTTTGAGCCACCAACAATTGCAGCAAATGGCTTCTTTGGATTTGCCACAGCTCCGACAAGATAGTCAAGTTCCTATAACCAAAAAATTTGGACATATAACAATGAGTAATCAACACAAAACCCTCCATACAGTATGCTCCTGTTTCCAAACTTTCTAGTTGTCATGAATAAAAAACTCAAATAAGATCAAAGTGGAATAAAAAATCTTCACAAGATTGCTCTTTCAATAATCAATTAATGAAAAATAATATGTTGCAGCCATCATTAAAAGAACACTATCTCATCCAACAATACATATCAGATATATTTCCATATCTTATCCTCCAATAATTATTGGATGTGCTTTCAGATAGAGTTTCTTCAGTTGACCAGCTCTTAACTTACCAGGCAATGAGATTCTCATCCTTATAACATGGATGCATCAACTTTTCAATATCCAAAAAATTACAAACTCTTTAATTCCAGCTTGTAGATTAACATTTCTGTATGACATGCTTGAAAATGCTTAGGTGGGACTAGAAAATACAGGAAGAACTTTTACCTTCTGCATAAGAAAACCAGCAACAGCAGGTTTCAAGTACCTGGCCACTCCTTCAGTGGAGGCATGAGCTCTATGAGCAGTGCCAAATGCATCATTGACATAAACATCTGCAAGAGCAGCTAGCTTCTTTGCAAACTCAGGGTCATTTTTCTCTTCTTCCTTGTAGAACCTTACATTCTCAAGGAGTAAGACACCACCTTCTGGGAGCTCAGCCACCATTTTCTGAACTTCCTCACCAATACAGTCATTTGCCATCTTAACCTATTATGGAGAAATTAAAAAAGGCAAGGCATTCAGGATTAGAGGATTGAGTATTATTTGTGTGTGTGTGTGTGTGTGTGTGTGAGAGAGAGAGAGAGAGAGAGAGAGAGAGATACAGAGAAAAAGAGAGATGTAGAGACAAACCTCAACCCCAAGAAGTTCAGATAGCCTTGGTACAAGAGGCTTCAAACTGTACTTGGGTGTAACACCTTTTGGGCGTCCCTGAAAACCACAAAAGCACAAAGGGATTATACAAGAGACTAGCGCCCAATAGTTTATAAAGGTGTCCATTGTGTGGCAAGCACATATGCATATTTTTCTCTATGCTACATAGAGAGATAGCCACTAATAGATATTTTCACTACTCTTATAGTAGACCTTTTTCTTCAGCATATTATACTTCCAAACAATTGTAGAAAACAAAAAGTGTAACTAATATCAAGCCTCAATGTCACTGGAACTAACAACAGAAGCAAGTGTAGAAAATAAAACGCGGAATTGCTTCTGAAAGACCATAATTGCTTCAATGATAACATTAACCAGCTACATTGAATAGACATGCAAAAAGCTTTGGAAAACACAAAAGCTCCAACACTCAAATGAAACCATATTATGACCTAGCATCACTAATATGTCCTTCCCAATGAAAATTCATGTTTCAAAACCAAAACCCACAATTCAAAAACAAGAGATGTTAAAAAAAATAAAAATTGCACGTAACTCATGTAAGAAACAAGCTGCACATAGAAGACGTTTTTGTAGAACGTTAACAAAAGGATGGGAATTATCTATAAACTACAACCAGAAACGTAATCAATAACACCGAAATTTGCTGAAGGCGGCGGTGATGGACAGAGAACTATATAAGCTAGTGTTCAACATGAATTTAGATTAACAAAAAAAAAAAAAAACAGGTCAACAATCTAAACAGAAAGATCAACCCAAGAACATTTCCACCACAAAAAGAAAATAAAATTCAAACCCATAATCAAGAAAACAAACAATCAGTTCACTGGTAAGTGTCCATACCAAATGGCTAGAGAGAATGACTCTAGCCTTATAATCCACTAGGTACTTGATAGTGGGCACAGCAGCACGGATCCTGGTGTCATCGGTGATATTGAAGTTATCATCCAAAGGAACATTTAGATCCACCCTCACAAACACCCTCTTTCCATTCAAATCTGCCTCCTTTAGACTGCTCACGCTTTTCTTTGTAGCCATTTCTCAAAGCAAAACACCAACCCACCCTGCAAAAACTCAAAACCAAACCGAAAAACCAATCATTACCCAGATCAAAACACGCAGAAATAAACACACCCAGATGAAAAAGATTGAACTTTTAAATGATCCGTTGGAAAACACACCCGGTAGAGAGAGAGAGAGAGAGGAAGAAGACCAAAGACGAGCTTTTAGTTTTAGGCGAGATCAAGAAAATACAGGCAAAGAGGCGGAGAGTGAAAGCAAAGGCCTTAGAGTTAGAAGGACTTAAATAATCATTCATAAGAGAGGGAAATATTACTTGGATGATTTGGGCTCTGGATTTCTTGGAGCGAACAAAATGGGCTTATAATACACGGTCGTGTCCATCGAATCTCGGTGGTCCAATTGATAACTAATACTGGTTGGTGGTTTTGCTTTGCCACGATTGAAAATTATTTGATGTTTTTAATGAGGTTTAGGCATAGTTGAGATGAGAATAACCGAATGAATATTCCTGTTGTGTGTAGCGTTATTCTTAATCATAATTTTATAATATTTCAGAGTGAAGACAGATATATGTATATATATATATATATATATATATATATATATATATATATTTTTTGGACGAATAATTCTTTTAGAAAAAATTCATTTATCAGCGTGATTTCTATAAAATGAGATTTTATTATGTATAAATAATAATATTAATAATGTGATGATGATTGACTTTATCAACCTAAAATATTAAAGGTTGTATTATTAAGCAGGAAGTTTCCCTTTAGAGCGTCTCTTTTAGGTCGATGAAGTTTCTCCGCATCCCGAATGGATGGAAAGACACTTCATTAATCCACCTCGCCATGTGTGAGGTGGGGCTGAGACACGTGTGGGCCCCAATTGATTTCATGGCCGGAGCAATACTTCCCCGTAATTCACTTGGGTCCACTCATGGTGGTGGAACTAAACGGGGTTCATGATCTCGCATTCAATCTTTTTACCTTTTTTATCATTCTTTCAACCAGTGACCAAACCGTGTGTGCATTTGCTCGCCTTCAGATTTGATAGTAACAGTACAATTTTGTTGAATCCACAAACTAAATGATGGGGTGTTAAAGCTGAGAAATATGAACCACTTATTTGAAAAACTTGGGTGGCTCCATTGGCACATCCTGGCTCGTCTCTTTTGGCAACTTAAGCAAGAAACAGCAATGGCCAAGCTAGAATGAGACCCCTCATGTGGAAGGCAATGAGAACATTTACAACATGAACTAGTATATTTTCACAACAGTCCTTTTGTCATTTTTAGATGACAAGTCAAAACATCGCCATGACAATGGGGGAAAATTTTGAGTTAATCTTACACAGCCACCACTCCGGCTTCATTGAGGGCAAGGACCCCAGGAAGCTCTTTGCCTTCCAACAACTCCAAGCTGGCACCACCACCAGTGGATATGTGGCTCATAGCATCCGCAACTCCTACTTTTTCTATGGCTGCAACAGAATCCCCACCACCGATGATTGTTGTCACTCCCTTGCCACTGAGGTCTGCAAGCTTCTTTGCAACAGCCTGCAAACAGTACAAATATAGTTCACAATCTATTCATCAAAGGAACAAGTTAGTAAACCCAGAACCATACATTGGCCAGAGGTTTCAATTTACAATGACCTATAAATTTTGTCTGGTTTAAGAGGCCACTTCACAGATGTGCATTTAGGCACTAATTGGTCTGGTTTTACATACTCAATTATAACAAGTCACTGAGAGGGATAGCTACTCATTTAGGATTTTTAGAAGCTTACATATCTGATTGAATGAACAAGAAACCACTAACCAGATCCACAAATATGCAAGCAATGTAGCATTAAAAAAATGACGGAGACAAACATGAAATCCATACCTCTTTTCCAACTGCAAATTTGTCAAACTCAAACACTCCCATTGGTCCATTCCAGATGACGGTGTTGGTGGTTTCCAAAACTTCATTGAATGTATTAATAGAATCTGGTCCAATATCCAGTCCCATCCGCCCTTCAGGGATCACTGATGCTGGTACAACCTGCAGTTGATCAGAGCGGCACTTTAATCCTCACTCTCAAAACGATTGTACCAGCAGATTCTAGCTTTAAGAATAAGGAAATATTGCATAGCAATTAAAACTAGTCAGGCACATTCAAAGAAAAATCATTTGAAAGAGGAAAATCATGGGAGATTAGATAACAAACCTTGCTGTTTGCATCAGAACCAAACTTGTCTGCAATTACCACATCAGTAGGCAACAAAAGAGACACTCCTTTTTCCTTGGCCTTCTCAAGTAGAGATGTTGCCAAGTCAAGTTTATCTTCCTCAACAAGGGATGAACCCACTGATAGGCCTTGTGCTTTGTAAAATGTGAAAATCATTCCTCCACCCAAAAGGAGGATATCACACTTCTCTAAGAGGGACTCAATAACTCCAATCTTGGATGAGACCTTTGATCCACCCACAATAGCAGCAAATGGCCTCTTTGGGTTTGAAATGGCCCCAACAAGATAGTCCAGCTCCTGTTAATTCAGGTCCATTCTTTTCTTCCTCCTTGTAGAACCTCACATTTTCAAGAAGCAAAACACCACCTTCTGGGAGTGAAGCAACCAACTTTTCTACCTCTGGACCAATGCAATCATCAGCCTTGATAACCTGATGAGTCTAAATTTTTTAAGTTGGACTATCCATCAAGTAAATGCAAGCTTGTGTTCTTTGTTTTCATTACCTGAATGCCAAGAAGTTGAGACAAACGAGGCACAAGAGGCGCCAAGCTGAACTTTGGAGTAACTCCTTTTCGTCGTCCCTGAAATTCATTGACATACATTTCAGCTCATGCAGGTAAACTCCAACGGTGTCAAGCAGCTATTGCAGAGTAGATAGAGATCCTAAGATGAACAACTCAAAAACATAGATAAGCAACAGAACTCCAAAATGACATCCTCCGTTATGGGAGCAATGAATCAAATCAAACTCAAGAGTCAAGCTTGTTAAGCAAATAAAGCCCAAAATAAAAGAATAGCTTCTATCAGTGGCATTACTAATAACAATAAAGATTGAAATGAGGAAAGCCAAGCAGACCGGTAAGCTGGACAAAAACAAACTCAAGTGAATCACAGCATCAAAGATTGTAAAAAATACTCAGGTACACAAGAATCAAAGGAAAAGTCCCCCCCCCCCAAAAAAAAAAACACCAACTTTGCATTGGAAAAAAGCGAAAAAAACACCAACTAAAACGCCAATCCCATTAAATGAAGACATGCAATTAAGCAAAACCCAGAGAAAGGAAAAACCTCAAGCAAAAGCCACATACCAAATGGGTAGAGAGAATGACTTTGGCCCAATTTTGGATCAAATGCTTAATGGTGGGGACAGCAGCTCTAACTCTGGTATCATCAGTAATATTCTGGTTATCATCCAAAGGCACATTCAAATCGGCCCTCACAAAAACATTTTTCCCCGTCAAATCCGCAGCGGTCAAGTCACCAACGCTCTTCTTTGCCATCGAGACCACCGCTCTTCTGGCCTTGCCGGACCTGGAATTGGATGCGACATGGAGGAAGGCGGCGAATAAGGGGTTAGTTGCAGCGGAGCGGAGATGGCGGAGGGTGGTGGTGGTGTGGAGGCCGGTGAAGGAGGGGACGGGAAGAAGGGAGGCATGGGCACGGCTGGCAGTGGTGGCGGTTTTGACAAGGGCGAGGATGGTGGGTGCGGTGGCAGTGAATGCCATTGAAGACGTAGAATGACTAAGCTTCATTAAAACTGACTGCAGCAAAAGGAGAGGCATTGGCATTATTGCCCCTCTTTGGCTGCAGTTGCATCATATATATGCATATATATATATATATATATATATAGAGAGAGAGAGAGAGAGAGAGAGAGAGAGAGAGAGAGAGAACCGTAGAGAGCAACAACCGTCGACAGAAAGGGCAGAGATCAAAGATCAGAGAAGACGACGGTGGTGTAGTCCTATGACTTGGTAGGCTGCTGGCCGTTTTGGTTTTGAAATTATACCCCTACGCCGAGACGCCGCCGCCGAAGTCGAAGCCCCACCTTGAAATTTTGTGGTAAGTCTCCGTTCTAAAATTTGATTGAAAGCCTGATATTGTAAATTCAGAAACTTGTCTCCTTCGGTCTCTTGAATTGCTACATTGATTTCAACCATAATAAAGACTTTTTCTTTTTCTTTTTTTTTAATTTTTTTATATTCAAATTTCAATCACTGTGGTGATAGAAAAGGAAAATAATGGAATTTACAACATGCTTAAGGATTTTTCTTGATTATGGTGAAATTGATGCCAAAATAGTCTGGCTTAGATGAGAGATTAAGAAAGTGAAAGGACGATAATAAGGTTTGCAAGATTCTTAATCTTTGATGGGTTTTCTTGATTTTGGGCAAGAAGTTGGGAGAAAAGTTCGGGTCTTGGAGGATCAGCTGGGGGAGATTGTAGCCGAAAAGTGATGATTTTTAGGTTCTACTCCACATTTTTTCTCTTGAAACCTCATCAGTTAGTGTTTCAATTGATAGGATAGATTTAGATTAGTGTTGTTGGTTGAAATTTGACGTTTAGATAGAAAAACTGAAGGAATTAGTCGGGTTTGTCAGATTGTGCCATCTGCAGAAATTCTGTCTCACTTTTAATTTCTGCTGCTCACAAGTTTTAATATTTTTATTACTTAAAGTGTGCTTTTCAGATAAAATAGACAATATTTTTCTTTGCTACTTCTTGTTGGCTTAGGTTTAAGAAAGAGTGGAAACAAGAAAAAAAAAAAAAAAAGGAACATGGAGATGTCACAGAGGAGGAAGCGGTGGTACTTTTGGGCGTTAACAGCGATTCATTTGGCTGCCATACTAATTTTCGTTAGAGGCTTTCTACTCACCCGGACTGAGCTTCCCCATTACAGCCATTGCTCTGATGTTTCACAGTCTCCTTGTCATTTCTTCTCTTACTCTGGCACTAATACTTCTTCCTCTGATCCTAATGATGGGCATAATCATTGTTGGACCAAAACTGGTGTAGATCGCCTCGTTATAATAGTTCTTGATGCCCTCAGGTATGTATTTATTTTTTTCTTTTGTTATTCTTTTACCTTGTTCATGCGTTTTGTTTAAAAGAAATCAAGGTTGAAAATGTCCATTTCAGGTTTGATTTTGTTGCTCCCAGCACATTTTTTCAAGGTACTTCTATTCCTGCAGTTTATTTTTTTTTATTTTGATATTCATTTCTTAGTTATTTTTAACAAGGAGGAGGATGGTGATTATTTGCAATAAATGGTGATGACTATGATTCGGAAAAAATTGACCTTGTTCTTATGATGGCACAGAAAAAAAGCCATGGATGGACAGACTAACAGTGTTACAAAAGCTTGCATCCACAAATCGATCATCAGCCAAAATTTTCAAAGCCATTGCTGATCCCCCTACTACAAGTCTTCAACGTTTAAAGGTCTATTTGTTTTAAAGGTCTTTATTTTTATTTTTTCTTTTTTTTTTTTAATAGATTTCATGCTTTACAATATTTAGTCCTTCTTTCTATTCTCTTCACGAGTTCCTCTGTCTTTGTTAAAATACTAGTCCAATCTGTGTTTCCTCCTTGTAACATGTCAGGGCTTGACTACTGGTGGATTACCTACTTTTATTGATGTAGGAAATAGCTTTGGTGCTCCTGCTATCGTTGAAGATAACTTCATACAGCAGGTGTGCACATTGACATTGTTATTGTTATTGCTCTCTTGCTCTCACTTCCTTTAAACTCCATTTGGTTCTAAGCTTTCATCTCTTCTATATTGAAATTTTATGAGTTTTTCTCTATAAAAAAATTGTCTCAAACTTTTCAAGCCATGCCATTTCATATTTTCGTGTCATTCTCATAAGACAGTTCCACTTGCAGTTGGTTCAAAATGGGAAGCGTGTAGTAATGATGGGAGATGACACATGGGTTCAATTATTCCCTCACCATTTTACCAAATCTTATCCATACCCATCTTTTAATGTCAAAGATCTTGATACGGTATTCCATTGTCACCTTTTCTTATAATTCTGTTTCCCTTGTTGACCTAGTCGATAATGGATTCTTGTTTGATTTATTTACCTTACAGAAAAAATTGAAAATTGCAGGTAGACAATGGATGCATCGACCACCTATTTCCTTCCCTATATGAAGGAGACTGGGATGTTCTTATTGCTCATTTTCTTGGCGTGGTAAGTTGAGGCGCTCTGTGATTAGCAAATGATGAACAATGTGTATGTAAGCAACAGCACAATATAATGAGTGACTAGGGTTGAACATGGTTTGGGCTGGCTTGGTTAGGATATTTTCAACTGAAACAACTGCCTCGGTTATACATTATTCACACCTGAATCTGACCAGCGACAAAGCTCTAAGAATCAAATTGGACCTGGACTCCAAGTTTTTGGTTCATGTTGTTAAGTTTAAGCAGTGTAGAGCATACTTAGAACAGTTTGTAACTCCATTGAAGCAGCCACATGACAGCAGTTCAGCTATCACAAAACTTTGCAATTTCATTGCAATGGCCACTAATCAAGTTATGACTTTTTTTATTGTCTAAGATAGGCCCAATCATGTCAAATATATGGAGAAAGTGCCCACTCAAATCTTCATGAGTTCCACTTCACTTCCATATTAGTTAAGGACCTCATGGAATTTTGATTGGCAGGGCGGTTTTCAAGAAAAGGGAAACAATATGGAAATGAGGCTTGTTGGCAGTTCCTAGCCTTTAGATATTCATGCATTCACGACCTCTTTTAGTTGAAGGCTTCAAAAAGCTTTAATCAATTGTTTGAGGCCATGGGGCTTTTTCTGTGGGCTGGACAAAGGAGCCTAGGCCATAATGAATTCTTTGGTCTTTTAAAACCACAACCTTTGTTGGGTGATGGTTGGGATAGGTTCAATTTGATCAGTTTAAGGGGGTTTGGTATATTTATGAAAAACACTTAACAGTTATTACTAACAAAAATAATTTAATGTTTTGTTATTTGTATGATACAGGATCATGCTGGACATATATTTGGTGTTGATTCCATGTCAATGATAGAAAAGTTGGAGCAGTACAATATCATTTTAGAGGTTGGATTCTTAATTACTGATGCATTCATTTGTGGTCTTCCATTTTTCTCCAATAAATTTCCACTGCCTTTTTTACTGTTATGTCTGGCTTGTCATGTTGTTGATGTATGTTAAATTGGTCAAGGTTCTTGACATCATCATCAATTTATTTTCATCCCATATATGTTTTAAATGGGTTTTTTTTTTTTAATCTTTTTCCTTTTTTCGTGTAAATGTAGCTCTCTCAAGAGAATTGTTGATATAAAATTATGGTTGGAGGAAAAAGAAGATGACAAAAGGAATATCTTGTTTGTCTATTATGCATCTGTTTCTAGTTTGATGATATTGAAACATTTTGGAGTTATAAGTTATAATTCCACTAGTAAATAGGTACTGGCTTGCAGACCCACAGTCTTTCATTTTAAAAGAAATTAATTAATAATAGAAAATTATATGTGAGCCTAGCGATCATTTTGAAGGGTGAAAAGATGTGATCCCAATCATAATTGTTTTGTGAATTTATTCAACTTTCGAATCAGCAACTCAATCATGCTCAAAAGTTGAATTCCCATCTCATTTATTTTGATATCAAGGTTAAAGGATTTAGATGAAGACACTGGACCTAGCATTTTTGTCAGTGCGTTTCCTTTAGATTTATTATCTTTAATTGAATCATGAAAATTCTAGCTCCTTTTTGTTCTGTGAATTTTCTTCACTCCACATTAACAGCTTCTGGTGGAATTTACCCAGGCATGTTCTCTACAAAGCAGCCATTGAGGCTACCTCATTCTGCATTTGATACTTTCTAATAATGGCTTTGCTTGATCACATATTTTGCTTTAGAGAGTAATCAAACTGCTTGAGAGCCAGTCTGGACCAGGTGGTATACATGAAAATACTTATCTCCTTGTCATGGGTGACCATGGGCAAACTATAAATGGTGATCATGGGGGAGGGAGTGCTGAAGAGGTATGTTATTTAACTACTTGATTTTATTTTATTTTATTCTTTTATAATGCTGGTTAAATTCTTTGAAAATTTTGATTTGATTACCATTTTCTATTTCTTTTTTAATGAAAGCTAGGATACACTGTGCAGGTTGAAACATCTATTTTTACCCTGAGCTTTAAGAAGCCTTCATTTTCTCTTCCATCTTACATGGATACTTCATCTTGTAAACTAGACTTGGTCAGTATCTTTCCTCTACATGAGTTTATATTATATGGAGCTTCAAGATATCTTAGATCTCCTACTCTAACTTGAATTGCTTCTTCTTTTGCTTCTTTCCTTCCTTGGTGGATTCCTTTGACAGTGTCTCCTCTATTGAATAATATATGCTTTTAAGTTCTGTATAATACGTTGTCAAAGAAACATAATTTAACGTGACATTGCTCAAAGTATTATATGAAAGTTTTGGCAGATGGTACAGCCCTGGCAGTCCCTTTGTTGATTAAATTGGACAAATAGTCTTGAATAGTTTCACTCTTACAAGCCAGGCTTCTAAGTGTTCAATGACATTACTTTGCCTATCCAATTTCAGGCTGGCAAAAAGGTTTGCGTCAGCTCAATTCAACAGGTTTGAATATCAATTATTTGTGCTGTTACTTGATTGTGGTTTTTCTTGATGATTTGTCTCTCATGGAAAGTACTTGGGTCATCTTCTGCAGCTTGATTTTGCAGTGACAGTTTCAGCATTGCTTGGTGTTCCGTTCCCTTTTGGAAGGTACCCTGTCTTCAATACTTTTTCATCATCATCATTATTATTTTTTTGTATGTAAAACTCTTGTAGACATCCATGATAAGTTTACCCTTGTAGAAATTCATGGTCATCGGCAAATGGTAAGTCAGTAATTTGCCTGTCACTGTTCCCTGTGTTATTCCCCTCAAAAGTTACATTTGGTTGCTAATCCATTCTTCAACCACTAGGTGAGGGAGTAAGGTGAAATAGGATACATTGCTCATTTTCAAAAAGTGTGTGTACATTCTTCAATGCTATTGCAATTACTTCTTTACTAGGATTAATGGTCAGGCGTTTGCTATTTATTTATGTTTTTTTTTTCCTCCAGCATTGGTCGTGTTAATCCTGAGGTCTATGCTTTAGCTTCTGGCACATGGAATTTGGAGAGTGCCAATGTGGGGAACTGCAATAATCAATCAAAACTGGAAGAGTGGTTACAAAGTTATGTTGATATTCTCTGCATCAATTCTTGGCAGGTACATGGTATTTGGAGATTTAGGAATGTAAAATACATATTTTAGATATATCCATTTTAATGCCTTCAAAATATTGTTGTTTCAAACTTCTTCCGTTCTATGACATCATTGGTTCCTCAGATGGATGCTGAATTGTTTTATGCACCAATGTGTTGTCACAATCAACCTAGAATGGAGGAATTAAATCACTGAAAATATAGTTCAAAATGATATTCCCATAGTCTAATTAAAGGTGATTTTATTTTTATTGGGAAGTCAGTTGCATTATCCTTGTAGATTCAACTCTCTGCTTTGTTTTTAAGAAGTATTTTTTCAGTTGAAACTGTTCATATGCTAGAAAGTAGTCTTCTTAATTCCAAACAAACAGATCAGCTTGTCTCGTTACCTCCCCACAGTCTAGGCACTCTCACTACTGGTTGTGTAATTGGCTTATTGCACAGAGGCACAGATTCAGATGATTGGAGTTGGCATTTTGTTTGTGACTGCACATACATCGACATTCTCCTGGTTCTTCACTTCCAACAAACTGCAATCTTTTTCCTTTGTCCTTTTTTCATTTCTTTATGAGAACCTAAAAGGCAAGGTGATTTTAATTGGTAGGATTGCACTTAGAATCTGTCCTAGCTTACCCTGTTACCATTTTAGTATTGCTTATTTGTGATTATATGTAATTTGACTAGTTTTTAAACAAATGGTTTTATAGGATACGATGAAATTTTCTTGGAAAAATATACAAATAAAAGCTTTTAAAATTTCATAATAGTGCAGTGATGAGGTTTCTGGGGGCAGTGGCCTTTTCTATCTCTTTCTTTCTGTCACTTTCCACAGTAAGCAGGCTGTAAGTTCTTTAGCTGAAAGTTTTGCAATGTCATATTTTAGGTGAAGAGATACATTGATGTGTATTCAGCTTCATCAGTCATTGGATTTTCTTCTGAAGACTTGTTGCATATATCTGATTTGTATGCTGAGGCAAAGGAGAGCCGGTCACACACTGCAAAGAATTTTTCCCTTCAAAATGAAGGGGGCTACTCAAAATTTCCTGCATTTAGGAAGCAAATTGATGCTTATTTCAATTTCCTATCTAATGTTTCAGAGCTAGCTCGCTCAAAATGGACTGAGTTTGATTTGAAGATGATGGGCATTGGCCTTGGGATGATGGTGCTATCACTCTGTATCATGTTTCTTGCCATCCACAGGGTCTATAGGACGCATACAGCTTCTCTTCCTTCATTTGAAGATTCCAGGATGTCATTCAACTTAGTATTAGCTTTCTCCATGGTGGCAATTCGTGCTTGCAGCTTCCTTTCTAATAGTTATATCTGTATGTTCTGAATCTCAACCTCTTGGCAATTTCTTGAGAGCCTTTTCGTTGGTCCCTGACTTCTTGTCCTCCTTTTTTTTTTTTTTAATTTTGAAATATCTTGAGCTCAGTGGAGGAAGGAAAAGTAGCAAGCTTTCTGCTGGCCACCACTGGCATTATCAAGTTACGTGATTCAATGAGAAAAGTAAAGATGCTTTTGGAAGTAAGAATAAGTGATGTGGACCTTGATTATATGGGTTGATGTTTATTGTTAGAGTTGTTCTTCTTTTATTTTCTAATTTTTTAAGGAATTCACTTGCAGGCAGTCATCTTTCTTCTGTTGGTTGCCATTCTCAGATTGACGATTGAAATTGGACTGTCAAAACAAGCTGCCACTTCTTTATTTATGAAGGCATCTTCTTCATGGATGATTGATATTGTTCCAGGCCATCCAATATGGATATATATGGCTGAAATAGGACCAACCATAGCCTTAATCCTATTGGTGTGTCTGTTGTACAAAACTATTGCTAACTTCTCCTGTCATGGTGTTTGGAAATATGTTGTCATGGGAACTCTTCCAAGTTATATGCTTGTAGCACTGCATTGGGGGTCCGAAAGTAACATTCCAGTTCTAGCGCCCTTGCTTCAAGGAATTGGAAGAAATTACATTCCTAGAATCATCTATGCTATTGGGCTTGGTCAACTGTTTTTACTGACCTTTGGTAAATGTTTTGATGAGGACAAAGCTTTATATTGCAGAAGGGGCTTCATTCTGAAAACGTTGGCTGTTCTATCTGCTTTGAGCTCAACGATCATTACTCTGTCAGGAAAACAAGGTTCTTGGATTGCACTAGCATTCGTGATTGGAGGTGCCTACAATTTTATGGCTTTAATTTTGTATTTGAATGCTTGAATGAAATTTGGTTGCATTAGCATTGTAATTTTATGGTTTCACCATTGTTCTTCAGCCTCCTCACATGTACTTCTTTGTCATGATGATGTTGTAGTATTTTTTCACCAATTCACTCTTTGTATATATGACAAAATTCTCTCTTTACAGGGTATTGTATAATGAGTTTGGACAGAATTGAAGAAAATGCCGTTGATGGGAGTATTGGAAGTTTTACTTTGAGTCCTCTTGCTGTGACACAATGGCACCTATTAGCAGTGTGCTTATTTTTTGCCACAGGTCATTGGTAAGGTTCTTGTGCAGTTTTTGATGTTGGCATATATGTTGGGTCTAAGTCAGACTCATCAGCACTAATCAGATCTTCCTATTATATCATTTAGGCTAGGCAGCTTTACTGATATGTTCACTTCCCTTCAGGTGTGCTTTTGATGGCCTTCGGTATGGTGCCGCGTTCATTGGGTGAGTTTTGGGCGTGTGCATGCTTGTACATGTATTACATTGCTGTAAATTTATTTAACCTGGACAAATGATGCAAGGATGTCATTACCAGTACGGACAAATTATTGCTGCAGATCAATTTTGAAATGTGTATGATGTTTCAGGTTTGATGAATTCATCCTTGTTCGTCAGGCAATCCTTCTTACAATTGATACATTTGGCTTTTCTCTCATTCTTCCTGTTTTTGGACTGCCACTTCTTGCTTCGGGCCAATATTTGTCAGATAAGACTGACCATAGGAGAAGTTCTCTTTTTGTGCAGCTATATCAGGTTCGTTTGTTGTGTATGTCAACCACCATGTTACTTCATTAATCTGTTATTCCCTAGAAATCACTTGTTGGCATCATCATCATCATCATCATCATCGACTTGATGATTGTTATAAATACAAATTTTTTGTTATTAATGCAATTGTTAATTCACCACTGAGTCTCTGTCATTTGTTTTAGATGTATATGATGTATGGATTCATTGAGGCCACTGTAGTCACAGCAACTATAATATGTGTCACTATTCAGAGGCGGCATCTAATGGTAGTTGTTTCCTTGAACTTACAATTCCTAGTGCTTGTATACTTGACAGCCACTGCTATTTATTTACTTGTGAGTTGTTATGTGTTGTTGCAGGTGTGGGGATTATTTGCGCCTAAGTTTGTTTTTGATGTGGTGGGACTCATCCTGACTGATGTCCTGATTTGCTTGGCTTTGCTTTTCTTCACTTAATGTCTATAGAAGATGATCAAGAACACATTTTTCAACCCCAAAGTTGTGGTTAGGCCAGCAGGAGAGTGATGGGCATTGTGGAAGTTTGAGGTAGAGGATTTTTTTTTTTTTTTTTTTTTTAGGTGTAATACTACTGCAGTGGCATTAATCATAGGCACTAACCAAGAGTTTTTGTGTATTTTATGTAACACATTTTATTTTTTTTTTTTTACCTTAGCAATGTTCTCGAAGTTGAACGAACAAAGGTTTTATTTCTATATAAGAGTTAAAAAAAATCTTTCTCGGAGGCATTACAAGTCCTGTTTGCTATGGTAGCAGTACCCCTAGTATGTTGAATGCGGAATCATGACCATTAGATGCCGGCCCTTGTAGAGAGAGAGAGAGAGAGAGAGAGAGAGATATATATATATATAGAGAGAGAGAGAGTATTAACGACGAAGTTATTTCTTTATTATAACCTAGAGGTTATTAGTTCTTTTTGCATAAACAAATAAAGGTGAGCTTACGTGTATTTAGATTTCGTTTTACTTGCGATTGAATTTTAAATTTATCACCTATAACTTGAAAGTATTAAATATCATTACATCTTGAAATATGTAAGAATTATATTTTACTCCTCACAAATATTATTATATTCAAAATAAATATTAACATCTATTAACTATCTCATAAAATTTTTAATAAAAAAAGTTTTATAAAAAAAAAAAATTTAAAATTAGCAACGTGTGAAAAAATATAATTGATTACAAGTAACGCAAGATCTTCTCATTGAAGAGATTGCTTTGAATTTCGCAAGACAATATCGACCGAGGTCAAATTTATTTTGATATCACTTCACGAAGAACAGAAACGTAGAAAAATAAAATCTAATAAAAAATAAAATGTTTCATAAAAAAAAAAAAAATTTTCAAGATATAAAATGTAGAATATTTATAAAAATATTTATAACTTAAAATTATCTAATTAATTAAGAAATACTAGTATAAAATATTTATAATTGTTTATATATATATATTTAAATAATTTTCATATAATGTGTACGATAGCTCAATGCTTTGTAGTCTCCGCTAGTTTTGCACGGAGTGTACTGGGTCTCCTTGCCAGTCAACCCATTATACAAGCTGCTGCTGATGATGATGAACTACCCATGGAAAACTCAGCCATTAGCCTCTCTCTCTCTCTCTTTCTCTCTCTCTCTCTCTCTCTCTTGTTGAATAACTTGGATCAACCTTGATGTTGTCCAAGTATTCTAGATTCATGGGTCATCTCTAGCTGAAGGACCCTTTTGCTTGTTCCAGTTTGGAATTGGAATTGGAATTGTGGGATGGGTTTGGTTTGGTTTCAGTTATAAAGTCAGGCTGGCTTCAATCTGATTCTAGTTTGAAACGATGGTTTAATTATTGTTTTTGTAAGACGTAAGTGAGAACAAAAGAAAGATGAATGACCAAAACAGAAGAACGGAGAAAGGTTCAGCACTACTATTTGTACTCGTGCGTTCATTCTTTCCACCGGTAGTAAATCTTTTGTAGTACTTTTGGACTGAAGCAGGTTCTCCTGTGTGGGCAAGGAATGGTAAAAGATTATATTACACATTAAAAGACGAACCAAAATTGTAACTAATTCCTCGTCCTCCTTTGAGTCAAAGGGTTGCCGTCTTCTTCTTCAACTCGCAGGGATGGATGGACTCTCTTTGGTAAGAAACGGAGGATTTTTGTATGAGCTCATCCTAAAGGGTTGATGGGCTTTGTTTTGTGTGGAGTACAATTTTCTTCCTCCCATTCCATCGATAACATCAATAACGAAGTCCTCCTCTGGGCTTAAAGAGAAGTTTAGGTGTGGTCATGCACGATCAATGATCTTGGGGAATGCAGCAAGACCATCGTTGCCCTCTCCTTGACTCGAAGAAGACGTGTCTTTCTTCGTTCCACTGACAATGGTGGCCTTCGTCCAGTTGCAAGAAGAGGGCTTTCCTTTTCACCCAGTGGCTTCCATTGTACTGCAAGGGCAAATTTGGTGGGTACTTAGAAACAGAAAACTCAAGATGTTCGCTTTTGAATTTTACAGTAACAACAGTACAAAGTGAATGAAAATCATTATTATAGAGATAGTCAGTTGTAAGCTATTCTTTGTACCTTCACTCTTTACGGTAGTTTTCTGGTAAATCATCGATCTGATCTGATTTGAATGCTTTCTGCAGTACATATACATATTGTGCCATTTTTTCCTTTTAGTTTTCTTCATCCTCTTTTTCAATTTTTTTTTTTTTTTTAATCCTCTTCCTCCTTGCTTTCCTTAGCAATAAAAAAGTTTGTGAAGAAATTTGAGCTTGTTAGAAGTGTGTGTGTATTCATAGGAGAAGGAAAGGTGCTTCTTCTTCTTTTTTTTTTTTTTTTTTTCTTTAAAAGTAATTTCATTTATTATATTTATTTGAGGAATCTAAATTAAGAAAAAAGGTGATGTATTGACAGATGCATTTTGAACCATCACTTTCCGTATATGAAGATTTTCCTTATGACCATCCACATTTCTAATTATAATTGATATCGTACCCCCAAATTAATAATAATAAAAAATAATTATTATAATAATTAAAAAAAAAGAATTGATAATGAATAACTCTTTTTACCCCACCCACCTACTTCCTTTTTGTCAATAGTTAACCCCACGAATATCTTATCTTCTTTAAAAAAAAAAAAAAAAAAATTTCCTACATTTGAAGATCGACTGTCCACAATTCTAATTCTAATAAATAAATAAACGCACTAAAATCGAATTGATACTAAAACTGAATTGTAACCAATCATAAGAATTGCCGGTTGGAAACAACAATCACCAAAAAGCTCTTATTATCAGCTCCACCAGTTGGCCTGTTGTAGGAAAGATTCCAACTCTCTCAATTACTCTTAATTTTCTCTTTATAACATTTATTTACTTATATTCTTATTATCCAATATATATATATATATATATATTTGTAATCTTAATTTTTAACACACTAACTACTATTTCAACTCTATTTTTAAAATTTTTTTAACTATTGTCCTTTTATATATATATATATATCACAAAAAAAAAAAAATATATATATATATATATAAAAACTCAAGTGAAGGTTCTTTTAAGTAATTTTATTTATTACATTTATCTGAAGAATTTGAATGAAGAAAAAAAAATGATACATTGACAAAGAATGAGTAACAGCCATTGAAAATTTTTATTTGTAACATTTATTTACCCCTCCTCTGCTTTCTCTTGATTACTTGAAATTTTTCTCTATTTGTGACATTTATTTACTGATATTTTTATTATTTAAAACTTTATTTATTTGTGCCCTTAATTTTTTACATATTATCTACTATTTCAATTCAACTGTTTTTTTAACTCTTGTCTATCTTCTTTTATAAATTACAAAAAAAAAAAAGAAAAAAAAAAGAAAGGAAAAAAAGCTCAATCGGAAGTTCAATGTCCAAATTCACCATTTTCTATGAAAATCCTAAACGTTCTATAAATGCTCCTATAAAAAGATTGGAAATTCAGAATCAAAATCACATGGGAACCCATGAGCAACTAGAACCGACCAGGAATGAAAATCAAGATCATATCACAATTGACCCAAATGCTAAACCGGAATCAAATGAATTACGGCCATGTGCACTTTGGCATATCTCTCTTACCCTGGACGGTACGACTACTGAATGGATAAATTGACCATGCACTTTGCTGGGAGAGGTTCTTAATTGTGAACTTTTTTTAACCCAAAAAAAAAAAAAAAAAAAAGCAATTATATTTGGTCATTATTTGGATATGTAAAAATTCAATTCTATCTACAAACAAACAAGAGCTGAAACATTTTCTTTTTAGAAAATAATAATAATAACAAAAAAAAAGGAGAAGAGAGTTATAGTTTTTAAAAGGAAGATCATAAACCTTCTTCAATAGTACTTTTCTTCATGCCTCACCATCAAAGGATCAGTTCACTGAGTCCCAGTTTTGCTGCTAATTTGGTTGTCATGAATTATGAAATAGGTAGTGCTGTAACAATGTATAGTCAGACCCACAAAAGCATATACGAACGAATTCATACATTTTACTTTTGTGGGAGATGAGGGAATGACTAGTAGGCTAATTTACAGCTTGCTGGAAGGAACCCCAACTGGTGAATCTCTGGATCTCTTTTCCACTGCTCGAGATAGCTGTTTGACTGCATCTTTTGGCAGATGGCGTGGACGGCTTAGCCAAAGTCCTCCATCAACGACAACAATGGTTCCATTGACATATTTACCTTCACCAAAGCAGAACACATGGATGGGTTTCCATATTAGAGAAGACAACAATGACCTGTGTGTTAGACTAGCATATCAAAATAATCAAAGCAATTCTCAAAGATTTGGTACTCGGTCCTTTGGTCGATCTGTGATCATAGAATGCAAAGGTATTTGTCCCTTCAAATGTTTATTGAAAAGAAATAGTATCTCTTATATTTGACAATGAAATGTACATGGGAGTTAAACATGAAATTTGTGAAACAAAGAACCAGCCGTCAACTTATAACACCAAAGATCTCACTAAAAGGCAGATTCCTTGTCATCCAATTCAAGTTCCTTATCAAACATATTAGATTAATGTTCTAGAAACAAGCAAGTCATACAAAATATTCATATAAACAGAAAATGGCAGCTTGCAGATGCTGCACCAAAAGGTTATGCCAAATAATAGATGTATGTTTGATTCAAGTGGGTAGGTGCCAGGTGGTAAAACACAAGACAGCAGGAAGAATACCACGGCTGAAATCCTTCAGCGATGCAAAATGCTCAGAAATGGGCAGGCTGTGTTGCTACCATTAGCACCATTTAGGTGTCATGTTGGCAGTTAACAAGTGTTTTGCCAAGATAAGCAACTCCACTGTGCTGATATTTAGAAGAATATAAGATTAAAAAAGAAATTGATTGCAAAAATATAAATTTTTTCACTTAGCAAAGTCCATTAAAGGAATGCTTTTGACATTGGAACAAAGCTCTGAGTAAAGAAAAACAGAAGTGATAAAATTCAACTACATTGTCAACAAAATAATTATCATTCAATCCCAGATAATGGACACTCCGGCCATTATCTGAAGTTGATAACAGCAGAATGAAAAAGAAGGAATCATGATATCAGACTTATTATGAGACAATCATAAAAGCAAAATAGAGTGACAAACCAGCATCAGATGCAAGGTAGAGAGCAGCCATAGCAATGTCCCATTTCTCCCCTAGCTTATACAGAGGCATATAGTCTCTAGCCTTGCTATTAATTTCCTTGGGTACAAGCTTACTCATCCCAGGTGTATCACCAATTGGGCCTGGAGCAATCCCATTCACTCGAATATCATAGTCAGCACCCCATTCTAGTGCCAAGTTCCTACCAATGGCATCAACAGCTGCCTGTTTGGAAAATGAAACTGTAAACAATTTGAACTTTCATAAGCCAAATATACCATGCAACTGCGAGCCATGTAACAAACCTTTGCTGCAGACACGTGTATCTGATACCAAGATGCTGTATAGTGCAAAGTAGCACTTATGTTTAAAATTGTCCCCCCAGAAGATGAGCTCCGCCCAAGCCCTCCTGTCCTAAGATACTGAAGTGCTTCGTGGCACATTACAAAGGTACCAACAGCATCAATTTCCATAACTGTATGCAGAAGACAAAAACAACAGCCTTTAGACAAATCCACTCAAAGGCCAGAATTAGAACTGAATTTCCTAGGTTTTCATATCAGTTCCAAAGTTGTCTAGGGTTTCAATTACATGCTGTACAAGTTAATACGACCATATTCATGCACTTGTAAACCACTTCTTATATGTCATAGGCACATCATCTATAAAAGACCATACAATCCACAACCAAACATTTTGACAAAAAAAAGAGTCAGATTGGCTTCACATGACGATATATTTCCAAAACCTGTTCGAAATCCATTGGGCGACAAGTCCTCTGGTGATGTAAGAAAATTTCCGGCTGCAGAATTCACAAGAATGTCAATCCTGCCAAAATGTCTATAAGCTGACCGAAGAACTCGTTTTGCATCTTCTTGCACGCGAACATCCCCTTCAAAGCCAACAGCCTTA
Source organism: Kandelia obovata (assembly GCA_021464305.1). Lineage (NCBI taxonomy): Eukaryota > Viridiplantae > Streptophyta > Magnoliopsida > Malpighiales > Rhizophoraceae > Kandelia > Kandelia obovata. Next base: position 10,094,995 of record CM038478.1, on the reverse strand, counting down.
AATATAGCAGCAAAGAAAACAAAGTCCTAAGTATCAGATTAATGTGTTTACAAAGAAGTAAAGGTGGAAGATTAAATAAGTCACAAAAGAAATTGTCTCCTGGGTTAGGGAAATCAATGGATCCCTTCAAAATCTGAAGAATGAATGGACCCTCAAATCCTAGTTCCTGTGTCACTCAAAAACATGTTACAAGTTACAACTGCAATTATCAGAGATTAAAGGTGAAAACACATGGACCACATGTTGGTCATCTTTGCATTAAGTTAACTTTTCTTTGTCAAACCACATTAATCTGTCCATGATCCACCTAAAAAAGCCACAATAAATAGTGTGTTACATGCCAGATGCAAAAGAATAGCCTTTAGCATCATTCTTCCCCTCATTCGAACACTTCCCTCAATAGTATGGCTCTAAAATGCCTCTCAAATTAACTAACAGAAACTCAATTTTCTGAATAACGCAAGCATGAAGTCTGAATTCACACCCTTTAACCAGTTTTTTAACTTGCACTCATCAAGGGCATAACTTGTCATCTCTGATTGTTTCACATTGTTTTCTTTTTTATTTTGCCAGTGAATACCCCAAAACTTATATTTTGTGCTTTGGGTACCTAGCAACTCAGTCCAAAATCTAATAGGTTTACCAGTTTAAAATCTACGTACAATTTTAACTTCTACAAACAAAGAAAATAAACATCCTTTCTGCTTTTCCTCTCCATATAAGTTCAAGGAAATGACAATTGCAGGGGAATTAGGAATTCTCTACCTAAGCCACTGCTCCCCATAGTTAAATCACAAGAACAAGAAAATTAAAACCAAGACACATGGGCAAACACTGTTGTAAGCAAAATCGAATAAAGAAAACTTGAGGAAATTATGAAACAAGACAGACCCATATGAGCCAACCTTGTTTCTAGCATAACAAACGCAAGAGAAACACAAAGACAAGGTCAAATTTCCAAAAGGGTAGAAAAAAGAAAAGAAAAGAGAGAGAGATTCTTAACAGGAATTCCAAGAGATTGGAGATTAGAGACGGCAGAATCAAGAACTTGCTTGCGCCTGCCCATTATTGCAATAGAGGCGCCATGCTTGCCAAACTGTGTTGATATCTCAAACCCAATTCCTGACCCACCTCCGGTGATCAAAGCCACCTTTCCTTTCAATATATCTACCTTAAATGGTGACTCCATTTCTTCTCAAAGCTTGATCCTTTCTGTGTACCCAAAAAAACAAAGCTCGATCCTCTCTCTCTCTCTCTCTCTCACAACAGTAAACCAGCTCTGTAAAGACAAGTTTGGTCTGGTGGAATGGAACCGGAAAGCAATCAAAACAACATAAATTTTCACACCAAACCAGAACTGGACAAAGGTACTAAGTTGCTTGGAGATAGCCTAGTGGCTAGAAACTAAATAAATTTGATTTTTTTTTTATTATTATTTTTCCTAAGCATTTCCGGATTTATATCTCAAATTGATAAGGGTGATTCCTCTTAGTCGCCGATGGGCTCTGCGCCTGCCTCAGCTCAAATAAATCAATATATGACCTGATAAAATTTTTTCTTTTCCTGTAACAAATCTGTACATCTACATAATATTTAATATATATTTTTTAATTATTTCTTTATTTGTCAGTCCTATTTAAGTTACATTCTTACTCATTTAAGTTTCGGTATGCTTTTAAATTTTTACTTTGTTCATTTTAGTATAATTGACCATTTTAATACAACATTTTATTTATTTTTTTATTATTATTATTTTTTAAAAAAATGGCAATTTAACTTCTAACTAACGATTCTAAATTCTTGGGAGGGCCGAACCAAAACTAGACTGCCCTCCTCCATGTTCTGGTTTGGACCAAAAAATTGTTTAAATCAATTTTAATTCGATTTTAATTATGAATATATATATATATATTGAGTATTATTAAAAGCTGAAAACATGATAAAATGTAATTCAAAATTGCCAAAAAAAAAAAAAAAAAAAAAGAAAAGGGTGAAATCCGACTGTGCAAGAGTAAATTGAAATCAATCTAGGAATAATTACAAGAGTAACGTGTACAATTCAAATTCAAGCCGGAATTCACAAACACATGGGAGATGTTATATATATGTATATATATATATATATATATATATATATATATATATACATATACATATTAGAAAAAGAAAAGGGGGAAAAAAAAAAAGGGACCATACCTCTGCTTCCTAAAACTTGTAGGATTATCTTACAAAATTCTTATATAAATGAGGGGTTGCCTTCCCTCACCCTCTCTACTCACTCGAAACCCAATTTCTCTGTTTGTGTGTGTGTGTCTGTGTGCGTCTCTCTCTCCCTCCCTCCCTCTGTCTCACACGCAGATTCTCTCTCCAACAAAAATACTGTTTCAATAACGATGTCGTCCTCTCACGAAAAGCCCGAGACGAAAACGGTGGACCCGGCGGCGGCCGACGAGCCCACCGCCACTGAAGAGAAGCGAATCACCCTTAAGACCGCCGACAACCAACTCTTCAAGGTGGAGATATCAGTGGCCATGGAGTTCGCGGCGGTGAAGGCCTTCTACGAGGACAACGAGGCAGCGGAGGAGGCGTCCTCGGAGGACCACCCGCCGGTCCCGCTTCTCAACGTCTTGAGCGCTCCCCTGGCCGTGACCATCGAGTTTTGCAGGAAGCAGGTGGAGTTCCGCAGCACCTCGGCGTCGCAGGCGGTGAGGGATAAGTACGCCGCCGAGTTCCTGAAGGGACGAAGCAACGATGAGATTAAAGAGATGATCTTGGTGGCTAATTACCTCAACATCAAGGACTTTCTAGATGTGCTGAACCAGACCATTGCGGACCGGATCAAGAACAAGAGCGTGGAGTACGTGAGGGCCTTCTTTGGGATTCAGAACGACTTCACTCCGGAGGAGGAGGCGCGGCTCCGCCAGGAGCATGCCTGGGCTTTTGAGGGCGTTGATGAAGACTGAATTGATCCCACTTTTCGTTTCAGTCAATCTAATCTATCTTATGGGGTTTTAGGGTTTTTTTTCCCCTTTATTTTTGGATCGATCGATTGATTGGCTGAAATGGGTTTATTTTGGAGTAATTGTTTTTTCGGTTTTAGGGTAATTTAGAAAAGTTTGTAAATAAAACAAAAAAAAAGAAGAAAAAAAAAGAGAAGTTTGATGGGGTTTAGGGTTCATGTTGAAAAGAATGTTTTTTTTTTTTTTTTCTGGCTCTTGTTAATTAGTGTTAGTAATCAAATCAAATCGAAAAGGAAATATTAGTGTTTCAAATCTATCATCGTTAATGCTTATATTTATCTGAATTTTCTTAATTTCTAAGCTCATTGTCTTTTGTCAAGTGGTTTCAATTATCATCATCCTGATGAAGAGTGTGCATATGGCTAAGAAACAAGATTTCAAGTTGTCATGTATGTAGAGGACGGCTATTCATCTAGTTTTCCCGTTCTCATGTTCGTTGTCCATTTTTCCTATTATCTTATAAGTGTTAAATCTTTCATTGCCCGAACGTGTAAACTGTTTGTGGGGATGATGATTTGTCTATGGCTGAGCCATCCATATCTATGTAAATGATGATTGACTCAGTACGAGCACGCAAGCCTGCAATGGTAACTCTCCGAAGGCCCAATTAATCGACTTGGCGAATGATGAATTCTTCTTCGTGGTTTCTATTCCCGCCCGAGAATCACCTCAGGAACATCCTGCTTCAGAAAGAACTTGGGAACTCCAGATATTAGGCCAGTCCTCAGTTGATGTACGAATTTGTTGCCACCCTTCTCACCGCTTTTTTTCTTCTTGGACACTGATAAACAGCCAAACGATGGGCCGGAAGACTAATGCTTTCAAGAATGCAACTGCTTCGGCTAATTCAAGCAACGAAGACGCCTAAGAAGCTTAGTTTTATTTCAATCTTTCCAGTGATCTTCCTCACCTTAATCCCAAAGGCTTTAACTAAAACCCTCCTTACTAGAAACATGCTAGTATGACTTTCCATGGAAATTATACCCAGCTCATGGCCACGAGGGTCAATTTTTGAGGGGTGAGCCACGAACCATGTGATCCATCTTTACATAAGATGTTTCATAAAACTTAATTAAAAAAATAACGGCATGATTGCCTCCTTCTTAGGAATCGATTTTGAAGCATTCAACCATATGTCTGTCTAAATTTTAGAATTCAACTCCTGGCCTCAACCACAAAACAAAAGGATCAAATGTATGATGTGAAGACAAACTAATGAAATCCATAGTTTCAACCACCATCAGAATCCTTTAATCTCTCCCTGCATCCTGCACTGACAAGATCTAGAAAAAATAGCCATCGTCCTTCCACTTTGCACCACCCAAAATCGAACAAAGTACACAGACATTTTCCTGAAAATAATAACATACAAGCCCAAACACGAACCAGCTGCTTCATGTTAGACTAGCATAAGCCACTCAGTTATGCAATTACACGGATGATTGCTAAATTAATCCCATAAACAAACATCAAAGACTAGACTAGTAGGATTCATATCCTATGATCAAACTATGCTACGACACACCTGTCACAGTATGCTGGCCCTGAACATCAACTATCACTTTGCTTTTGTTGAGGTTGTTGCTGCAGTAGCTGAGCCTGTGGCCATGGCATAAATGTTGCTGGGGGATGAGGCTGTTGGGCTGCATAAGGTCCCCCTGGATGCTGTGGATGAACATAATAATATGGGATATCTGTAGGAGAACCAACAATGGGAATGGTTGCCTTGGTGATTCCTAGTCCCTCCTCTCTCAACTCATCTCTTGGAATAATATCAACCAAGAAATCAAATACATCGGTTCTGGAAATGGCAGCGGCAATATCATTTTTTTGCAAAGTCCTCCTTTTATTTTCTTCGGTGTGGATCCAAGAGCGCAAAGTCAGCTCCAGGATGAACATTTCACATGCCTTTGCAAATATAACAGGAGCCTCAGCAGATATCATTCGGACATCTTCGTCAGCCTTCATTATTTTCTTGATCCGAGCAAGAGGGAGGCTGTGGGTCTTGAAGTCGGTTGTCTGCTCAATTTCTTGCATTTGGTTGGCCCAGAACATTTGAAGTTGCTGATGTTGCTCCTGCTGCTGCTGCTGGAAATGCTGCACTTGCTGGTAAGTGAGCTGGTGTGGGGAATGAGAGAAAGTGGTTGGGGGTTTAGTTGGAGAAGGGGCAGCTACTGCAGGAGTTCCAGAAGCCACCTTGGCAGCTGTTTGGTAGGGGCTAGTGGTATAGGTCATCTGACCTGTTCTAGCTACCACTCCCATTACAGGCTGTTGCTGCTGCTGTGATTGCTCTGATTGATCCATAGCCTAAAGGAATTTCCTCCACCTGTGCTAACTCTGTCTCTTATACACATCTAGATGTGTATAAGAGACAGGGCTGTGGGTCTTGAAGTCGGTTGTCTGCTCAATTTCTTGCATTTGGATGGCCCAGAACATTTGAAGTTGCTGATGTTGCTCCTGCTGCTGCGGCTGGACATGCTGCACTTGCTGGTAAGTGGGCTGGTGTGGGGACTTAGAGAAAGTGGTTGGGGGTTTAGTTGGAGAAGGGGCAGCTACTGCAGGAGTTCCAGAAGCCAACTTGGCAGCTGTTTGGTAGGGGTTAGTGGCTGTCTCTTATACACATCTAGATGTGTATAAGAGACAGGCTGCTGGACATGCTGCACTTGCTGGTAAGTGAGCTGGTGTGGGGAATTAGAGAAAGTGGTTGGGGGTTTAGTTGGAGAAGGGACAGCTACTGCAGGAGTTCCAGAAGCCACCTTGGCAGCTGTTTGGTAGGGGTTAGTGGTATAGGTCATCTGACCTGTTCCAGCTACCACTCCCATTACAGGCTGTTGCTGCTGCTGTGATTGCTCTGATTGATCCATAGCCTAAAGGAATTTCCTCCACCTGTGCTAACTATATGCTCACCATTAAACTGTAAGGACAACATAAAACACATATCTTCAGAATTAATCTTACCACGAATTCAAGCATATCACAGTACAACGGCCAACATATCACAGTAAGACACCCAAAAAAAAAGTAGCTGAGGTAAAACTTAAGCTTTGATTGTCAGAATAGCACAAATGCTAAATGTCCCAGTTATAAAGTTTGCAAACCGCCATTGACAAAAAATGGGAAAGAAGCACAACACTAGACCAATTAATAGATGATAAAGAGTCATCTCACAGGCAATCTCTTATATATATCCATGGTGGGATTGAAGTTGTTCTTGCATCAAACAGAAATTATGGTAACAATCCGATGTGGGACAAACAAGAGGCTAAAGAACTAATGTGAAAATCCATCCAAGACTAAAGAACTAACACGAAATAACATGGGAATCCACCCATCCAGAAAGATAGAAAATAATGGGAATGCACCCGTTAAAGATGCAAGAATCCATCCAAAACTAAACAGAAGCTAGTTTAAACTCAATATTCGATATTCACAACTGGTCTCCCTGATGAAAATCACATTAGCTAAGGACTAAATAGGAAATAAGATAACATATCGGTAATAAAGGAAAATATCCCAAATATGTAAATGGTAGAATATCTAGCACATACAGTTACTTTTCTATTATAGCATCACAGTCTCTCTCTTAAATATCAAATGCACATCTTAAAAATTTGCTTCTAAGAGGCCACCTAAGTCGGCAAATTTTGTGCATCAAACAAATAAATGCTGGAACAGAATGTCCGGGTTCCTTGGCAAGGTATCATCCTATATTTCCTTGACTGCAAAATTAGTAACAGAGAATTTACTCTTTTTTGTTCTTAAGAAAATTGCCAAAACACAGTAAATAGCAAATTCACTTGAAGAAATTTGACACCCATTAAGCAATAGGCTTTCGGAATCACTTCACTTTCCTTGGCCATTTTAGACATAAGTCTCTCAGTTACACTTCTCTTACTGTAACAGCTAGATTGTGAACCAACAAGGATTCTATAGGATTCAAGTTTTGCATGCTCCATTTAACATTTTCACAAAACTAAAACTGCATGTTTCATCTTTTGGAAAGTCTTAGATTTAATGTCAATGCTCGTTTCAGGTATTCTGGCATTCACCTGTTGTTATGTTCTATAAAGCACATTTAGATTGTTAAGTTAGATAGACTTGACAAAAATTTTAATGTGAAACAAAACACCGAGGCAAAACATCTTGAATTTTTCACTATTAAACGCAAGGGCAAACATGGCACTTCAACTCCAAGCATGTAGATGTAGAGATTTGTATCATCATCTCCCCCAGTTGAATTCAACAGACAGTATCACTTAGCTTTATGTTGAACAAATGACTAAATTATTTTCTAACAATAAATTTTACTAACAATCTCCTCATTACTTACAACTCCCAATTGATTTATTTTCCTAACAATTCAACTCAATTTCAGGAAAATGTGCACTTAAAGTTTGCGGATTCACCTCCCTCCTCAATCTTACTCTTGACAGAATTCCTTACCCATTGCAAATCTGTGGCTAGCATGAGACATCACATAATAGTAATCAAAGACAATACAGTGATGAGAACCACAGTATTCATAAAATCAGAAATAGACATACACATTGTTGTAAGAAACAGACAACATATGCATGTCAGCTAAAACAATGTCTTCTTAAGCTTAGGCACAAATCTCACCATAGAGAGAAACAGATCTTTTGCACGCTGCAGAGCATCAAAACTAAAAAGCAACAGAACTCAGAGAATGCAAAACTGCAAAGTATTGCAATTACAAGCCTTCTAAAAATATCCTTTTATTCTCTCGAGCAAGCCACATGCTTGCAGAATGTCTCTACAACAGTATAATTACACAATTGCACGGAATTACTTTAAACAATGAAAGCTTGGAAGATAATATTTAAACCGAATCAAAAGCACATTGAACTCTGAGACAAGGGGAAACAGTGACAGGCATATTCCCCAGTCTTTAACTATCTGCCGAAAAGCACACATTGTAAGAGAATATTCTGACTGTTATCTCCTTCAAAAGGAACATGATAGTAATAAGTTAGGTTTCAACTTAAACTAGAATTAGCTAAAATTCAAACCCACGGCCTGAGGTTTTCTGGCAAACCATAGTTACCCTTCAAACATTTATCACTTGATCATTCAAATTAAAAAATGACAATTACTAAAAGGGAACTCAAGACAATTAACTCTTGCATGTGAACATGGGAGAGCATAGATGAACAAGAAAAACTTACTAAAAAAATAGGGAACTTTATATCTGCTTAAATTTGCAATTATAAAGTCCAAAACTTTCCTCTCTCTCTCTCCACACAGACTATACAATAGAACATGCAAATTCTGTAAAAGACAAACCCAATCAAATCAAAAGTTCAAAAACAAAGAGACAACAAAAAGAAGAACCCCATTAAGTAAAAGTTTAAAAGGAAGTTACCTATCAAATTTCTGAGCTTTTTTTTTTAAAAGAAGAAGAAGAAGAAGAAGAAGATATCAGAGCATTTTAAGTGGCAGCCTAAAAGAGAAAGACAATGACTTTTAAAGACTGAGAGGGAGTGGGGGGTCAAAACTTAAAAAGAGGGGGAAAGGGACAACAGCATCTTTTTAGATGGAGAAAAATAAATGAAAATTCCTCCAAATGTTCCTTTTTTGTTATTTTAACTCTGACAACTTCCCTCTGTTTCAGTAACATTTCTTAAGGCATCAAATAGAATTTTCTTTTTATTCTATATATTCGTTTTTATTAATAAAATGATTTTTATTAGATTAAAGCAAACATCAAATAACCCCCCCCCCCAAAAAAAAAAAATTTCTGGCCCCATGGAGGCAAAATTCTAATGAATATTCGCTGGATTGATATAGAGTGTTTTATTTGCTTCCACAGAGTTAGATTTCCTTTTCTTTTGGTTTGATGTTTACTTAATTTAATAAAATTTCATTTAATTAATATATTTAATTTTCAATTATTTTTATATAAAAAATTTACATACAAAATAATTAAAAAAAATGAGTCATTTTCGTAATATTGTTATTTTTGAGTTGGGTTGAAAAGACGAGTCTCTAACACTATTTATATGTAACATTTCAGAATAAAGATCATGAATTGCAGTGAACTTGGGCCTTGCGTTTTGTTGAAGCCCATAAAACCTGACCCAAATATCCAACTTGGTCAAAGTTTGCAACTTGCAACAAAAAGATATTATCTCTAAATTTTGAAGGCCCAACTTGCAAGCAAGAAAAAGATTAGCTCTAAATCTACAAGTTGGATAATTGATAATTCTTACCTTATATATATATATATATATATATATATTTTATGATGAGAATTCCTTTTTAAAAAAAAAATATTAAAAGCACTAATACAACACTTTATCATCATAATTTTTTATTAAAAATATGAAATATATATTTAAAAAATATACGAATATTCTAGTTATTCTATATTTCTTTGTTTATATCGGATGGTCTATTTGATATTCTTTTTTTTTTTTTTTTATGTGAGTTGTTATGATTTCTTCGTTGTGAACTTGGTTGGACAATTGAGCACAAACAAAAGCACAAACACCCATGACAAGAGCCATGGGATTTGAAAAGGGGTCTTAGATATATCTATTTAATTAATAACAAAGCCACCCCTTATGTCTCATTGCTTGTTGGCCGTCCGAAAGGAAGTGTGGCTTCTGACAAGCACATGGAACCAATGAAAATCGAAGAATATTGGTTAAGGCCATTCAAAGTTAAACCGGCCCCGAAGAGTATCTGCCTGCCTTCCTTCCTTCCTTCAAGGCTAGGCCGGCTATGGCAGTCAAAACGGATGCATCTTCCAATAATATTATTGAATAAATATCATAACAAAGCAAACAATAATCAATGCTTGTTGTCACCTTACCTGGAATATCTTCTTCTTTCCACCCCATCTTTCTTTCTTTTCTTTTTTTTTTTTTTTTTCAATTGGACATTGCACCGTAAGAAATTAGATGCTCAAGTTGGTATGATCATGAGATCAAATGTGGGGAAATTTCAGAGTTTTTACTGTTTGGGTCATTAACCAATTTTTAGAGTCTTTATAAACCTTTTTTTTTTTTTTTTTTATCTTATGTATGTTTGGCACCATCTAGAAAAGTGTAGTGCCACTGGAGATTTTCAGATGATATACATAATAATGCGAAGAACAAGTTTTGGTATAATAGAACAATTAATTTATCGTTATTTGATGATCACAAGTTATAAATATTGGAAACTTCTTCCTTGCAAAAATAACAGAAAGACTGAGGATATTAATTATTATTATTTTATTTTATTATTTTTTTATAAATGTAGGGGTCAGTGTGGTGTATTAAGATATCCTTTGTATACAAATTTTATTATTATTATTTTTTTTTTTTTAAATATGCAATACAAAATTTTCGTCTCTTCTTCAAATTATACAATATCAGAAATGTTTAATATGGTCTTAATTCGGTTTATAATTCTTGTTTTCCGTTGATTTTTCTCTCTCTTTTGTATTTTGGTGCTCTGAAGATGTAATAAATGATAATAGTTTCATAAGTTGAAGTTTAAAGTGCTTTAAAAGGTAGATAACGGGTAAGGTAATATGACTTGTGATTGAACCTTGAACATGATTGATGTGCCCCCTTCCCCTTTGGAAAGAAATATGTGGACAAACCTGAAAATTTCTGAAATATTTAATAATGATCTCATCCCATAGAATGATCTATAAATATATGATGCATCTACTCACCTCATTTGCAAAGAGAAATATACTTGTTGATCATTGTTTGAGACAAGTAAACACAGTGATTATAACCTATTAATTGCTAGCCCCCACAATCTTTGAAGTACTAAACCATTGATTTCTTTTGCCAAGTCCTCCAAGAAACAATAAAAGCCATGAATGGAGGGATATCCTCGCCAATGAATGAGAGTCTCAACCATGATCGTGCAATTAGAAGGTTTTGTCCTGCTAGAATGGAGCAGGAAGAAGGGGCAGAGTTTGAGGAGACAATGAACGAGATTGAATTCTTCTCCTTTTCTGATGATACCATCAGCACTCCCCACTTGGATGCTTCTGAGGTGGATGAATTGGTGGATAGCTTTATCAATGTGGATCAAGACATCAACGGCAACGACAAGTCCCCCGAGAAGCAGGAAGCCTTTGATCACTTCCAAACAGAGGTGGAGACATTTTCAGTGGTGAATGATGCATTTGCAGATGTTCCAATGACTGTAGAAGGCGATGAAATGGAGATGGGTGGCTTGGTTGAAGATTTGGCAGCTGTTCCTGATATGGTGCCTAGTGGGGAAGGGATGAGTCATGGAGCAGACCAGGGCCTTCACTTGGTGCATTTGTTATTAGTTTGTGCTGAGGCTGTGGGCTGCAGGGACACACAACTAGCAGAATCCATGCTTGCCAAAATTTGGTCTACCGTTAATCAATGGAGCGATTCGTTGCAGAGAGTTTCCCATTGCTTTGCAGTGGGTTTGAAGGCCAGATTGTCACTTTTGCATAACGTCAATGCCAATGGTACATTTTCAAATGATGGTGCTACTGATGTTTCAATGATCAGTGCTGAGGAGAAAATGGAAGCATTTCAACTTCTTTACCAAACTACTCCTTACATTGCTTTTGGGTTCATGGCTGCAAATGAAGCTATATGTCAAGCAGCACAAGGGAAGGACTCACTGCATGTTCTTGGTCTAGGGATGGAGCCTCTTCAATGGCCTTCTCTGATAAGAACTCTTGCTTCTAGGCCCGAGGGACCACCGAAGCTCCGGATCACTGGATTGACAAATGGCCAGAATTTCTCAGACCTTGAAGCTACCATGAAAGCACTCATTGAGGATCCTAGCTCTTCAGGTATTCATTTAGAGTATAACATTATATCAGAGCCTATTACACCATCACTTTTAACAAGAGAAAATCTCAACTTAATGGAAGGTGAAGCACTATTTGTAAATAGCATTATGCACTTGCACAAGTTTATCAAGGAGAGTAGAGGCTCCCTCAAAGCAATCCTGCAAGAAATCAAGAAACTGAGCCCTGCCTTGCTTACTGTGGTGGAACAGGACGCAAACCACAATGGCCCTTTCTTTCTCGGGAGATTTCTTGAGTCTCTCCATTACTATTCAGCCATTTTTGATTCCCTTGAAGCTAGTCTCCCCCGGAATAGCCTGCAGAGGATGAAGATAGAGAAGTTTCACTTTGCAGAGGAAATCAGGAACATTATAGCATATGAAGGTTCAAACAGGGTGGAAAGGCACGAGAGGGCAGACCAATGGAGGAGGCAATTAGGGAGATCTGGGTTTCAGGTTGTGGGGTTGAAGTGCATGAGCCAAGCCAGAATGATGCTGTCTGTTTATGGATGTGATGGTTACACTTTAGCCAGCGAGAAGGGTTGTCTCCTTCTTGGATGGAAAGGAAGGCCCATCATGCTGGCATCTGCTTGGCAAGTGCATAATGCTACTTCTTCTTCCTCCACCTTGAAGATATGATAAAAGTGGATTAATCTGGTAATCATGAATGATTTTTTTTTTCCCAATGATAATTCATATTTATTGGCATCAGGATTTTCACCATGTCCTCAAATAACACATCCTAACAACAACCCCATGGAGTTTCTACGGTATCCTCTGCAGCTAAGACACAGGCTCTATCAAATCTAAGGCCCACCTACCGCCGATAAGTTCATATCACCTTTTTACATTGAAAAGTATGTAGTTTCGCATCTCGGATCATCTACTTCAGAATATTTAAAAGTCATTTAAAATTTTAGATATATATATATATATATAAAGGTGCAAAGAAATTCTACTAATAATTCCCCCCCCCAAAAAAAAAAAGAGTCGCATGACAACAAAAAGTATATTAAAAGAACAATCATAAAATTGAACAGCATAGATGGTTAATGTAAACTGGTCAAACTCATGCAGAAAGTCCAAGCTTTGATGCATGGGATGTCATTGTTTTCTGCTGGCAAACTGAGAGCAGGCCAGTATGCTAACAAATGTGGCTACAAACAGCAGCCAACATCTGAATTCTTTCCATCAGTTAAGATTCACAAGCAAAGCAAACAAGAAAAATATTTCGCATTGATCTAAACAATAATGGGTGGGTGTCTTTCTATATCTGCTCTTTGTCTCCATTTTTACATAAATTTCTCGTGCAAAAATCCAAACATGTCAAACCATTGTTTGATTTTAGCAAGCACGGACACCCCACAAATACAACTAATCACATACAAAGTCTTTCAAGTTTCATGCACTAGGCAACACAAAATTCCCTGAACTAAAGCAACTAAAACCTCTGAGATTCAGACTTTCCTTGATAACATACCAATGTAGGCCAATTTTCCCACAATTCTCCACATCAGGCCTTTGTCCAAATTCAAATACAACCAATTGGTCATGTCCTAAAAACAGACTCAAGAACAGTGATAATAACCCTTGCAACAGCTCGTAAAGCAAAGGGTTCCAGTTCTTTACATAAACTTCTGAAGAAAGTAATTTTTTGGATAATTATTCTAGAGAGAAGCTCTTCCATATCAAAAAAACATGATGGAAGCTGGCTTCACCCTTGTACTATATGTTACAAAGCTCTCTGCTGTGTACAGTTGAAATAATCAACCATGTGACATTGTGGAAAAAGCGGGATGAAAAGGAATCTTCAGAATGTTACTTTAACGACTTGTTGCTGTTCCCTTTGGATTGGTCAGCAGTAGTTGACATAATGCGCAAATGACTGACAATTTCTGTAAAGGAAGGCCTGAATGAGGGATTAGGGGCCCAGCACTGCTCCATCAACCTTCTCCATTCAGGATCACAGAAAGTTGGAATGATTGGCCTCAATTTGTTATCTACAATTCCTCCTGCACATCAAGAGATATTTCACACAGTGTTGCATATGTGTGCACACATATTGCGCAATTAATATTGATATTGATCATACTTGTTCTCTGCATGCAGTAATAGAGAGGCTGAAAACCTTCAAGCCTTCTTGTATGAAATCAACAAACTCTGTTCTGATTTAACAGCTAGCATATCGAGTTTAGGATTTATAGCCCAGGCCAGTTCCATTATGCATCACTAATAATTGACTTCTCAAGTAAATATGAGACTTCATCATCTATTATTGTTCTACAACAATGCACATGCGGTACTTGACATTTTTTCAGCAAGAAATCCTTCAGAACTTTTGTTGCATTATCTTGTTATTCTCATAACCATGAAGCTAAATGACCTAGCATTCTTGGAGAGCACGTCCCACAGGATCTACTTACACATTTGCTACTTCTACCTCCTACTTCCATTTGTCCACCCTTTCTTGCTACCAAGCATAATGTAGGACATGAAGCCCATTTTCTACTATTCTACATTTATGTAGCACTTTTGATTATTCTTATTTTATAGTTTGTTTAGTTGTTTTTTATAATATTCTAGCCTTATTAGGAGTTTCAATTGAGATATTATTGAGGAAGTGACTTTAGGAGGAAGTTTAGGAATTTAAATATCTTGTTTATTTATTTCCTGATTAGTTAGTCTAGGATTAGAAAAGTAGTGATATAGGGTCTTAAGTTTCTTTCTGCAGTCAGTCTAATAAGTATATTAATCTATCAATCACCAATTCAATAAACTATCATTTTGAGACTTGTTATTTCTTCTTTGACGGATTTGAGAATTCCACTAGGGCTTAATGGAAATTTTTTCTTATCTTTTCATGCTTCCATCCCGTGCTATAATGGCATTCTGATACATGGAAACATCTTAGTGGGTTTCCAGCTATCTCATTGGTCTTTTGACTCCTGGAAAGGATTGCATAAGGCAATTGATAACAACATGAAACAGGCTTACAACAATGGGCAACATGAAATATTATGGTGCTAGAATTTGAATAGCACAAACCCGGAGAACAGATATAAGAAGAGGACTAATATCACACCTATGATTGCGCCATGGTGCATGTTGGCATAAGGCTCCTCACCAGTGAGAATCTCCCATAGGACAATGCCAAAGGAGAACATGTCAACCTGAGGATCAGCACATGCAAGTGAATACAAAAGGGATACAAGAATCCATAAAGTGGAGATTATGGAAAGCAAGATAATAGTGACACTGCACAAACCAAATTGCTATCTTTGTCTTCCTAATCATAATGACTGGTGCATGCACAATTACTCTTAATAAGCCCAATGCAATAACAAATAGCTTGGAATTTCTGCCATCTCTGTCACTAATTTAGGGCACACCAATCTACAGTTACCATCCTTGTAAACTACAGGGGAGGGTGGCACAGAGAGAGAGAATTTACCTTTTCAGATACCTTGCTGCTGCTGCCATTTAGCAGCTCTGGGGCCCTCCAAGGTAAAGTTCCCCACACACCCCCTGAGACCAAGGTATTGTGCTTGATTTTTGACATGCCAAAATCACCAACCTGGACCATCCATTCTGTCAGACTTGTTCGCAAATGAACACTGAATTTTTAATTAAGGGTGTCCCAGCATGCTGTGGAGTTTGAGTAAGGGCCAAACATAAGCAACCTTAGCCTTGTTTTCACAAAAAGGCTCTGCACTCAAACTTGTGACCTTCAAGTCACAATGAAGTAAACTTACCATTACACTAAGGCTCACCCTTGAACAACAAACATTGGCTTTTTCCACACTATTAGAGCTTACCTTGCAGATTGGTCGTTGGGGATCTTTCAAGTTTACAAGCAAGTTGTCACATTTCAAATCAAAATGCACAATATTCTTTGAGTGCAGATATTCCATTCCAAATGCAGCATCCATAGCTAGCAATAGCCTCTCGTGACAATCCAAAAACCTGCAAGTTCACACAAGATGAAAGTGTAATTAAAAGCAGAGGGTAGCTGAACCCACATTAACAACATTTTGAATCAGTGCTGAGAACTCCTAATTCATTCATTTTGTGTTTTTGTTTTTTTAGTTCTTGGTAGGTTTTATATATAAAAGATTTTTATGACACCACAACATCCTGAATAAAACTCTGAAAAAGTGTGCATTACCATGAGATCACAGATGAAAAACTGAGATTCAAGACTGTACAAACTGCAGTACTTACCTATCTTTCTGTAGTAAAACATTCCTAAGAGAACCATCAACCATATATTCAGTCACAGTAGCCAATGTTCCACCAGGTCCATCTTGCACAACACCATAAAATGCCATCAAATTGGGATGGTGAAGTGTTGAAAGGATTTCAGCTTCATGCCAAGACTCTAATGTCTGAAGAAGGCGACGAATATAGATTATAACTTATAAGTTGTATCCCATTGGTATAGGAAAGATTGATAAAGAACGAAAGAGAAGACAGCAAAGTGATCTTTACACCAGAAAGAAAATGAATCTTAGAGTTGAGAAACAATTACTAATCTCTCTTGCTTGGATGACTGACCAGCAAAGCAGATCTTCTTTAGCCTCTTAATGGAAACATCTGTTCCCATCCATTTTCCATGATACACAGTCCCAAAGGTGCCAGAACCTAATTCTCTCAGCTCTTTGAGATCTTCATTTTTTATGATCTGCCATATAAATCAATGTAAAAGAAGAAAACTGAATCACAAACTTCAAGGAGAAGCACTGAACAGAGAAAAGAAATTTTACAGAAAGAACAAAGAGTCAGTAGCCTTTGCTAGCTCAAAAAAATTGAAAACTTTTGTACGTTAATAGTTTAAGCACACCTTATATCAGAATTTCGAGAAATGAAAAGAAAAGGTAAAGAAAATAAAACAGAGGAAGCATGGTGCTTCATTTCATTGTAATCACATCCAACAGATATAGAAGCCATACCTGCAAGGTATTGACATCAAAATCAACCAAAGAAGGATCAAATGGAGGTAGCCCAACATTTGTGTTCTCTAAGTTGCCATCCTAAAACAATCAAGTGAACTTCGGCTAACATGCAAGAACATATTTTCTCAAATCAAATCACCATTAACAAATAATACCTCATGCTGTGACTCTGGTGATTTTAGGTTTTCAATTATAGCATCAAATTGCATGCTTTCATTTTCCTTCACCTTGGTATGATCAAAATCTGGCAGCGTCGTGGACTTGACTCCACTTATTCCAGGTAATTTATTCTGATTATTTTCACCAAATTCGAGTCGGGAATATTCACGGCTGAATGAAAATCCATCTGTTGTTGAAGGCACATCTCGGTAGGACATGGTATACTCACTATCAGCTTTCATGAATGCAGATGGATTACCGAGATGATCCTGGTCAAGAAGAGAAACAACTTTCTGAATAAACTCCTCCTGTGCCAACTTCTGGAAATATGACCAGTGCTTGCGTTCATGATTTTCCATGTTCACAGTCACACCTGCTCCTTCTCTGTGTGCCAGACTAATACCAGAGAGATCCTCAGTAAATACCCCTTTTGAGAATATCTCAGAAAGGAGATCACAAGGAAATCTATCATAAATATCTATTTGGATGTCTCCATTCTTCTTAAGTGGCTCCAATTGTCCTAGATTGTTATCCCTGGATATATCATTATCTGCAATGTCTGCACACTGAGAGTCATCAGATGCAGGATCCCTATGGTGCATGACAGAAGTTGCTTTGGCTGTGGCCGGATGTTGGGATCTAGCTTCTTTAGTTCCATCAGCAAAGACTTTCGTCAAATTACCTCTGTTATTATCTATTTCACAGTCAGTGTTAAGAATCCTACCTCCTTTTTCACAATCTTCAGTATCCAAATCACTTGGTGCTGCTGGTTTGGACCCAAATTCCAACACAGCTTCAGAATCTGAAAGCCATGTATTTGTATGTGAGGCCAGATCAGTAAACTTTTTGTTCTTTTGAGGTTGGGGAACTCCATCATCAATGTTTTGAGTAACAGCATAACATGGTTTTCTATCTGACACAGAGGGTTCAGTGTGTGCAACCAGGTTACCTCCAGGTAACTTTTCAACAGATTCTGAATTTCTACTTTGCTCAGCAATGTCAGCATGAGAAATAAGAAACTGAGAACCAAGTGTGTCATCAGACTTTGATAATCTATTCAGCAACTCTGCTTGCTCCCTGGGCATCTTCTCTGAATAATAACCTCTTTGACTTGGTAAAGATGGTTTGAGGTAGCTCAGATCAACTGGATTTGGTATAGGATCAGCATGCCCTGGACCAAACGTACTACTAGATGCAGAACATTGATCATCTTCACAAAATATAGGAACAAGTACTAAGTTTGTAGCATCAGAAGAGGAAGAGACCTTTACAGGTTGCTGGCACTTTCTATCAGTTTTTGGAGGTAAAGAAAGTGCATCTCCTACTGGTATGGAAACTGCATTTGATATTTCATCGACTGGATCCAAGTTAAAGTTTTCTAGGGGACTAATCTTTTCAGCATCGATCGCTTGCTGAATTGAAGGATCAGGTGTTGCCTTCACCTCTTTTAATGTGTGTGAATTCTGTACTTGAAAGCCACCTCCTGGCATGGAAACTGCACCAAGTGCTTCATCAACAGGAACAGGATAAACTTTTCCCGAAGGATGAGTCTTTTCAGCTTCAACTGCTTGCTGAACTGAGAGGTCAGATGTGGGCTTCAACTCTTTCAGAAACAAGTGTGAATTCTGCACTTGAAAGCCATCACAAGACTGCCCCTCATTCATCCATCCTTCTTGAGTCATAAGCCCATGAATGGACCTTGAATAAGGAGGAGAGTAACTAGAGGTGCTGTAATGATGGTGCAAATGAAGTTGCTTAGTTTCTCTGAAATCCATCATTTGGCCTTGACAAAACAGAGGGTAGGTTTCATAGGTACTGGGGGAACTTTGAACAATAGGTTGGGAAGAGTGGAAAGTTCCAATCAAATGTGAAGTGCTAATCCCAACAGTGTTGTTAGCAACTTGATTCATCTCTCTGTCAATGCTTAATCTACCCAAATCAGCTAAGTTATTTCCTGAAGAATTTGCCAAATCATGGGTGGTTAAGCTTTGCCCGGATCCCATGTCCAAGACATTGACAGTAACTACAAACTGGATCTCAGAATCACCCTCCATACTACCCAGACCAAACTGAGCATCATCCAAGTCCCTCATTGAGAAGAGAAACATCTTAGTTTCTGGGAACTATCTCTATCTTCAACTTCATTCCATTCCTCCATCATATTAAGCAAATCCTCATCACATGAAACAGAAACCAAGGCATCAAGATCCTCTCCAGGAACCTGATATTTTATGGCATGAGCTTCACTGTAAATTGTTAAAATTTTCTGCTTCAGCTGCTGAAAAGAAATGTCCCTTGTTATGCACATAATTCTTGTTTCACCTCCAACATACCTGAGCTTTCTGTCACTAGGCCGGGCTAAGATTTTCCCGCCAAAGCTGCAAAGTACTTTCATCCTGTTAGAGTAACGGTCAGAAGCTCCAGATGAGGCACACCCATTTATGGCTCCTCGACTCTCATAACCTGATGAAGTTTGTGGAACTGATTGAATGGAGCCATAGTTGCTTTTCTCGTCATATAAGGACATGTTTATTCTTTCAACTTCCCTTGGACTTTTCTGTACTATGGTGAGCATTGATTTATCGGACCCACTTTCAGATCCTGCATGACTAATGCCTAAAATGCCTTTTAGCTCCATATAACCAGTTGCAAAAGTGGTATCACCCCGAGAATTTGGGTTTAAAGGCTTATTAGGGTTGGCTCGATCATGCATAAATTCGAGAGCAAACTCTTCACCTGTCTGGACGGAGAAATTAAGAACAGGCTTAGCTTCAAACCACTTTAGTTTAGGAAGTCCTATATTAGCATTTCCATTGCTCAGAGGGCCCACATATGCCTGAGATGGAAACTGGAAACCATCATGTCCGGGTTCATTTGAATTATATGAAACTTTTTTGCATATATCTAACCTTTCCATTGTAATACTGTTTGCATTCCTCTCCATTTAAATAAACTCAGCTGGAATTAGCCCATCACCTGGAAATCAGGTGGAAAGATTTGTATACATCAAACACCCATGCAATGAAAAACTTTGCTTACTGTACAACAACATCAACAACAATAAGATGCAGGAAGAAGAGTGCGGCAGAAAATATAGTCAAGTGAGCTTCCATTTTCAGCTGCCCTTAAAAGATTTCCAATGGCTTCAGCAGTCATCAACACGGTAAGGTGTGACAGTGACTGTGATCAGAACTCACCAAAGTCAAGAGCATTGAAAGTATTAAAATGCTCCATGCATTACAGAACTCTTCAAGAATGCCCAAATAAAAGAATCAAGGATTCAGTACTAAAACAGTTTACATGCACGGATTGGTCAACCGCCAGAAAAGTTCAGAAAACCTGAACTAAAAAAATTTTAACAGTCTAGTGCTTCAACATGATCCCTGTTATCTCTCTGACTAATTGGGAGACAATGCAACTAAGACGTCAAAACTGAAAAATTGGGAAGTTCTCACCAAAACTAGAAATAAATAAAGTCACATACCATGAAACTGATAGACTAGATGATATACCATAAATTTCTTCAACAAGACCATAACTTGGTGGCAACAGAAATGATACCATAAAGATTAGAACAGACCCTAAAACAGTGGTCCAAGTTGTCCTTTTTTTCTATATACATCATTTATCCTACTGGCTCAGAAAAATTATTAAAATGAAGATAAAATCCAATTCATGACCAAACTTTGGCGGATCAGGATTAATCAAATGTTAACACACAAGAACCAAACTTTTAGTCATATGTTTATTTCACTGACCTTGTCAGAAAAACTGTAATATTATTTCGAGGAGACGAAGTGCAAGGATTTTAACAAATAAATTTGAGGTGCATGTTCATACACTGTAAGATACATGTACAAGCTAAATCTCAGTGATTGTCCACGGCATACTCAGCATAGATTATGAGATAGAGTCCTTGAACAAAAGTCACATACATGCAACATTTAAGAATGCATTTCGAATTAAGTAATCCATGTAAGTTGCTTTATGCTGTTATGCCCAGTAGAGTGCTTGTCTTATAGGCAACGTCAATAGTGAAGGTAAACCCATTATGGTCTCAACTCTTAATACTACTAGTAACCTACTTACTCTGAAATGCTAACAAAATGTAAAAGAAATGGGTTCAGCCATACAGAAAATGGAGGCATTTTAAACTGAAAGACAATAAACCAACTACCACATTTGCTTACTTGTACCAAAATCATGTCCGTATTTTAATGATCAATTCAAAACAGAAAGAGACAAATTATAAGTAGACATCTGCACGAATAGACATTCATATCCAGCAATCAAGTACCAGCATACATAAATAATACATGTATGTAAACTCAGATATTCAGAAATTCATGGCCCTATATTCATTGGCTGTCTTAGTTATTACCAAGCAAAAAAGAAAGAAAACAAAAGAGACAATTTTTAGCACAACCGTCAGGCTAATGCTTACATAACCTCTCCAAACTTCACAATTCATGAACATCCCAAAAGAACAAGCAAAGAAAACCCATTTAGAACAGCACAAAACTCAAGCCTTCAAAAATGCACTTTCTGAATTACACGAAACTAATATCAAGGAAACAATAATCTCAAAACCAAATTTCCAAATTAGCAAACCAACCACAATGGCTGTTTTTCAGAATAATAGCAAAATTTTAGCATCCATATCCCCGAATAAGCTTAAACTTTGTTTTTATATATATACAACATACAAAGAAGAAAAAAGGAAAATTCAATACCTGAAATGAAGAAGAATGCTATATGGAAGCTGGGGTCCCTGAAAGTTCTAAAGGGGACTTCTGAAACCAGCAGCAAACACTCTATCTAGAAATGTAAACTTTTGAGATGAAAACAAAATAAGGGCATTTCTTCTTTGTCATTTCTCTCTCACTTTCTTTCATTTTCTATCCATCTTCATTCCTCTTTAATCGTAAAGCTTGAAAATTTTCCTCTTTCTTGCGAGTTGAGACAATCAAAATGATTCCTTTTAGATGGTCAACTCTAAAGGAAGTAAGGAAGCTCAACCCAGTTAGGAGAATGTCCCCCTATTTTATTCTGTTATTTACTTTAATTGCCACTAATTTTCTGCTTTGGACGGCCAAAATGAAAGCCCTTCTTCGTCTTTTCATCTTCGCGAGATAATAAGATACGATGTGAATGTTCTGATTGTGTTCACTTGTGCGCCATTCTGCTTGACCGACAAACTTGACGGGTGAGAAATGTGAGGAATATTTATTGCTTTCATCAATATTTTTATACGAACGATTTTCTCTCTCCCTCTTTTTTTTTTTTTTTTTTTATACAAATTAAAAACTATTTAACTATAAATTACAAAACAAAGATGATTTCATTTATTTTTATAAATTTTATGCTTCTTTTTTTTCTAAAATTAAAATCTAAATCTTATGAAATAACAGTCTAAATATTTAATAGTGTCTCTTTAATGACTTATGAATAAAATTTATGATAAAAATAAAGTTTTTCTATTTATTAAAAATTTCATTGGACTTCTTTTTTAATATTAGAATTTGATAATTTAATGATAAAAATTTAAAATCTTAATAAAACATTAGTTAAATTAAGAAGACAATTTTTTTTGTTAAATAAAAATATTTCTAGCATATTAATTCAATCTAATAATGATAAGATTTTTCTTACATAAGAAATTAAATTATAATATTAATGGGCAAGTTTTAATTAAATTTATAAAGATATTTTTTTATTAATAAAAAATCAAGCGATGATATATATATATATATAAGATGCATTATAATTAATTGTCGTGGATTTTCCCCCATCTCCCTCTCCCTCCCTTATTTACTTATCCAAGAAAAAAAAAGGAAAAGAAAAGAAAAAGAAGCCCATTTTTTTTATACAAAGTCCAAAAGTAGGCCGGCGCACCTCAAACCACCGCCGCCCTCCTCACCGCCTCACCGTCCAAGCAAATGAAATCATGGGACGAAGGTGACATTATTATTGTATATTTATGATTTTATAATTAATGGTAATTATATATTAAAAAAATAATTATGGACGTGTTTACTCAACAATTAAGATGGTATGACAGCGATATTTTAGCATTTTTTTTTTCCCCATCCCAAATTTGCTTAAGATGCACACTTCGGGTGCACATAGACCGTGAGAAGCTATTTAATTACCTTCCACCCAAAAAAAAAAAAACAAATAATAAAAAAAATAATAAAAATAAAAAAGAAGGTAAGGCATCATTGGAAGCAGCATGAGCTATCATTAAGATTTATCACTACAAACTGCTTTGATCTTTGAGCCATTTAAATCAATTCTTTGCTTTCATCTCGTCTTTCATCAATCAATCTGTAGGTGATTCTTTGCTTTTTCTTTTCAAGAAAGACTCTCAGTGCTTTGGTCTTCACCTTTTTCTCTTTTTCTTTCTTTTTTTGTGGCCTGAGACTCGAGAAAACCTTGTTACTGAGTGAGTTTCATTGAAAACAATAACATCTTGATCAGAAAATTTAAAATAATAATAATAATAAAAAAAAAAGAAATTCCCTTAATTAATCATGATGTATGCGGAAATGAAATGTGCAGTTGTTAGGAATAGAATTGCATAATCGATAATATATTAATATAACTTGTTTGCACAGCCAACCTTAGGTCTCTCTCTCTCCAGCTGATCTTTGATAATAACTAATACAAGTTTTCCTTTCCCTATTGCTTCTCCCTACACACGATCATGAAAGAAGGAAAGAACAACAGCCCATTTAAATTGAAGCTGTGAAGAGTCTATTTGAATTTGAAGTTGAGACATGGTTTTGTCTTGCAACAGTTTGAGCATCTAGATAAAGTGAAAGTACATTAACAAACCACATGCATGATTCAACAATCAGACTACATGCATTGGAATCACTAAATTCTCGCATGCATGGCATTTATTAGATATTGGAAAAATGTTTGACCACATTTAGTTTACTAGTGTGGTGATTCAACCGGAAAAACTACAGTAGGTGTATTAAAATACCAGAATAGTGAAAATTTAAGGGAACTCAGAAAATAGAAGTTGGTCTCAAGTGTTTGGCTGTAAGAAAGATATCGGTTTTGAGTTGAAGCAAAGTCTCCGCAGACCAAACTGGTGGCTTCTTCACCTCACAATCTGCAAGAGAAATTTCGGCAATTTACTCAATGAGAAAAACAGGGTTAAAATATAATCAAAATATTAACAATGAAGCAGCTTGCCATCGATAGTTTGTTTGTGTTTTAACTTTTAAACCAAAGATGCTTCCAAGTTTGTCGGAATAGGTATAAGGACCATTCTATAGCAATGATTATTAATTATATACTCATGGAACCGTACCTCCGTGTAGAATCTTGGGAATGTGTCTATACTCGTCAAAAGATCTTTGGGCAGAGATACCAAATATAATAGTTGAACATTGGTCAGGTACTCAATACCTTTCTATTATGATTTCTCTCACTTGAGGGAAATTACTTAAAAATATAAGTGCCTGAGCTTACTGAAGCCTTCACTATAACATAACTTTTCTCCCACAAAGGCAGTGCACAGTTTAAGACGTCCCAAATTAGGCGGTGCTGTGATGTAGGGGAAGGGATCTTCGTTTAGTCTAGACCAATGCAAACCCAATTTTAGGAGGCATTGAAGGGAGCAGAACCAATGTGGCACCCTTTCTAGCTTCCCAAACGAAATTGGCACTGTAAGCTGAGGTGGGGGTGGGGATCATGTGTCGGTTTGAAGGCATTCGTCTTCATCTTTTACCATTAGAAACAGGCTTTGGAGGGTATCTAAGGTCTGGAGTGAGGAGCAAAGGTCCATGTCATCTGTTGCCCTGATATTTGTAATGCCAATCCTAACAAGTTGGCGTAGGCATCCAACTTCTCTTATTGTGTTGCTTGTTGCTTCAATGCAAGGTAAGACTCGCAATGTCTTTAATTTGCTGATATCAAAGGGTACTCTTGTTCCACTAACATGGTGGAATTCAGTCCAATTTCCAGTATTATAACAATGCGTTAACAAATACATCGAATTTCGTAGTTGAGCCACTGCATTTGGAAGTTCCTTTATCTGTGTGTTACTCATGTCCATGGCTTGAAGGTTACGCAGCCTTCCGATGAATTTTGGAAGTTCTGCCACTCGGGTTCCTTTTAAGTTCAAGTACCTCAAATTGAATAAAGACTCCAAGGAAGAATGAGCAGAGCTGTGACATGCTGCATAGAGGAACACCTTCAAATCCGCTTAATTTCTACAAGGAAAAAGTCAACCAAAAGGGGGTAGGTGTTTGATGTAGCCTTCTTCCTTGAGCATGCGTAAAGGACGAGGGAACAACAGGGCAGCTGGATTTTATTATCTTATTAAGCAAAATGGCCTCAGAATTTTGATGGGAAGACATCATCCCTCTTATTCAATCAGTCGGTCTAGGCTATGTACTGTGAGAGCTTACCGTGATCACAACACATTTCTCTGCATTACTCCCCTTGTAATGAAGATGGGAAAAAGGCAAGGCGCGAGGTTACCGAGTGACACGACTGTCCATGGACCATGTCTTGGCCTCATGGACAATAATAATTTAACTTTGGTTATCGGCTTGAGTTTATTAACTGTTTAAACCGCTTTGGGCTGATGAAGGTCAGGCTCACCAAGTCCAAAATTAGATACTCCATGGGTTACCCAACTGCCATTATTATTATTATTATTATTTTAAGTTTTGTTGTAGATCAAAGTCTCAACTTAAGAAAGAATTTAAAAGGGATGTAAAAGAAAGTGAAAACTAAGATAAAAATCCATAATTTAATGTAATGTTTTAAAATTTTCAAATTAGTAACAACGGGAAAAGCTCATAAAAATGTTGCTTGTTCTGGGGGTCAAGGGGTGGAGTTAAAGGACAGGCAGGCTTATAGAATGGTACTTGCTCTTGCTCTTAAAAAAATTGCTCTCCATTGGGCTCCCATATTAGGCTGGAGCCTGCCAACGCCAACAGTTCTTTTCCTTAAAAAGCTTTTTCTTTCTCTAAATGTGTACCAAAGAGAATCTTGTTCAATAATAATATTAATAATATATATATATATATATATATATATATATATATATATGATTTGCTATCAAGATCCTTGTAATTCATTTCGAAATTCTCAATAACCACACGGTATTCAATCTTTGCTTCTTTTTTTCAAATTTTTTGTTACTGAAACTTAATTTAACATTTTAGTGTAATACGGTGCTTTGTTACATAATACATCATAATTGACTTGTACGTTTTCTTGCATTAAAGTTCATAACAACACTTAACGGTATTATTGACTTGGTGTCTACCATATTTATTCTTTTTTTTTTTTAATGAATATAACTTATTTATAATTTTATATTATATAAATTTATTTTATTATTTTTTATTTTAAATAGATTTCACTTATTATGTAATATAAGATCATAAATACATTATACTCAAAAAAAAAAAAAAAAAAAAAGCAAGCCAAAATAGAAATTTTCCATTGATTTAAGCTTAATTCAAATTTTCTGATCTTCAACACTGTGCAGTGCTGCATGAGGAATGATACGGGGAATTGAAACCCACGTTTATTTTAATAATACATGGACTATGGCATAATTAAGTAGAAATTCTATAACCAAAGCAACTATTTCTGGGTGCAATCTGCTGATGCAAAAGAGACCTGCCTTGCTTGGAGGTCATACTCCACTTGGAAATTCACCTGAACCAAGTTGCCGAAGATGGACAACTGGTTACTTGGGACTACGCTCAAGCAAAGCATATCGTCAACAGGTACGAATGTTGTGGCGGGTTGGAGAAGGAGGTCAGCCCCCGAGAAATGGAACACCATTTTGAGAGAGCTGATAGCGGCGGCTGATTGTGCTCCATAACATAACTTGAAAGTCCCAGATGGGTCTGTTTCTGCTTGACCACCAATGGTCTCCTTCACAATGGCTTCTAGTTCACTATAAAAACTGGTTTCCAGTAACGTCAGTGTAGTACCAGAGTCAATTATGATATTGCCCTGACTCTGAGGTGTCTGTGTTCTTTTCGGTCCAACGCTAATGCCTTCGAGTGTAAGCCAATAGAAACCTGCGTTGGGTTTGGTGACAATTGGGGTCGAAACGACTCCTGCGCCGGACGTCATTGCGTCTGGTCCGAATCTCAATTTGCTTGTAGCTTTTGACGAAAGAGGAACCAAGCAATAGGAGAACTTATGATCAATTTGATCACTTAATTGAGAGACTAGTGACAATGGCCCTATATCAAGACCAACAATTCCGGCTGTTGGGCGCTGAAAATGGTTCTCATATCCGCAGCCAAACACTGATGAAGGAAAGGCAACAGCTTGGCCAGCAGTTGAATCAAAGGAGAATGTGTCTGTGCTTAGTATTCCTTGGCTCTGTGACCCTTCTCCGTAAGTAACTCCATATACGCATTTGTTTGAGCTGCTGCAGCCTTTTATCGGGGCACCTTGGCAGGACGGCGAGCTGCAAAGAAGCTCCTGATTAGTGCTAGATGCCGACGGATCAAAGGAAGGTTTTTGTTGAGGAGAGCATTGAACCCAGACAAGCTCACTTCCTGTGTCTGCGGTTGCAAGTACTTTAACTGGAGGGGTTCCAATGGAAAGTTCCATAAGATAGCTTCCTCCGTTGGGGTAGATCGTAGACTGGATAGTGTTTTGGTCTAAAACTCTCTGGAGCTGGTCAATTCGGGTGGCTGATCGGTGAGCAGCTACTCTTAAGAGCTCAGAGGAAGTGAGAGAATGGTTATAAAAAGGAGAGCGTGGTG
The DNA here is from genome assembly GCA_021464305.1 of Kandelia obovata. NCBI lineage: Eukaryota > Viridiplantae > Streptophyta > Magnoliopsida > Malpighiales > Rhizophoraceae > Kandelia > Kandelia obovata. The sequence continues at coordinate 10,067,302 of CM038478.1, read as the reverse complement.
AATCAACATGGATTAGATCAACGCGGAAACTGAAACCAACACTTCTAGTGCTAGCTGCAGCATTAACCATCATCAGCAGCACCACTAGACTGGAGACAATAAGTGTCGAAAGACAAGATGATTTTTGCATGGTTGCAAAAGTTCTATTCGGGAGGAGGGGGGGGGGGATATGATTCTATGTGCATCTGTTGTTAAGGTGGTGCCTAAATTTATTGGGGGGGGGGGGGGGGGAAGAACACCGGCTTTTGAATCATCTACCGGGGTAGGTATGACAATGGTCCCCACTTCTGTGACAATCTGTCTTGCTCCGATTCTTAAAATTTTTAATTGGAGACGGAAGACAAAATTGATGTTTATATTCTCCGTCTCCAAATTTTAGCCTCGACATATGTTATCAATTATTAGCTTATAAATTTATTTTTTTCTCTTTTATATAAATAAATAATTAAGTAAATTAACATACTACTTATAATTATATATATATATATATATATATATACCCACTTTAAGCTCTCTCTTATATTCTTTGTAAAAAAATAAAAATAATAATAATAATTCTTAAAATGAAAATAATAATTTCTATTACTCTCAACCTTTTGAGAAATTGTATTTATGGGGACAACAATCTTTGAAAAGGTGGTAGGGTTTAGGATGCATGCCATAGGCCAAACCGACAAAATTGTTTTAAAGTGCTCCGCACTATTATTTATATAAAATTTTAAAAGCAAGATTGGTGACGAGATTCTTCAACAATTATGCTTTTATAAAGCATCATTTTTAGTGCTCTTGGGCCCTCCGGCAGGACAAAGCCACAGTTGTTAGACTACTACTTTTTGACTCGTCGCTTCTTCACCAATTTTTTACAAAATTCAATTCTCGAATTTTGGAGAGCTCTCTAGTTGATTGCGTATGACTCTGCACTTATTTTTCATATAATCTAATGCAAGTCATTGAAACGTAAGACTTTTCAAAGGGCTTTGATAAGATTTTCCTCTAAAATTTTCTTCCGGCTGCTTGTTTGCAATCAGAATCTCATACCATTGCTTGGGAAACTACGTTGAAGCTGTTTCGATGTGAATGGGTTGACATTCATAAGCATATATGCCATTTCAGCTCAGCTTGATTCCCGTGGCATGTCTGCTTTGACGCACACTTAGATGATGTGGGAGGCTGATGTATTAAAATGCCCATTTTACAAAAAAAAAAAAAAAAAAAAAAAAAGAAGGAAGTCGAATTGACATCCAAGTCAACCTAGGTTAATTGTGGAAGTCAATGGACAGCTGGGCATGGAAAAGAACTATGATGCTTCGGGGTCTTACGTTTCACCGTTTCTTTAAGAACAACTTTAAACCTTTTTTTTTTTTTTTAACACAAGGGAGAAATTAAAAAAAAAATTTGCAAAAAACTATCATCTTCTAGCAAGAACATCAAGCCCGTAGGAAGAAAATTAAAAATTGTCTCGCCAGTAATAAATACTATCAGCTCCAATGTTTGCTAGAAAATCTTTGCAAGAATTTCTACCACACAAATCATATCGCATTTCTAATCTCCAATCCCTGACATGGAGACTCTGAATATCCTTATGGAACACGGCCACACGGTGGAACCCGCTTTGCCCCACCAACTCTTGGGGTTTTCTTATGGAGTAAATGATACGTCAATCTTTTTGGCCTTCTTCCTAAGAGTTTTCCTACTTTCTTTTGCCAATTTTCCATGGCATGGGCCTAACCTTTGTCTATTCTGATAGAAAATTAAAGCAGTTAGTCTGGAATTGGCGGGTACATTGCAATACCTCTATAGTCAATAGTGTCTTCTTCGATGGAAAAATCAAACCAACCACCGTGACAAGGAAACGCATCAAAAACCGAACATTTCTTTTTCTGGAGTGGAAAATAAAAGGTCAGTTTGTGTCCACCAGCTGCACCACATGAAATAATAATAGAGATATTCTGGTGTCAGGATCCTTCTACTGGTTGAGTTTTCTATCGACATTGATGGGTTTGAGTCAATTGACTTAAGAGTTAGCGTGTCATTCACTTCGCAGGAAGGGAAACAGCGGTTCAAGTACTTTAGGTGTCGGGTATGTATACAAATTAAATTCCAAAACTTGTTTTTTATTCTTCGCTATCAACCACTTGGCTGTCAATTCGCATTTATTTTCTTCTTTTTACTTCTAGAAATAAAACAATGCTTGTCATTTGGAATAAGTCAATTGAGCATAATACTCTTTCACGTAAAATTTGGTTCATGACCCGCAGGATAACCTTTTTACACAAAGATTATGCACTGATTTTCACATTTTGATTATAACTGGATTGATGTCTACATATCTTGACCTCGACCAATTTTAGCGTGTAAAACAGTAATTAAAAGCTCAGAAGCAGCCATTTTGTTTTTGTTTTTTTGTTTTTTTACCCCTTCTTTTTGGGCTATAAATCAAGGCAGAAACATCCTATTTTGATACCAAGAACAAAAGATATCACGGAATCATTTTATTTTCCAGTTGAAATAAACTTCTCAACAATATGCATAAATTACTTTTTCTTGTGGCACTTATATTTTCTCCAAGGCACTAAGTACTGGTTTAAGTCTCAGCATTGATCTAATTCATGTTGATTCGCCACTCTCTCCGTTTCATAACCATTCTCTGACTTCCTCCGAGCTCCTGAGAAATGCTGTCCGTCGCACGACCCACGGAATTGGCGAATTTCAGAAAGTTTTCGATCAAAAAACCATACAATCTACGGACGGTGTTTCCGAACAGAGGAAGCTATCTCATGAAACTGTCTATTGGAACCCCACCAGTTGAAGTACTTGCCGTTGCTGACACAGGAAGCAGCCTTATCTGGGTTCAGTGCTCGCCTAGACAGACACCTTTCTTTGATCCATCAAAATCTAGTACTAACCAGGAGCTTCCTTGCAGCTCGCAATCCTGAAAAGCTATCCCATTAAATGACTGCAGCCGCTCAAACAGATGCATATATCAAGTTAATTACGGAGAGATGGGCGAAACGCAAAGCCGAGGCATACTAAGTACAGACACCTTCACCTTCGATTCCACCACTGGCCAAGCTCCTCTTGCATTTCCTGAATCCGTATTTGGCTGCGCATACGAGAGCCGGATTCGACAGCAGATTGCTGGACTTGTTGGCCTTGGTGGAGGACCATTGTCATTAGTCTCCCAATTAAGTGCTCAAATAGATCAGAAGTTCTCCTACTGCTTGGTTCCCTTTTCGTCGAACTCTACGAGCAAATTGAGATTCGGACAGGATGCAATTATATCCGGAGCAGGAGTTGTTTATTGTCCCCAAACCCAACCCCACTTCATACTTACTTACACTTGAAGGCATTAGCGTTGGGCCAAAGAGAACGCAGACACCTCAGAGTCCAGGCAATATCATAATTGACTCTGGAACTACACTGACGATCCTGGAAACCAGTTTTTATAATGAACTAGAAGCCATTGTGAAAGAGACCATTGGTGGTCAAACAGAAACTGACCCGTACGGGAATTTCAAGTTATGTTATGGAGCGCAATCAGCCGCTGCTATCAGGTCTCTAGATATGGTGTTCCATTTCACAGGGGCTGACCTCCTTCTCCAACCCGCCAGGACATTCCTAGGTGTTGACGATTTGATTTGCATGGGCATCGTCCCAACTAACCGGTTATCCATCTTTGGCAACCTGGCTCAGGCGAATTTCCAAGTGGAGTATGACCTCCAAGCGAAGAAGGTCTCTTTTGCTCCAACAGATTGCACCCAGAAATAGTTGCTTTCAGCACGCTAATTCCTACTCATACAATGGTCATTGTACTACCCTAAATGCTTCTTGTTAAGCAGCTCAAATCAATTTGCAGGGATATAATACGAATAAAACTGGCACTTGGAATCCTTTTAAACTCATCGTTAGCAATGAGAATGAACATGTGGGTCTTCGTTTTGTTTGGAGGGTTCCAAGATAACCTTGTGTTTAATGTGATGAGTTGATGAAGTTAAAATTGCCAATTTTATGGTACTAACCTTGTGTTCCGGTTTTTCACTGCCCATAGCCCATTGCATTTTGGAAACGTAGAAAAACATAATTGGAATTGATGGAAAGATCCCACCACAATTCTTCCTGCACAATTTTGGAGTGTTTCTATTCATAACATTAAGCCCGGCCACAATTGAAGTCAAACCAGAATCATGGTAACTGAAATAGAGCTCTCACTCGAATCATTTATGCGAATTATAGTTCTAACCGAGACTCTGTGGAGGGGTGGTTGGTTCGGCTACGGTTCACCCTCTCAAAACTTCAGAATTGAAACTGCAATAATCAAACTAGAACCAGGGAAAAAAATGAAAAAGGCAACGCCTAATCTACCTTTTTATTTTTATTTTGAGAAACTTAAAAATAAAAATGGGGTCAAGTAAAAATGGGATCAGAATCGGAACCAAAAGTGGAAGCAGCTAATAATCTGAAACAGAACTGGAAATAAAACCAAAACCCTATTCAGCCAGTTCGGTTATAATTTCCTTGACCATCATAGAGGTGAAACTATCCGTTCCGAAAGTGCTCGGATCTAGATAACATATAACATTAACTATTTGTTCTAATTTCTTCTATCTTTTTTTTTTTTTTTTTTATCCATGGGAGAAAAACCCTGTTTGTAAGGAAAGCTATGTTCTAATTTCCATCCAGCCATTTGTTCATTATTCTCTATCAACATTGACTAAGGAAGGTCCATCATCCATGTCATGGAAAATTGGTACGAGAAGCTAAAAATTTTGAGGAAGATGACCAAAAATAATAGTTGATCATTTACATCGTTAAGGAACCAAAAGTTGTACCTGACGAAATGCGACATAAATATTGAACTATCCACAACCTTGATAAATGACCCCTGTTGACTTGGTTGTCAATTCGGCTAAACCTTTTTTTTTTTTTAATCTTCTAAGAAAATATTGTGATTAAAATTATTTAGATCTTAAATGCTCTCACTGATCCATCCTGTAAACACACATAAGCTATCCAGTTCAGGAGTATTCGGCAAAATGTTGTGGGATCTTTGTTAGACTTGATTTGCATCTAACTAGTGAAACTAGACAACCCGGATGGATGCAACACAAGAACACCATATTTTGGAATCTCCTGGTTCTATGATTCTTAATGATTATATATTGTAAATATTTACTTTTAGTTAATCTTCATTGTACTAAACAAAAAATGCCACAAGTTTATATAGTCATGTATGTATCTCATGCTTTACTTTATTGCATTAAATAAAAAATAATTCAGTGTAGTTTTTAGTACTATAGTAGCTTTATGGTCTTGTGTTATTTTCGAATTTTGCAATGATATTTAAAGTTTGGCATGAATTAATTTTTTTTTTTCTCTCTCTCTCTCTCTCCCTGACTTACATTGTATTATAATTATATCAGCTTACCTCTCCTTCCATGTTTTTTTTCATATTAATACACGCTGAAAATTTATCAATGTATTTTTTTGATATTATTTTCACGTATAGAAGAAAGGACCGACCCTTAATTTTTCCAAAATGAAATTAATCGAAAATGATGTGAAACTAAAAAATTGAAAATTAATTAAATAATTAGAACCTGTACAACATACAACAAGGACTCCAGTGAATAGGAACTCGAAATCCATCCAAATTTACTATTAAATTTTTTAATTAGTAGGGCATCCTCCCTTTTTAATCCATCAATTTTATTTAGTGGGCTTCCAGGCATACAACTTGGCACTGGCACAGAATGCGCTTGGATATGATGGCTCTTCCTTCATTAGAATTAATGTAGTGCATTGCTGGGGGCCTTTGTTAAGTCCATTTCCAACAAATATTTGATTAACTTAAAAGTCATCTTGAAAGTTGAGATGTGGCAAGTTTATTGTTAAGGCAGCCAAAAGTGATATGCAAAAAATAATAATAATAATAAATAATAATTTTTTTTTTTTGGGCTAATTCGAATTCAAGACTTCTAATTTTGCAAAAGATTCGAGTACCATTAAGTTAACTCTGATTGGTATAACTCCTGTATTTGCTTCCAAAGTGAGAAACGTCCACACTCTTTTCATCCGGGTACATGGAGAGTACACACAGTAGCAAGCTCTTTTCCATGCATGTTGCATAATAACCAAGCATTTGCCTTCATAATCAGGCCATTTTCTTGTGAAACGTGTGATGCTCATTCATTTATATTGTAGTCAATTAATTACATACACGAATAATTATTGGGTGAGACTGTCTTACCATGTCGTAAAACTTTACCCCATACACAAAGGAATTCAATTAGAGGAAATTTAGAAACTAACTCAAACACACAAATGAAAGTTGGATGCTCATCTGGCAGTTTTGAGGTTGGTGGACTTTTTTTTTTTTTTTTCCTTTTCTTTTGGGGGGGGGGGGGGGGGGGCAAGTGGGTGTCATTTAAAGCATCAAAACAGTACACAAGGACATGACAAGAAGCACCGGCAATATTGCTTTGAGCTGCCTAGCCACCAGGTCACCGTCCATCGCCTCAATGATCAGGACACCCCGCGGAACGCAAGTCTCTGTTAAAAGCTAACAAAGTCCAACAAAAGCACATGTAAAAGGAAACAATCAGGGTCCATTGCTCGCCTAGCATCCATTCTACTTCGAGTCTATGGCGTTGATCGTTTGGTAAAGATATTAAGAATCTCTTTGGGATATCTCGTGGAAATATGGCTTACTAATTTAGAATTCCTGCACGTATAGATGTGCAGACTTATGGTAGCAAAGTGATCATTGAGCTATTAAATATCTTCCCATAGTATTTGATTGAATTCAAGGATGAGCCTTAATGTACTAATAAAATTACTTAGTATTATCACAAATTTAAGTTACGAAAAGCAGCTCCTTGACTAGTAACCAAATTTTTCATTCAATTTCAATGCTTAGAATAATGCAGGAGTGTTATGTGCTTCCTATGACAGTAAAAATAAAAAAATAATTAATTATTATATTCTTATTATATAATTTATAATTTAAAAAAATTATTGAACCTGAGGAGTAAAAAAAGAAGAAAGAATGAAAGAAATAAAAAAAAACAATTGTCACCCAGAGGAGACATTGTGGAAAACTGCCCGCCTGAGTCAAAACCACCAGTCCAGTTTTATTTCATTTATGTTATTTCATCATCCAACGTCCGCAAGCAAACTCAACGTTCAGCTCTCCCCCCCCCCCCCAAAAAAAAAAAAAAAAAAAACTAATTATAATCTCTGGGGACAATGCCGAAAGACTTCAATCAATTAAATTAAAATAGTTAGCACCTAAAATAATCTGTAGCTCAGATCAAGAACAAGAACCTCAATCGGTACACATAGGTAACTGTTCATAACTTAAAAATTAGTGTGGATATATAATTGATATACCTACCAAACACTTGACTTCCACTGTTTACACCTAACCTTTGCAAACTGCTCCTTTCTATATGAAGACGAGTGTTGCCACTAACTTTGCTGACTTTTTCCATGCACAGTTTTAACGCGCTCATCAACATCTCGGAAGGTTGAAATGTAAAGGGTACATCTGTGTATGCAAGGCAATGGAAGCTGGAAATTATTCCCTGCTTTTCAGCCTACTACCCCTGCTGGCTTCTCTAGTGTTGCCTTACGTTGGATCTTTGTGTTCCCGCGATTTCTCGTCAAGTCAGCAGCACCTTCTTCTCAACCGCAGTAGCTTCCCGGATGGATTTGTATTTGGAGCAGCATCAAGTGCATACCAGGTGTGTTCATCAACTTGATTTTCTTTCGCTTTGATCCGTATGCAATATAAATTCACCTTGATTACGTTGCCATCAAAAGTCCATGTTAATTATCATCTTTCCCTTAATTTTGATCTATATATATATATAAAAAATTATATTATTGCAGATGCCTTAGCAAAACAAGACACTGTTAAGCAAACTAATTTCATTACCTTACTTTAGACTTGGGCTTCAGTTCTTTTTTTTTTTTTTTTTTTAAGACTTGTATCTATCTTGCTGTTTATTCATATTTAATAAAATCGATCTGAATCATCAAGGGGGAGGGGGAAAAAGTGCAGTTATTATGCATTTCTCTGCATTCCATGTCTCTCGTCTATCATTGTATGTTCTAATTTTAGTACGAAGGAGCAGCTGGTGTTGACGGCAGAAAACCAAGCATATGGGATACTTTTGTTCGGCAATATCCAGGTAATGAATTACATGGACTCTCTCACTGAAAATTAGAGATACAAAAATAAATAAATAAATATTTATATTTTTAAATTTTAATTAATTAATAATAATTAATATATATTTTTATAACAATTGAATTAATTATAATTAATAATTAAAATTTAACAATATAAATTTATATTAAATTATTATATCTAACTTTTGTTTTAATGTAATAATACACTGACAGTAAAACTCAATAACCAGAAAGGGCGTCCCACACCTCTCTCTATGTTTTTTTTTTTTTTAATCTTTTTAATTCACCGTCAAAGTGACAAGACGTCCCATGAAAGTGACAAGACAGGACATATGTTTCATCTTCGTTAGCCATTTGAGGGTAAAGAGGGCGATGGCAAAGCTGTTGTCATTTCGAAATTAAATAAAAAAGCGGAAAGATGAAATTAGAAATATAAAAATTGTGAGGATATTTATTGTGCTTGTTTAATTGTTAGACGAAGAGAGACGTTGATGCTCAAAAATCAAAGAGATGTTTTGCCTTTGCAGAAAAAATTCTGGACCACAGCAACGGAGACATAGCTGAAGAATTTTATTTTCTTTACAAGGTAGATATATATATATATATATATATATATATATGAATTACAATTAGATTACAATTTTTAAAGATACTTTTAAAAAATAATATATATATATATATATATATATATTTTTTTTTAAAAGTATCTATAAAAATTATAATCTTATTGTAATTCATATATATATATATATATATATATATATATGAATTACAATTAGATTACAATTTTTAAAGATACTTTTAAAAAATAATATATATATATATATATATATATATATTTTATTATTTTTTTGTTTTTTCTTTGTCCATGAAATAAATATATTTTATGTTTCTGTTCCTCTATCTTTTTTTATTTATATTTTTTTTCTTCTTATTATTAATTTCTTCTTTAATAAAGTTACTTACTCTCATTTATCCCTCCACCCCAAAAAATAAATAATAAAAAAAGAGAATGGTTTTATTTTGGAAAGAATGGCTGCGCAGGAAGACATTGCTTTCATGAGAGAGATTGGGTTGGACTCCTTCAGATTCTCCATCTCATGGCCTAGAATATTACCACGTGAGATCAAATCTGAATCCCCACTAGCATCTTTCCTTATAAAATAAGGAAAAAAGAAAAAAGATAGAGGGCAGCCACATTCTGTAATTAGAAAATGTTACGCGGTTGCAGATTTATTAATTATTATTATTATTATTATTAAAAAGAAAAAAGAAAGAATCGCTTGCCATATCATAGTTGTTGATTGAATATGTATAATTATCTATAAATAATCACAACTAATGATGATAACCACGAATGATTAATAAAATAGCATGTCATTATCATCAAAGACAAAAATGGGTTTTTCTTAGAAATATGTTATATATTGATCCATGTTTGAAGCATACATTGAATCCTAAAAGATCATGATGCCTTTTTGGCAATCTAATTGATACAATTTGTCTCCACCAGAAGGAAAAATCAAGGGAGGAATAAACCAGAAGGGCGTCGATTTCTATAACTTTCTTATCCACGAGCTTCGATCCCATGGTTAAGTAATCTTGCTTCTTTTTTCACAATACAATTATTTTCATTTTGGTCATTTAAAAATATAATTAGGGGTTCATACCTAGAGTTGAACTTATATATGAGTATGTATTATAAAGACCCTTTTCAATCTTTACCTGTAACAGGCATTCAGCCTCTTGTGACTTTATTCCACTGGGATCTTCCGCAAGCTCTTGAAGAGGAGTATGGTGGATTCTTGAGCTCTGAGATCGTGTAAGTTAATAATTAACGCCAACAAATTATTGCAATCAAATCAAGGTTTTCTTCTTCTTATTATTATTATTATTATTTTTTATCGCAATCAATTAGGGATGATTATCGCGATTATGTGGATTTTTGCTTCAAACAATTTGGTGCCAAGGTCAAGTATTGGGTCACCATTAACGAGCCTAACCTATTTGCGCGCTTTGGTTATGCAACGGGGAGTTATGCACCGGGTCGATGTTCTACCTACATCGGAAATTGCAGTGCCGGCAACTCCGCCACCGAGCCCTACATGGTGGTTCATAACATGATCCTCTCCCATGCGGCTGCCGTTAACTTGTACAGGGAGAAATATCAGGTTTTGGACCCGTCTCTTGTTCTTGTTCTTAATTAGTCCGCGTCTAGGGTGGTTCAATGGTCAAAGAGCTGAAAGTCCTCTGTGTGTTTTTTTTTTTTTTCTTCCTTCTCTTAATTTGTAGAGACTAAAGTTCAAATCTTTAACATAATACTAAGTGACCAAATATATGACTTTCGAGAGGGGCCATGAACCCTAGGTGTTTTCTCATTCCTTAATTAAACTGAATCTATATATATATATATATATATATATAGAAGAGAGAGAGCAAGATATATAATTGCTAATTAAAATGGACTTGATTGAATTCGCAGGCTTCTCAAAAGGGAATAGTTGGGATTACAGTAGAGAGTTTCTGGTCGGTGCCCAAATATCCAACAACTAGCTGTAGAAAGGCTGCTCTTACAGCTCTCGATTTTTCTTTTGGGTGGTGAGTCATGGAAACCATTATGTTGTTTTAGTGCAAAAAATTTACTTGACTAACGTTTTATTTATTTATATTTTTCTTCCCAAATTAAAAATGAAATTTTAAAAATTAGTCAATTAAAGTTCAATTGACAGCTAGCTGGTTACTGTTCGTCAATATAAGAAAAACAAAAAGGTTACACGGACGAGTTCAAGCTAGTAGTATCCATATATATTGCAATATAATGAATATTGGTGGTATATGTTTAATATTGTGATACGCATAATGAATCTTGCATACGATGCATGCTATACTATACGTAGGATTATTCATCCAATGACGTATGGTGACTACCCGGAGACAATGCGAGACTTGGTAGGAGACAGATTGCCGGAGTTTAGTGCTGCAGAAATGAAAATGGTTAAAGGGTCACTTGACTTCGTTGGAGTAAACTACTATACAGCAAGGTTTGCAGAAGAGGCCACAACCTCCGGCTGTGACATCAACCTGAGTTATACAACAGATAGCCACGTTAATCTAACCAGTGAGTCTAAATCATGTCATATATTCTTTTAGTGCCTGAATTTTCTAAGTTTGTTTTTTTTTTTTTTTTTTTTTAACTTTGCTCCAAACTTTAACTGGTTTATCTGGGTTCTTTAATTTTTATTTTATTTCCCCCCTTAGTTCGGTTTCGAGCCTCAAAAGCTTGGATTTTTATAATAATAATAATATTTTTCTGTTTATTATTCATTTTCGATTAATTTTTAGTGAATTTTCTCGTCATATGCAAAGTCTTTGTGACTAGAAAAGTAACTTTAACACAAATTAATTCCGAAGAGAAGTGGCATTCGATCTCCTTGTTTCTTCCTTTCTTCTTCTTCTTGTTTTTTTTTTTTTTTCTTTTTTTCACATTTTCTAAGAAACCACATAGAAATTGAATTTTTCTTTTTACAGCGGAGAGAAATGGAATTCCGATCGGTGAGCAGGTACTCCATACTCTCTAGCTCTTCTCTGGCATAATCAGTTTAGTATAACCTAGTGATTATCAAGCCATTTGCTTGAGAGTAAAACCTAGGACCCCAACTTAACTGGACCATGAAAGGTTAAAAAAAAAAAGAAGAAAAACATGTATGGCATACAGACCGAATTAATTTGTTGGCAGCATTTATAATTTTATACCTATTTTGGTATTGTATTAAATTTAATTCAAATCGGTTACAAGAAGACTGCAGCTGGTTGGATTTACATTTATCCACAAGGAATTCGAGATATAGCATTATATGTGAAGGGGGAATACAACAATCTTCCCATTATTATCACTGAGAATGGTAAACAATTCTCAGTGTACTTTTTCATTCGTGAGAATTCAGATACATAGAAAAACAATCTTCTAATTTAATTGGGATATTGACAGGGATGGCTGATCCAAATAATAGCACAGTTCCTCTTGATGATGCCTTAAATGACAGCTTGAGGATAAAATTCCACTCGATGCATCTATCATGTCTTTTAGAAGCCATCAAGTAAGTTTTGTTGTTGCATTTTTATTTCTTTTGTTCAGTTTGACAATCCTTTCAATCTATTTATTCAATTGAATTCTCATATATATATATATATTAAAATAATAATAATAATACATATTTTACTAGAAATAATAATTCTTATCAAAACAATGATATTTCATTGATTCTTTTTTTTTTTAAAAAAAATAAATAAATTATTTCGTGTGTTGAAAAAATTGTAAGTTCATGATATATTCAGATGTATTGATTTCCAAAACTTAGATTCGGCTTCAAAAAATTAGAAAGGAAAAAGAAAAATATTTGTGTCAAACAAAAATAATTTTAATACAAGTATCTTTATATTTAAGAAATTGTATTGAACGAGAGAGTTTAATTAATGAATCAAATTAATTTTAAAATTAAATTAAACTAAACTGAATTTTATTGAATAAATAAATATTAAACAAGTTCTTTTCACTTTTATCATTAAAAATTAGATTTATATTTATTTATTTATTTATTTTTAACTTATATTTTCTCTTCTGCTGCCAAGTCATCAATTAGGGAACACATACCATTCAATTTTATTAGCTAGCTGCTAATAAAATGTGGTTTTAATTGGCAGAGAAGGAGTGGACATCAGGGGATACTATGTATGGTCATTTCTAGATGACTTCGAATGGCAATTCGGTTATACAGTTCGGTTTGGCATCAATTATGTTGATTACAAAAATGGCCTAAGAAGATACCCCAAGCACTCTGCTTTCTGGTTCAAACATTTCCTTGAGAGGCAGTCTGCAACAACCGGCTGCTCATCTTTGCTCTGCTCTGAATGAAAATGTACATAAATAATGATCACTTGGAAAGGGATGGTCAGGTTTTTCAAAGTGGGATCAACTTTTGTGACTTTCAGTAAAGCTATTGCTAAGATTGTCTGCTGCCTTTCCCTGAAAGTTAAGAGGAAAATGAAAGAAATGGATGTAAATTCGATTGAAATCAAACAGTAAGTAGCATAACAAGCCGTTGCCGTTTAATTAGTTGAAAATCAGTTATAAGCGGAATAGAAGATTTATGCCATGGGAAAGTGCCTTTTAATTCATTAATTAATTAAAAAAATAAAAAAATATATATAGACATGTCTGATTGAACAACTGCGTAGTAATTTTTTGTTTTGTTTTGTTTTGTTTTTTTTTTTAATCTTGAGAGTTTTTCTGATTGAACAATTTTATTGAAAAATGAAAAATTAACAATCATCTTTCTTCTTTTTTTCTTTAATTTTTTAATTAATTATGCTCTTTTTTTTATATATATAAAAAAAAAAACCTTTTGATCTCTCTTATAATATAGAAAAGAAGGGGGTAAAACAACAAAAAAAAAAAAGAAGAAGAAGAAAGGAAAAAACCATCTGGGTAGGTCAACTTTGCATATTCTCTGTCGGACTTCCAAATGTTTTAATGGTGAGCTGCTACTTTTCTTAGGATTAGAGAACCCGAGATGTTTAACCAAGGCTTTAAACGCAAGACCAAGTCCATCCAAAAAGTGAAAGGGCCGACAGATTAGCAAACGTTTTGGGAGGAAAATGGCAATGAACAGTTTGAGTTGTTTGAACAACAGGAGACTGCTACGGCTGCTGATGATGCCTGTTGTTTCTCACCCTCAACGAAACCGGGGCCTCAGCTGCTGCTTCTCCAACGCCAAACCCATCTCTAGTCTCCGATTCCCTTGTAGAAAATTCTCCGTTACTTGTATTTCATCCTCTGTCCATTCCCCTCTTTCAGGTTCTTCCCTTTTCTCTTCCACTACTTCCATCTTTTCCCCTGTGTTTTTGCTTTTGTGTGTGTGTGTGTGTTATTGGAATGTCAATGTGATGATGAATGCTGTATTTGCAGGGGTGGAGGATGACTTGGTTGGTTATGTTTTGGGCAAGAAGAAGGCAACTGAAGTAGCCCATTTGTAGGTACTTCTCCACCACCCTTCTTCATTTCTCTGTTTTCTTTTTGTTTTATTTATTTTTTTAAAGTTGCTTTTCTTGATATTTATTGACATAGCCAATGTTCCCAAAACAAAGTGGTACTGGACCTTCAAAAATCAACAGAAAAGGATTGAAGATTTGTAAATAATTTATTGATTTATCGTTACTAGCTTCCATATGTGCGTCGTTGTGAAAAAAAAAAAAAAAAAAAAAGACAAAAGAAGAAGAAGTACTTTCATTGCACGAGACTCTCATCCTGTTGAGTTTGCGAAGTGGTATGAGGTCATGTCATTGTTCGTACTACTGCCCCTTTGTTGGAATAAAGCAAAGGGATCTTTGTCAAACATCATTATTCTGCTTGTTTACGGACAAAAGCAAATAGCAGACAAGATGAATATGTTTCTATTGGATGTTGTAATATAGATATATTGAATTGATTGCTGGGCAGTATTGAATCTTTTTTTTTATTTTTTTTTGCCTGAGCATTGCAAATTCCCCTTTTCCCATGTTTTTTCATTAAGGGTGAGCATTTCTAGCTGTTTTCATGGGTCATAAGCTGCCCTTTGTTTTTGATAAGTAAAAGGTAGGACTTGAACTTGAGACCCCTTAGTCTGAGGGTCTCAACATCAGCACTAATGAAGGAATGTCTACATAGGTTTGATGTTATTGTTGTTTAGGGTGCTTTTGCTGTGAAATAAAGGTTCCTAATTTTAATGTCAGAAGTACTCCAATTTCTTGTTGCTTAGAAATTGACAGGTTTCTTGACCGCCCCCCCCCCCCAAAAAAACCAAAAAAAAGGCAGGTTGCACCATTGTTTTCTAATTTATTCACTTCTTTTTTGTTACCATTTTCTAACCAAGGGAGGCTAAGAAAGAATGACATTATCTCAATGGCTCATTATTCAGTTTCTGATGAACACCATTCTCATATATAGATATATGGAGTCACGTGTGCGCGTGTATAAATACAAACTGTTTGTCTTTTTTGCATTGGGCTACCTGATTTTCTAGTTGCTCCATTCTTTGTTTTGTCTCTAATTTGTGTTGTTCAACATGTTGCTGATGATGTTAGGGGTAATGGATGTTGCTCAGGTGAAATTGTCTGCGACTTAAATTGTATGTCTCTTCTGTCACATGAAACAGCGGCAGTAGGTGAACAGAAATTGATGATGAGATGTCTCTCATGCTTCTGCATACTTAATGATTTCTGTTCATTAAGGCATTCAATGGCTAAATACTTACCTGTGGAAACAAGTAACACAAAACCATCTTGAAGTTTGTTTCTGTTCTCTGGAACTAAATTACATGGTTAATACATTTGTCAAATATAATTAGTAACATTTTATATGGAAATAAATTTTGCAACATTCTGGTTTTGGTCCATCAAAACCTCTAGCATCATTTTCCTAAGGGTTCAGGTTCTATTTTGTTTCAGAAGTCCATTGAAATTAATGTGTTTGCTTCAGGGAATTTCTGTTTGAAATTGATTACATATTTTCTGGCTAAAAATTGGCACGGGGTAAGGACCAAATAAAAATGGTTTGCAAATGATAGAATTTATGTGCCTGTTGTTGTTGAAAGGCGTTTGCAGCTCAAGTTTCTTCAAGAATACTGTCAGTTTTTGATGATATTGCCCCCCATTCTTACATCGGTGTTTGAATTTGATTTTTCTTCAGTTGTAAATGGATTTTGACATTCAACATCTTTCATTCTTATTCTTACTATTTTCTTTGTTTTTAATAAGGGTATGGAAGCATGTTGTTCGAAAAGGGGATAGTGTGATAGATGCCACCTGTGGCAATGGTTATGATACCTTAGCAATGCTCAAATTGGTTGCCAATGACTCAGGCAGTGGTTGTGTTTATGGGCTGGATATCCAAAGTGATGCTTTAGCAAGCACTTCTTCATTGCTGGATGGTGCTGTCACACCGAAAGAGGTGCTTCTGTTGTGTATTTGCTTTTATATATTTTACTTCCTCTTGAGGAGTTAGTAAATCTTGTACAAGTTTTAGTTTTCAAGGTCAAACTGACAGTTTCTCAGTAATGGTCATTAATAGTTGCAATCTTTTAGTATATTATGCTAATTTTAACATCCTCCTACAGTTTGACTTATAGTAACTAGAGGTGGACCTGCAGTGATGGACCTCCAAATTCTTATCCCAGATTATCACCATAATTCTGTGGTCTTTGGCATCAAGTTGTATTTGAAATAGGCTTGTTAACGCCTAATGGTGCTGATGTAATTCCGGTCTCTGGAAATCTTATTTTACTATTTCCTCTCATCCTTAGATTATCTAGAAGCTTCACTGCCCCTTCTATATACTTTTGGATCCCAATTTCCTAGTCTTGCAACCCTGGTTCAACTGAACTTCAGTGGGAATTGATTCAAATGTATCCTTTGTAAGTGATGTAAATCTTTGCTTTATGGGAAAAGAAAGAAACAACAAGAAGATATCCCTCAACTGCTCCCTCTGATGAAAATTTCATTCAGCTGAGTGGGCTGCTCATTGAGACCTGTTTACCATTTGACAAAATAGTGAGATATTTTGATGTTAAATACTATGTTTAGTTGGCTATTTTTTTAAGTATCCATGTAACTGTTATTTGCTGTGGCACATTAATCCATAGTAACATTGTGGTTGAGCATTTCTGTTACTTGATCCAGCCATTTCTGGTTGTGTAACCTAAATTCATTTTCTGATGTTATCCATCTGGTTCTAACTGAAAATAGCATTTGTGCAGAAAGAACTTGTCAAGCTGTTTTCCATTTGTCATACTAGAATAGAAGAAATTGTTCCAGAAAATAGTCCTGTAAGGTAGTCATTACTGCTTAATTTTCTATCAGTTCATACTTCTTCATGTAGTTCACAGAAATAATATTACTGAACTACATGCTTGATTCTTTTTGCAACCTAATTGGATCATCCTTTACCTCTTGTGTCCTATTCATTTGCTTTATACTTATGGGAACTTTTGTGGATCTCTTAGTTAATCTGCCTAATACAATTAAAGGTGCACTAAAATTTTTCATTGAAGTAACTAGTTCCATGGGTTTCTGTAGTCTTGTTGCGTTCAACCTGGGGTATCTTCCTGGAGGTGACAAAGCTGTAATTACAGTTCCAGAAACAACGGTGGCAGCATTGAATGCTGCAACAAGGATCCTAATACCAGGAGGCCTCATCAGCTTAGTCATATATTTAGGGCATCCTGGCGGAAGGTATGTTTTTTGCTCTGCTCAAGAATCTGATGCTTACTCCTGCTGCATTGTCTCTGCACTTTGCTAAAAATCCTCTGACACATCAAACTGAAGATAGCTAGCTGATGTAAGATTTTGTTGGTTTTGTATCTATATTTTTTCTATTTGTGTATGGTGCCAAACCCTAGCATGGCCCTCATAGATTATTCAACTTGTAATGGTTCAGCATTTCACAGCATTATTCGATGCACTTACTTGTCTGCTGTTTTACCATGTGGCATTTGTGTTTTCATAAAATAAATTGGCTGTGCCATCAAATGAAGATCACATACACATAAGCCAATCAATACACCTTTGAGCCTGCATTTTAGTCCAAGGGATGCTGTAATAACGTAAAAACTGATATAGGTCTTCTATCTTAATATGTTCGGTGTTCTTTTTTTATGGTCTTCAGTTCCCTTTTTTGGGCCAATGGTAAGAAAAAAAATCCACAATCCTTCATTCCAGTATGTTACCTACTGCTTCGAAATGTTTTTTTATTTACACTATCCACCATTTCAATGGTTAAATAGCGTGATCTTAGATAGGATTGTGTGCTTACAGTAAACAATGTGAGATTTATCATTTCCTTATGCTGTCATGTGAGATTTTATCATTTCCTTATGCTGTCATGTGAGATTTATTATTTCCTTATGCTCTCCAGGGAAGAGTTGGAAATGGTAGAAGCCTTTGCTTCTGGATTATCAGTTGAAAAATGGATATGTTGTAAGTTCCAGATGTTAAATCGACCTTTAGCTCCAGTGCTGACTTTTTTATTCAAGAGGTAACGTCACAACGGTTTCAACATAGCAGGATATTTTTTGCCGAGGCTCTGAGCTCTGCTGTGTTGGGAAAACATGAGCCGTCTTCTCTTCTGCAGTTGATAAGTAGGGATTACATATAAAGAAGCAGTTGGATCTGCTTCTTCTTTTGCCTATATTTTGCATGCTCATTTTATGTTCCCGTCGTGCCCATCTACACCCATTTCTCTGAAAATTTGCCCATTGTAATATATAGAGAGCATAATTAGATCAAAGACGCTTGACGTCCATCATCGTGGAGGTGATTGGGTGGGGAGTCTGCTGGTCCTCATGGGAATCTTATTATTATTATGATTACTACAACAATGAAGAATCCCTTACCGGGCTAACTTACTAATGCCATTTTTCATTGCCACAGCCCCTTTTGTTTGTTTGTTTTTTCACGTTAATTGGTTTTAACAGAAACTTAAATTCGAAACTGAGACCAAAAGATGATTTGGGTGTCATCATGGAGCTAAGGTTCATTAGTACTACGATCCAATTTGCTTTGTGGCCTGATCACATTGTGCACTCATCTAAAGCCGAGCTGGCCCTAAACATGGTGACAGCTCTATTTTGGTGCGTCACTTGTCAGTGATTGGTCTGTCCGTAATTGTAAGTTCCGTTAATGTTAGATTGGAGAGAGAGTTAAATATAAGCGAGATCTGTGATTTGAAGTTGATGTCGTCTCAGGTTTTATGTTCGGGGTACCAGTACGTTAGAACAGCGAATACGTTTCCAACCGCGCCAAAGAAAATTGAGGTACTACCTATTGACAAAGCATTCTCCAGCTCTTTCTATGGCCTAATCTGAACTTGAATGAACACAGATATGTTACAATAGAAATCGAAAGACCAGGAAACAAAAAAAAAAACACAAAGTTACTACAACGGAACCACCAAGACTAGGGTCTTGGTTCTAACAAAGGGTGTTTCAACGAGTTATTCTTGAAGTACAAGAGGGTAATCAACGTCGGCAACTCAAGAGGACGTTCAGGAGAGGTTTTTAGTCTTGTATCGATACAAAACACGCTTCTTCTTGAATGCTCCATTCTGAATTGCAACCACAACCTTTCCTGGTTCATTGTTATTGAAAGAATTCCGAATTGATCCCTCCTGCCAACCTATCTTTCTTTCCTTTTGAACAATAATGGTATATGACCTTTCATTGGTAGGGACAAATTCCTCCTTGTAGTTCACTTCCCAACCGCATACCGTCAAGTCCCAGATCAAAGTGTTTCCTGCCTGTTCATGATCAGACATGCAAAAGCAAGTTAATTTCAAGTAACGATCTGTGTTGAATTCTCTGCCAACTATTGAGAACTTAAACTAGTTTACCTTGCCTCTGTCTACATGGGATGATTTCATATTGCTTTTAATCTAATTATTGTTTTGCATGCACTCTAAAATGTGTTTTTAGTATATAAGATAGTAATATCTCAAGATTTCAGATTTGAGAAAAAGTTAGATATATACGCAATCTGATTCTTATTTTATAAAAAGTTTATTTTTGCAATCCAACATCTCACTCATAAGTGATAGTGAAATAAATTTATTGTTTTACCAAGACATGCTCATCTTTTACATGCACTCTTCACCTTAATAAAACGGAGGTTGGATGAAATTTTATTGATTAACAATGCCTAGAAGAAGCAGAAATGACATCTCAGGATGCATTCTTCTTGACAATGTTACCTCCGGTGAAGGGATCTCAATAGTCTCTGTTGATCCCCCCTTGACAAAGGCCTCTTTTGCAGCATCCTCAACAAAAAAATCCAAGTCATTCTCACGCTTGAGCCCGCCGTACCGGACAGGAATTTGCTCTCCAGAAATGTATCTGCAGCAGAGCTCAGTTAGTAGTCATAATAGTTTCGATCACAGCCACCACTACTAGCTATAAAATAGAAACTGGGAAGGAAGTAAGTTCTCACTTGAGCAACGTTTCTGTGACCTTGGAAGCCCGAGCATAAATAAATTTGTTCTTTGTTCTTTGAATCAGGAATGGTGATAGGAGAGCATTGAAGGCATAATACCAGAAAGGCACGTTGATGAAGACCTAGAACAAAATATCATTGTGAGTCATCAATTGCATAATTTATATTTCATGCACTTTATTATACGTAACCATAAAAAAGCGTGCCTTCAAATGAAAACCCAAAAAAATAAAAAAAAGATTAAACATGTCTATGATTGGTGAAACAAATAAAATTGTGAAGATGCATGGACTTATGTGTGTTTTTTGGTTGACAACATTAAAGGCTTACAAAGTTTGAGCTTAGTGTAACAATGAGATTACTCTATTGTGATTTAAAGATTATAACATTGAGAAGCAAAAACAGTGAAATATAAGAGTAAAATTGTATATATTTGACTCTTCTTCAAATTTCATAATGTGCTAAACATGGAATCTGCAAATTAGGAACGTTCATCTGCATTCTGATCATGCCATGTTATTGACTGTGAGTTCTTAAAGGCAAACATCGACGAACATGATGATGAAGTTAAAAAAAAACAAAAAACAGCTCACATTTTTTGAAACAAATTCAGGATAATTGTCTTGAAAAAGTTCAACTGCTTTTCTCGTAGCAAGCCGGAGCTCTTTCTTTGTTGGTAAAGGAGTGTTCTTAAGATCATTGATTTGGAGCATTGTGGACACGCCTCCAGGATTGAAATCGAGACTGTTGACACCCTTCTCCATCAGCTGAATTCTCCATCTCACCACATTGTCAAGCTTATTTTCATTCCTCAAAATCTTGTCATGGAGCTCATCATTGACTAGCACCCCAAAAATGTTGTAGCACACGGGGTGTCCATCGCCATCCTTGCCTTCCATATATGCAGCAGAGCCAAGTTCAGGCTGAAAAGTTTCATCCATGATGGAATCAATTCTGTTTTCCTTCCTCCATTGGATAGTGTTTCTCAACATTTCAAAACTGTCATTAACCTTGAACTCTCTGGCCCTTAAGAATTTCATTAGTATAACATCAGTTCTTTTATCTCCTTTACTAGGCAGCAATGGCACCCCCCACAAGGCAAGGTCCTTGTCAACATGGAGTCCTTCATTCGTGTCCTCCGGAGTAATAGAGCCAACATCTTGCTTCTCATCTCGTTCATCAATGATTACTTCCTTTCCCTTCCCTTCTACAGCTGCCATTGCCTCTTCTTCTCTGGCTTCTAACTTCTGAAGAGGTTCGTTTTCCTTCCCACCTCCACTCGATGAACAAGACCCTTCCTCTAGTTGCTTAGTCTGTTCCTTCTCTTTCTGTTCCCCATATTTTGCTGCTGAAATTCCATTCTCTAGCGCAGTCTTCTTAGAAAAGAATTTGTTTCCAAGGATTGCATCTTCGATCACCGATTTCAGCTCATTCAACGCCTTTGCTTCATGCTGTCTGAAATTGGATAGATTGTTGCCTTCTTTCCAGAATGAAGAACTCCTTTCTAATCCTTTTGCTGATGTACCACTCTCTTTATCTGCCTTCTTTATTTCACTTTCCATTCCTCCATCTTTCGCCTTCTCTGCTCCACTCCCCTGCTCTCCTCCATCCTTTGAAGGTTCCGATTCCTGTTCTTGATTTTCACTGGTCTTTTTTATCATCTGGGGTTCTTCTGATTTGTCTTCGACGGCCATACTTAAAGTTTTCCGCCTGGAGTCTGCAGTTTTCTCAAGATGTTGGGTAAGGTAAAGTACTAAAATGGAAGGTATATAATGCTTTGAACTTGGCAAGAAAATGTGAAGAAAAAAAGAAGATTACAGGCCTCCCTGTTATTGCTCCTCTGTTTTCTCTGCTTCTAAATTTGGTAATCATTGAGAGGCCATTGAGAGTGTAACCATTTGCCGCCATTGGTAACACTTTCAACTGAACCTCGCCAAAATAGAAACGGTCTATTCCTAGCTAGCAAAATAAGAGCAACAAGCATAGAAGGGGTTTTCTTTTAGGAGGCTCATTGGAACAATGGTGGTAACTTTCTACATTTTAATAAACACCATATTATTCTTTAAATTAGAATTTAAAATTTTAAAAATATAGATATAAGTTCTTAATTATTGAAACAACTGCCTAAGATTACTTTATTGTGATTTAGAGATTACAAATTTAAAGTGCACAAATAGTTTCTTTATAAAAACGAATTAGTATAAATATATGACGTGAAGGAAAATTCCTTTTAAAGTTGCGTGTTATTTGTCATCTGATTGAAAGCTAAGATCATTTACCAAAATACTGGCGTAAAAATTATTATTTTGATGTAATATGACAAACATAAAATATGGTGCTAAATTGCTAATGGAGAACATTTTAATTTCTGGTTCGCTTTGTGGTTATGTACCTAGACATTTTGAGTTAGAATATCCCTCGAAAAGCATGGCATTTAGTGCCAGTCACCGTCCAAAGAAATGATATTATTATTGGCGGATGTAGCACATAAACAAATTGACCAAAGTTACCCCATGTAATGGACCCTACATTCTGGATGCCTTTTTGGTTGGTCAAAAAATAAATATAAATAAATCAATAAAAATGCAAAAAGTGGATATGAATTATTGGCCAATAGGTATTATTTTAAGGGTTGCTCTGATAATAGACTGAAAAAAAATGAATTGAATATACATTTCATTGGAACTATAACAGGGATGGATGGTCCAATTTAAAGTTAAATCAGTCACAGTCTCAATTCAACCAAACCCATGGGACTGGCCTGATTCAGATTACTGAGTATATGGAGACAGAGAACCGACACAAGAGTCTTATTGGGCAGCTTGAGTTTTTTTTTTTTCTTTTTTTGTTTTTTTTTTTGGGGGGGGGGGGGGGGGGGGGGGGGGGGGGGGGGGGGGGGGGGGGGAGAGCATAAAACAAGCAAATGATTGCAACAAACTTCCATTGTTACATTTTATTTCTGAATTAATACACCAAACTGCCTGAGCCTTATTACGAGTTGGCTTACATGGGCAGTGGCCTGAAAAACAATGAGAGGATTTCATCTGCGATATTTGAAGTAAAGTTTTTTTTTTTTTTTTTTTTTTTTTGAAAAAAAAAACATATATTTGTTGATGTCAGAATGATAATAATTATTTTACAGG
Organism: Kandelia obovata; assembly: GCA_021464305.1. NCBI lineage: Eukaryota > Viridiplantae > Streptophyta > Magnoliopsida > Malpighiales > Rhizophoraceae > Kandelia > Kandelia obovata. The sequence continues at coordinate 10,043,951 of CM038478.1, read as the reverse complement.
TGCAATGAATTGCATGCAGGGAGACTCTGTGATTTTGTACAGGGGTTGTGACAGTTTTGGGGTAGCCTGATGCTTACGTGATGTTTTGTGGAAAATCAATGATCAACCGGCAGACGAAGATTATTAGAAAGGAAACCCTTGACGTAAAGCAATTTTTTGTTTTTAGTTTTTTGTTTTGGTTGGGAGGCTTTAGGCCAATCGCTTGATGCCTTTTCGCATTTCCATAGAGTTCCGACAACTCCTCCATTGGGTGGCACGAAATAAATGCCTTCAAGAACCTCTTTTCTGTCATCCTCAATGCTTTTAAAACATTAAGGGGTCCTTTAATTTTCGGGCAAAGATTCATATCTTCCATCTTGGCAGCAAGAAGTACCCGCGGCTTCAACACAGCCTCCAGATTGGTCGACAACAAAAATGGGTGCCTAAGTACCCCATCTGCAGGGAGCTTCGTAACACCCACAACAAGTGTCATATTCCTTTGAACCTTATCCATTGATAACGTCAACAAAATGGGACATTTTTTTTTTTTTTTCATGCATGAGTAAAATGCTCCATTGTAAATGCTTCCATGCTTACTAAATCAAATCATTCATCTAATTACTAAATCAAATTCTTCTATGGTTTCGATGGAAAAAACCCAAAGAAAACGCTGAAATCAAGAACAAATTGTTTGGCTCAAAGGAAGAGTGCAACCACATCTACCCAACACAACACAAGAAATCACACACTGAGCAACAAAACTGGAGATTGTTGGAATTGAGACTAAACAACAAAAGGCAAGCATCCATTCAAGGACTAAAAATCCTTTTCTTTCTCATGGGATATCCAAACACAAACATAGCATAGCGTGGCATAGCGTAAGAGACTATTACCATCTGCTGTTATCTTATCAAGGAGACTATATCATTTCTAGAGTTATGTTTCAAGACTTGTCATCATAAATGATAATTCCAGATATCTAAAAATCAAACCGGACATTGTAAAATTGACAATTGACAAACTGGTTTGACAGTAGATGCTGTGAATTTGGTGAGCAACTTGTACAGGGTTTGTTACAATTTTGGGGTATCCCGATGCTTATGGATGCCGTGAATAAGATTGTCTTTAATTTTTCTGTGTCACCAAGGCATCTACAGCTTTTGTGTTATCTACGGATTCCTGTTCACTCACAGTCCCCTCTGCCACCATCCACCAGGCAATCGCCAGAAATAGCTTAAAGAGTGGGCCCTAAGGCATCTGCCTCTGCTAGTTAGAATCTACCTAGGTGAGCTGAAAGTACCCACCACGGGCAGTCGTCAAGAACCAAAGTTTCCAGTTCTTTGAGAAGCATTGGCTTGACCATTAAATTAAGAATGTGGTATATGTCAAATCTTTGGCCTACTCATTGATTCAATTTGAGCCATTTGTGCAATACTAATCATTATTATTGCAGGAGAGAAGGAGAGAGAGAGAGGAAAAGAGATTGAGCACCAAAGCCACGAAAGAAAAAAAAGAAAACAAGGTTTCAAATTCACCAGAGCACAACGAATGCCCTGTATATATCACAATGCTAGTTGTGCAAAACAACATCCGAAATTACAGAATAATATTAACTTATCAGGAAAAAAAATGCAGCATGATATTAATTAAAAAAAAAAAAGCAAAACAAAATAAAAAAGATTGTTATGGAAAATCAATGATCAACAGGCAGACAGATTATTAGAAAGGAAATCCTTGATGTAAGCATTTTTTGGAAGCTTCGGCCAATCGCTTGATGCCTTTTGCATTCCCATAGAATTCCAACAACTCATCGATGACGCCCTTTGGGTGACATGAAATAAATGCCTTCAAGAACCTCTCTTCTGTCATCCTCAATGCTTTTAACATCAAGGGTCCTTTAATTTTCGGGCAAAGATTCATATCTTCAATCTTGGCAGCAAGAAGTACCCGCGGCTTCAACACAGCCTCCAGATTGGTCGACAACAAAAACGGGTGCTTAAGTACCACATCTGCAGGGAGCTTCATATCACCCACAACATATGTCATATTCCTTTGAATCTTATCAATTGATAACGTCAACAAAATAGGACAACGCCCAAAGAGACTCCAAACTTCCTCCTCTGAAAACCACTTCTCAAAGGTTGCTACCTTTAGGCGTATAGTCTCAACTCTTGATATGCCAACAATGGTAACTATATATTTATACAACTTTGAATCTTTTGAAACTCCTGCTTTGAGTATGTACTCCATCTTCTCATCGTTAAACGAGGTTCGGGGAATCAAAGTGGGTCGCGACAAGATCATGGTGATCAAGTCCCTTCTTCTAACACCCATTTGTTCATACAAAGCAATTACAGGTTTAACAATATTGTGGAGGTCATATGTTAGGAGTGAAGGGTTTCGGATAATTGCCTTGCGTAGCAGCTCCCCTGATCCGAGCACTGACATCAAATACTCTGTCCGCTCTTCAAAACACTTGCTAATACAACAGCTCAGGAATCTAGGACGACAATTGATGATCTTAACAAGATCATTCGACGTGATACCCAAGTCCTGAAGTAACCCCAGTTTGGAGTGAAGACCAGTAAGATCAGCATTGCGCAAAGAAGGGCGGCGAGCAACCAACTTCAGTATATCATTTTCACTACAACCCCATCTCCTAAGAACTTCCATAGAGTCCTTTGGTTGCTCTGTACCTTCCTCAAAACCATTTTCAACATGGGTTTGGCATAACGTCGAACAGCTGGCGGCGGCCGTCGATCGAACGGCCAACAGAAGAAGTCCACCAAGTGGGGTTTCACGGAAACACAAATTTCTTCGAGATGCAACGAATAGGAAACAGAATTCAATAAAAGAACCAGGTCTTGTTGTCATGTCAAAGAAGTGATTTTTTTTTTTCTTTTGGTATAAACTGGCAATGAGTCTCAACGTCTAGCAGCAATGCATGCAAGAAACCGCATAATAAACTACCAGATGGATAAAGAATTGAACTTTAACTGGGTGACTAACTGTGTTGGTTTAGAAATAAGAAATGATTTCAATTCAACATGGCAAAGTGTCAGAAGGTGTATGTGTGTCTACGTGTGAGAAAGATAGAGAGAGCTGAAGCTGAACTGAACAGATGTCTTGGAGGGAGAAGGGAAGGAAAGACAGCCGGCCAGCCTATGTATTGCAAAGGTTCGATGTCTTACAAGAAAAACTGTAAGTGGAGGTGCAACTCTCTCTTTGACAAAAGTAGTCTGAAAGTTTGGATGACACCGGTGAAGTTTCAGACTCTTATTACTGAATTCAAGTATGAATGAATGAAGCCTGTTTGATGAATTTTAATCTCCGTTATTGGGTATATAGCAACTGATGCATCACTAGGGTATCTTTTTTTTTCTTTTGTCCAAAAAACAGTAACTCCCAAAATTAACTTTAACTTTTATTTTTTTGATATTTTAGGTTAGTGAGAAATTAAGAATTAAACTCGTTCCATATATTTGAAAGATAAGCTCCAATGCTAATCCACTTTGCCAAATGGGCCACGGTCTGTGTATTTCTTTTCTCGAACACCATCGAATTAGAAATTTGGTGAAAATTGTAGTAAGACTTTGAATTCTTGAAAAGCAATCAAAATGTATTCCCTGAAACCTGGTTTTAGATCATATTTTTGTTACACTTGCAAGTTCGTAGATTTTTGTTATCTGTTTAAGCTTTGGTCCTCAAAGGACTACTGGGGTGCTCATGATTCCAGTTGACGCTTGGATCGCTGAATTACCGAACAACTATTGCTTCAACAGCACAGTAACACTGTTATCCAAGTGCCCCAAGGCACTGTCAGTCATATATCTTCTGTATTAATTTCCTTGGCCCAGGATTCTAAGCCTCTATTCCATGTAGACATCAAAGTGTGAGCCTTGACATGGCTCGATTGAATTCATCCAGCAATGATGTAAAAATGTTGTGCTAATCAATCCATATTAATATCCACAACTAAGGGGCTGATCTTACTTTTTCTTCAACTTTTTGAACTTTTTATCCTTTATGCCCAAGTACTTCTCCATATCTTCTTCACCATCTCCTCCCCCCTTCCTCTTCTTGCCACCAGTTTCTTTAATTTTCTGCAGAATTTCCATATTGAATAATGTTAGCAGGGGAAGAAAAAAAAGACTAATAACTGCCTGATATAAATAGCAGCAGATCTTAGATCAATACTAACTCTAATGACAATAACCATTGCAGTAGCAGCACCAGTAGCAACTTGGAAGAAAAGAGCAAAGAAGAGGGGGGGGGGGATGGACCAAGATGAACCTCAAAGGTGAGACCAAGCAATATTTCTACAATCAGTCACCAACATTCAGCATTGTGAAACCAATGCAAAGATGAAAGGAAAGAAATGGCCCATGCAGCACAATGAAGCGACTGTATTAATAAGAAAGATATGCTTAAAACAATAAATCTTACAATGCACTGGTCTTTTCCATTTTCCTTTTGCTTCCTCATTTTCTTCTATTTTTGTAATGAGCTAAGGTGCCCAGAAAATAACTTTGAAATGCCAACTAAAAAACTCTTCCTACTCATCAATCAAGGATAGACAAACAGAGGACAACTAAGCATATAAGCTTGAGAAAATTAATACCATGTGGGCTATTCTTTTGGCTTCTGATACACGCTCTAGCAATAGCAAGACCTCCTCCTCCTGAGCAGGGAATTCAGGTAACTTTTTGCCTGGACAATAAGGAATGTTTAGTCCACAAATGTTATTTTTCCCAGGTGCCTCCCAGAAATAACATAAATGTTAGACCTACCAATAAGCTTCTCGATCTGTAAGTACCATTCCAATTCATACTGATTCACTAGAGAGATTGCAACACCTGACCTTCCTGCACGAGCTGTTCTTCCAACACGATGGATGTAATCCTGCAATCCACCCATACTAGACAGTCTTAGTATATAAATGTGAATGTATGAACGCATAATTTCCAAGATTGAGATTACAATTGTAGACCAGAAACTTAAAGAGGAATTATGACCTACTGAATCATGTCATGCAATAAAGAACATGACAAAAGCCATGCACTAATCATATACTACTGCATATACTCGAATATTTCTTTGTTGCTCCAATGTTAACAATGCTAAACCCATGTGGCAGTAGTATCACCCAATACATTCATCAGCCTAGTTGGTTATTTTTCCAGGCCTTGGTCACACTTAGTTCATGAGAAAACTGACAGAAAACAAAAAGTCACATCCTAAAGTGCACAATGACATACTAGATTACTCTTGCATGGATCATACAAAAGAAGCATGTCTAACCTTAGAGTTTGTAGGGATATCATAATTAATGACCATATCGACAGAAGGAATATCCAGTCCTCTACTTGCAACATCAGTGCAAATAAGAATACTGCACTCTCCAGCCTTGAATTTATTTAAGGCTCCAAGTCTCTTTGACTGATACAAGCATTGACAAAGAAAATGAGGAGCAATTGTAATAACCAAAAGAAGAAATATGAAGCTGAAATATATAGGTTAAAATCAAACTCATATAATGTGACTAAATAAGACATACCTGACTCATATGGCCATTAATGGGGATTGCCCTCAGACCAAGATTCCGAAGAACTAAAGCCAAAAAGAGAGTTGCATCACATGTCCGAGTAAAAACCATCGAAGTGCTTCCAGACATCTCAGTCAAAATGTATACAAGATAGCAATCCTGCAATGACAGAATACTCAAACTAATTGTAGAAAGATGTGAAGTACAAAAAATAATTTTTCTTGTTTGCTTTCAATTAGGCACCCAGAGTCCAGAGTGATGCTCAAATTTCCATCCACTACAATCTATTGTGTGACCTATGAATGACAAAGTTATCACCTTCAGTTCAATATATAATGTGATGAATTTGGGGTTCATGATCACTCCATACTAACACCTTGAAGTACTACAATATGCTTCACTCAATGACAAAGTAAATTTTTGAAAACTCAGTCTCCTCAAGACATTTGAATACATGCAAAAAATTGTCAAAGTTGATCATATATGCATGGCATTAGGCTCTTCTATTTCCTACAAGCAATATCCAGTAGCAGAATCCCCTTTTAATATAATTGCTTCAAATGGCCAAAATATTAAGAAGTGGAAAGAAATCATTGCACATCCTTCCCCATTTCAAAGAATGCAGGTTCTCATCCAAAATTCTATTGAAAGTCCATAATTGACTATCTTAAACCAAAAGAACAAGAGCAACAACAACAACAAAGACTTCATATCAAATTTAATTGAGGTCGGTTACATGAATTTTTTCTAGCTATTCTGTTCTATTATGCACTAAGTTAGGTGTGAAACCTAATTGCTTAATACCTTCCTTCTTGTTCCCGTTATAAAGATCTTAGAACAACAATTTGGAGACCCATGCTACAGAGGCTGCACATACTTCCTCAGAGATATGAATCTTAACTTGTTCAGTGGACTCAAGATGAAACACAATAAGTGTTCTATAAAAATTATATTAACATAAATTTAGTTACTGAATATCTTACCATCAACTTCAATCATAGCTCTTTTCTTTCTTTTTTACTTTTTTAAGTTAAAACATATATGAAAGTAGAGAAACAACTTTTATGATTTTTTTTTTTTCCTAAAAAAGTTTCACATCTAAAAAACCATAACAATGGGAACAGAGGAAAACCTTATACTTAGCTGGAAGAAAGCGATATTGCTGTTTCAATGTATCAACAGTGGAATATTTAGATGCTGCTTCTATCTGAAAGAGATGACAGACTGGCATATGTTAGCAGTGAGCAAGAAGTATATTGAAAAAGGACGGATGGGTAGAAGTACCATTCTCCTACCTTCACAGGATTTCTTAAACAAGCCCTCTGGAGCTTTCTCACCTGTAAATACAAGGGAAGATCCTGGTCAGACTTTCGGCATACACCAACCATATTCTTTTTACCCCACTTTCAGCCTATGTGGATATTATTCTTCATTTCTCAAATTAATAACCTTTTGTTTCACTTCTCCATTTTGCCTTTTTTTCCCTCTTTTTTAATTGCATATTTATAAAAAAGATAAGTTTAGACTGCTAATGTCAAGATAGAATGTTTCCAGATCATTCTCTCTGCCCCTAAGTTTAGTCCTGATTGGCTTGATTCACATGTGGCATTAAAAAAAATATACCTGATTCACAAAGCTCACTACATTGCAAAAGAAATTTTTATTACCATTCAATATTAAAAAAAGTATACTAACAATAAATAAACCACAAATTTTCCAAGGGAAAACAATATTAATAATTACTCCAACATGCATTTTGAAAGTGCAAGGTACCAACATCTAATTTGTAATCAGAATTATTTGTCATAATGTTGTGCGTATATCATATTTAATTTCATCACTCAAATCAAAAGGCATATTCTTATTCTTATTGTGTCTGCAATCTATAAGTAAACCTCATCAACTCCATCACATCATGGTTATGTCCAAATCATCCTTTTGAGTCATTCATTCAACTTTGAAGATTTCCATAAACAAAGAACCATGTGACACTATTCCATCTTGTTTCAAAACAAACCATTCTTATTTCCTACTCACCAGACCTTTGCTCCCTGAATTTGTGTAGGAACTTAAGGTCAATGTCTACTACATCACATCCAGCTATCCAACTGATTAGCATCTAGTTGATATTGTAACTTCACATAGTGAAATCAGTTTCCATAGTCCTAAACAGTCAACGAGTTGGAAGTTAAATGAATGAAGCTATATCACATTCAAACAGAAACCTTCCAACTCATTAAACTTAAATTTTTTTCAATCTTTCTGTCAGCACAGGGTGTTGAGAATGTAAGCAAGCATTTTACTATGTGCACTTATATGATATAAAGGAACAGAGAATCATGGATGTTATAAGTTTTATAGATTCATCAACATGGATTTGAGTTCACTGTTCAAAATCAGTTTTCCAGGAACCAATTTGAATTTTTATGCAGTAAACCACACTTGTTAAAAGAAATTTATCACAACAATATATAAACCATAACAAAACTATACATCAACAAAACCTCTCAACAACTATTACAGCATATTCCATAGTTCCTTAGCCAAATGAAAAGTACAGGTTGCAAGACAACTAGATAATCATTAACTGTAAATACTTGGTGGGGAGGATATAGACATAAAAAACAAAAGTGGCAAACTACAAACCTTTTTTGTCATAGTTGCAGAAAATAAATAAGTTCTCCGTTCCCGCGGGATAACCTTCAAAATTTCATCAAGTGATTTCTCAAAGTCCTCATTCAACAACCTGTCTGCCTCATCCAAGACCTGCTCAAAATTCAGATTCATGAAATGATTAAACATTAAACAATGATAATGAGTAACACATTAACATTGAACCTTCTAATTTAGCATTTTTACCCAGGTCAAGAACTTTTTAAGACCCTGGACATATAACAATACAAGCACTAATGGTTTGCATCATATTGCTATTTAAGAAATTTCAAATTTTCTAAAAGTTATAGTTTAATAATTAATACTGTGAATTCATACTTAATCACCTCTGTCATCTGGTTCTTTTTGTTTTTTTTCCCTTTCTGGATTTTACTTATTGGGGGTGGAGGGAAGAGGGAATGGAAGAAAGTAGGTCTAACACTGATCCATCTGTTTTATTTCAGACACAGGAATGTTCTCTGCTTTACAATAATGTCAGCTCTTCCTTTCCCAAGAGTTAGTTCAGGCATTGCCTGAAAGCTCAATCTTCCAATCATGATTTCACAAAGGAACATACTTTAACAAAGTTATGCACAAATTCCATTGATAACCAAGAGAATCATGAAAGGGAATTCCAAGTACTGCTTATGCCTAATTGCCTCTGCAACTATAAATTTCTCATAGCAAATAGCTCTGGGAATTTTACAACCCAGATTAGAACTTCAACAATTTGAAATCATAATGCATACTGTTCATTTGCTTTCTAAATTTAAAAATAGCAGATTCTGGTATTACACTCTCCTTATGGACTCAAGCTATAAGATTGGCACAGCAAGTATACTTGGAGAAAGGAAAATTTAGCAGCAAAATTTATAAGGTCCCATGAATCATCATCTAAATGTCAAGACTCTAATGCCAGTTGTAGTTGAATATGCCAAAAGATCCAGTACATGTATGACCAAAAATGACTGCTGCAACTCTAATCTGATAAGTAAGACGGAAAACAGGCACAAAGAGAAAGAACCAATGATTTCCACCAGTTAAAAGATCATACCAAGTATTTTAATGTGCGGAGAGAAAAGCCTTTTGTGTTTGACAAATGATCCACAAGACGTCCAGGAGTTGCAACCTAAAAACACAAAAGAAAATTGATAAATAAACATGATGGTCCTTATTTATTGTATTTTTCAATAATATAGAAACTTTAATTCCAAAAAATTAGGTCACTTGCGTCTTAAAATCCAAACAGATAGGATTAAAGGGTATTGATTACAGGCAGATGCACTTACAACAATGTGCGGTCTCTTTCCAAGGTTAATAGCCTGTTGCACCATATCTACCCCTCCAACAAGCTATAAGAACAGAAAGGAAAAACATTAAAAACAATTGAATTTCAACAATGTATGGACTTGTTGTATTCAACAACTAGTGGCACACATTAAGGTTTCAGCCCTAATTACCATATGACCATAGCAACAATTTCTTATGCCAAACACAGACCATCAGGCTTTTGTTGAATGAACAGATCATCCTCTGTTAAACCAAGGAGAAGCACTTCCAATACTAACTATAAAGATAAACAATTTGAATTTTCCTTCTGATACATGATGGAACTAGAAAGCCTAATATCATAAGGATGGCAACAAAATTATCGCGGTAATGGACCAGAAGAGCACAGGGAAACAGACAGAAAATATTAGAAACAAGCACCTCGTGTACAAATAGCAACATTTAAAAGTTCAAAGGGACCAGTGGACCACAGGTCCTAGATATATTGTAACAAGGTCAGCTGGATCCTACGACCACATAAGATATAGCATTTATGTATCAGAAACAATATGAGCAGCTTTAACAATGAACAAGCAATAAAATTTAACAAAGAAGAGTTGCATGTCCAACTCAATGCTTTCAGTCAACTAATCATACAAAAACCTGATTGGTTTTATTGTTTACAAACTAGGAAAGAAAAATTTAGGCACAACTTACGGATATCTCTAGGCAATTATGTATCAAGTAAGTGATATTTGGAGTAAGAACATACCACTGCACACCTCACACCAATACCAGATCCTAAAGCTTCAAACTGCTCAGCTATCTGAATTGCCAGCTCCCTTGAACAACCCAGGAAACAAATTACAGCCAAACCCAAAAATTCAAACAAGGAAAAGGAGAAGCTCAATAATTACAAACTTCTATACTTAAAAGGTAATCTCAGTGCATGAGAATCCTATGTTTGTAGGAACTGAAGAAGGATTAGATGTATGCAAGCAGTTCCACAACTGCAACTCAAAACACCCAACCTCCAAGTTACAATGGAGCAACCTTTCTGTTATACCAAGACTCATCCTTACAAATTTCCATACTTAATATACATAGTTAAGCAAAAAGAACAGCAGCCTAACCTTGTGGGAGAGAGAACGCAAGCAAAAAAAGCTTGTACAGACTTCTGGGAAGCTTCTAATAGTGCTTGCAATATGGGGAGGGCAAAAGCTCCCGTCTTACCAGAACCCGTCTGAGCAAGACCAATCAAGTCTTTCCCTACAAAACCCAAAGCACCGCCGCCATAGCTTTAGCTTTATTAGCCCATACAATCATAATCAAGATTTCCCAATAATAATAATAATAAGCCCTTTTTTTTTCATTTGTAAATAAAAATTCTTCCACAATTCAGAAACCAATAATTAAAATTTCAAATAAAATTACAAAAAGAAAAAAAGTCGAAATTTGATAGAATGGAATAAATAGAACCTTCGAGCGCGTGAGGAATGGCTTCGACCTGAATCTTTGTAGGGATTTGCCATCCAAGATGCTCACAAGCTTCAGCCAACTGCTCGCATATCCCCAAATCCTTAAAAGACCTCGTTTCTTCTTCTTCTTCTTCTTCTACTACTACTACTTCTTCCTCCTCTCGTTCTCGCCGTTGTTTCTCCACTAGGTCGTCAGCCATTTCTAAATGATTAAAAGCTAATCAAATTCCTACAGAAGTATAACAGAAGCGGCGGTGGTAGGCAGTTTCTGGCGGCGGAGGTGGAAAGTGACGGGTAGTGGGACGAGCAGCGGTAAACGAATCAACGGTCGCGGAATGGGCTTTTACAGTTTGAGGCTTCTACTAAAATTTGATAGAATTTATAGCTACTAATAATTTTATTTTCCTACCCAAAAAAAAAATAAAATATTTTCTTATATAATATAATGATTGTTAGGTCAGGACAATGTTAATTAAATAAATACATGATTTTATTAAATTTATTATATGATTTATATTTATTTATTTTATTTTATTAATAAATAATATACTAACAATTTTTTTTAATCCAATTGTTATCTAAAATTTAACTCATTTGAAATTTAATTGATATAATTCACATTAACTACAAATGTCGATTATCTGCTGGATACCCAATTATTTTCAATAAATTTACCTAAGCCATGACATATGTTAGAAAATATTATATTAATAATTCTTAATAATCAACATCAGTAAAAAAAAACCAATTATCGATAATAAAATTTAAGTAAATTAGTATGAGTTTGAGTCTTTTTTTTTTTTTACCATGAAACACAATTTTTTATTTTTTATTTTTTTGTGTTCGAATAATAATAGTGGGATTAGTATATTTCTTTTCCCAAAAGAAAGCAAAATAGAAGGAATATCTGTCGTAAGGCGCAAGTCAGACGACACCGTTTCATTTCATCTAATTTCCCCTCTCTCTCTCTCTCTCTCTCTCTCTCGCTTTGTTTGCCTCTTATCACAAAGTATCACACAGTGTTCTTCTTCTCTGCAAGAAACCCCACTCGCTGACGATTGCCCCGGCCGGCCATCCCGTCGTCGCCACTTTCTTGCTTTTCTGGTAATCTCTATCACTCCGTCTTTCTCTGTGCTTGCATCGAGTAAATATCTCCATGATTTGGTTTGATTTTTCTGTGTTTTTGGAGAAGATTGAGATCTAAGCTATCTCACGACCAAAGAATTGCTTTTCTAAAAAAAATAATAATAATAAATGAGAAATTTCTGTGAAGTTGAACTGAAAAAATCCAACGGATGTTAGGTTTGGTATCCTTTAACAGAGAGAGTCCGTTTTAGTTCTCTGCAGTAAACTCAGAAATTTCACTATTTGACCTTGCGAAATAATCTTTATGTAATTTTATTGTATATTAAGTATATGTATTTGATCTTGTTTATGTCGTGCGAGTCTCGATGTGCGGTAAGGTTACTGAATGTTATAGATTCAAATAATGGAGATTTATTTGGGTTTTTTTTTTTTTGCAGTCATCTAGATAGTTTAATCTTCGCACAGAATGGGGGATAGTCAATACTCTTTTTCTCTCACCACTTTCAGGTATTGCATATCCACCTTTGTTTTTACCCCCACTATTCTTAGGACTATGAATGAAACTGATGATTTGATTCTATTAACGGTAAAAACTGGCAGTCCCTCTGGGAAGCTTGTGCAGATTGAGCATGCCCTAACTGCTGTTGGATCTGGTCAAACTTCTTTAGGGATTAAAGGTAATGTTGGGCTGTGTGAGTTGTAGGATATGCCAAAAGTTTTATTTTTTTTTTCCCTTTTTTTTTGGTCTGCTGAAACAGTTTATTGGTTTTGTGTAAGTCTAGTTATGTAACTTTTGTGGCTCTTGCAGCTGCCAATGGTGTAGTCATAGCCACAGAGAAGAAGCTTCCCTCTATTTTAGTCGATGAAAGCTCTGTAAGTAGAAATTTTGATTATTTCAAGTTAGCCTTGGGTATAATCATGTTACTTTGTTGCTTTATTGCTACATTTTGTTTTACTTCCTCCGGTTCTGGTTGTTAATAATATAACCTCTTGTTTTGGAAAAAGGGTGGATAGAAGACATGTGCATTGTGATGTTACATAACTTCACTGAACATTCCTTGTTGTTTGGTTCATACACTTCATTATTTGGGTTGATTCTCGAACTTCTTCAATGGATTTCATAGTCTGTGGAGAAGCTTGTACATTTGATTCGAGAAAATAGCAAAATGGGCATTGTATTTTCATTGAAGCAAGCATACTGAATCTTGATACCTTGTTACATTAACTAAACAACAAACTCAGCAAGCATGTAGAATCTGTTGAAGCTGAATGTTACTGAATTCTGTATCCTCTGTTTTAATTTCTAGCCATGGAGATAAATCGAAAAGGACAAGCTTTAACTATAGTTTTACCTACAAAGTTGCAGCATTCTTTTGTGGCCTAAGATTCCACAGAAACAAATGACCCCTTTTTGCAGCATTCTTTTGTGGCCCAAGGTTCCACAGAAACAAATGACCTCTTTTACCAAGCAGGATAACCCATTAGACAGGCTTGTATTGATGAAGTGTGGCCCATGATCACAGAAGGACACACTGATGCAGATGTCTGTGCTCTTGGTTATTCATTTTTAGAGAATTTCTTTCCCTAATCTTGAGGCTATGGAACCTTACGCTCTTCTTATCTTATTCACCTTATAAAAAAACCCCCACTTAATTATGTGAAGTTGAGCTTCTTAATCTTTTCAATCACCTGTATCATATATTTTCCCTAAATGGGTGGAATGGCAGTTGTAATTACATAGGCTGTCCACTAGTTTTCCTTCATTCTCTGCTGCAGTCATCATTTTCCTGTTGTTTTTGAATTTTCTCTGTGGTTTATATCTTTATTAAGTTAGCTTCTTTGGATTTTTTAGAGCATTTTGTTTTTCATGGATCCTATAGAATTTTGGATAGCATTGTCCCTTCTGACTTTTGTTTTTCGGTATTTCAGGTTCAAAAGATTCAGATATTAACACCAAATATTGGAGTTGTTTATAGGTATTTCTTCTGGTGTATTTTTTGGGTATTCCTCATCTTACTTTTTGGTTTTGGGGAAAAAAACATGCAAACTCTTGATTCTGTCAACTTTTGGTTGTCTGCCCTAAGAGTATGCTGGTTAACTGACCTGGTCTTTTTGTCTTTGCCTAATCTTGACCCCTTCTATTAAGCCCATCCGGAGGATAGGACTTGGCTGGCAATTAACTAATAAAAAAATTCATCACCTCTTCCCTTAGAGAAAATCGAGGTTTTGTCATTGATGTAGAAATAGGAAATTCAGCAAAGCAAAAAAAACAAGGAAATTCAAGGAAAGTAGCAATTCCCACTGCAAAGTATTTCACCAACACTTTGTTGATGTCATTTTCTGACTGCATGACTGATATTCAATTATTAAGACCTTATGCTATGTGGAAATAGTTCAACATGTTTCTTGGTGGGAGCAACAAGATTGATTGACTGTACAAATATATAAAAACTGGCAAAACCTTATACTATTTTTTGTCTCCCTTTCTTTTTACTTTAGTTGAAATTTACTTTTCTGCTTATTTCGTAGTGGCATGGGCCCTGATTTTCGAGTTCTGGTTCGAAAAAGCAGGAAGCAGGCTGAGCAATATCACCGTTTATACAAAGTACAGTTCAGTTTCCTTGGCTTCTATAAATCTTCTTGTCCTTTGAGGATGATCATTTTTGGTTTTTTCTCCTTAATTCTTTGGTTTCATTCTTTGATGTTTGATATTCATGTATTTTCTGGACTCTAATGTACTTTTCTGAATGCTTTAGAGATAAGATAGGAAAATTTTATTGTCATTTATTAAATAGGGAATAGTTCCATTGGCACATTGTGGAAACCATTATGAACATCCAGGTCAGAAGAATTTTATTGACTTGGAGCAAGGTCAGTTTTCAAAAAGGGGTTTCTTTCAGTTCAAAGCTGCAGCTATTGGATAATTTAATCATTATGTTCTTCTCCATGACATATAGCAGGAATAGAGCCCTTTTTCCACGACTTTTCCAATAAAAATGTTACTGTCACAGAAGTAGATGAATTATTTTGGAACTATAGGACAATATGAGAATTATATGATTCTCAGCACCTTCTTTAAGTGCCTGTTCATTGTAATGAAGTACAAGTAGTTGCATTGGTAATGTTAGTAAACACCATTAGAGGACTTTGTCCACCATAATTTTGTAGAACTTGATTGTCACATAAGTTGTGAAAGTATTTTGGGACCTAATGTGAGGACAATATAATCATTATATGAGTCTCAGCTTCTTCTTCTGGTGCCTTTTCATTGTTATGAATTCTGTTGTTGCCTTTTATGTGGTCCTGCTATTAGTGATTATGGCAAAAAACTATTAAGCTTTATAATAATGAAAACAAGCACAATGATGAGTGCCAGTTGCCACAATGATAATGCTAATAATAGTTCAAGTAAACAACCTATCATCTCCATGCTCAAAAAAGTTAAAAGGCTAATGACCATTGTGGTCATTGAGTTTGTCACATAATTATCATTATTGTTATTATTTAAAAGTTGATATGTTAACTCTGGCTTTCTGTTTCAACTGCTCTGCCTTGTATTGTGTTGTGATGATACTGTTCTGCAGGAGCCAATCCCAGTCACTCAACTTGTAAGAGAAACGGCTGCTGTTATGCAGGAGTTCACTCAGTCCGGGTATGGTTCCTTATTTTGTTGCATGATTTTCATTCATCCATGAGTCCTTGAGATGGATGTTTTCTGTCTGTTTTTAGTAGATCCAGTTCAGCTATGAGCATGATTGAGAAGAGTCCATTCTGAGGTGGTGGAGTGGCATAGACTTATTTTGTATTGCCTATAGAATAAAATTTATCAAGGCCTCAGCAAAGATAGTGCAAATCTATAGTTCTAATCTCTTAGCAAGGATCTTGCTTGTTAGTGAGGTGACTTCCCTATGTGGTCACTTGTGGTACACTTGGTGAAGCCCAAGGAGAGGGAGAAAAAGCACCCAAATATTGGAATAATGAAAAAATTCAGTCTGTGGCTTTATTGCATATAGTATCTGTTTCCAAAAGATTACTCACCCATGTCTCACCATGTAAACATAGGCAATCAACTGTTTACTGATTCATATAAACATTTTCTCACATATGGCTGCGAATCTTTTTTCGATGTTATGTTTATCATTTATCTAGATTCTGTTGACAAGAAGTGTTTACCCCCTTAGTTATGGTTTGATAACTTGTGCATTACTATCAATAAATGGTGCTATTCTTCTGAATGCTGATTTACTTGATTAATCTTTTTTCCACACAACAGTGGTGTGAGGCCTTTTGGAGTATCACTGTTGGTTGCTGGGTTTGATGATAAAGGTCCACAACTATATCAGGTATCGCCATTCATCCTGAACTGTTTTGGAGATTGACAGATTTGCATTCGAATAGAAGAAGCTTCCCCTCCCACCCCACCCCAACCCCCCAAAAAACGAGAGATAGAGAGAGAAAGAATAGAAGGGACAAAGCCATATTTGAAACCACTTGTTTTCTGTTTTGTTCCAAAAAATTTAACTCATTATCACTTATTTTGTTTCAAACTACATGGCAGTGATAGTTATCTTCTGGAATTCTTCTGCGATTGTCTTGTAGAAATATTTTGAACCACCTTTCCTGCTCGTATTATTATCGCAACAGTTGTACAGGCTATTTTAACATTATATGGCTTGTCTTTGAAATCAATAAACTGCATGTTCTTCATGTTCAGTATGGTTTCTTTTCGAACTCATTGACCTTTTCCATTGTGCCTTAACTTGAGAGATGAAAGAAGCTTAATTGGTTGGCTCTAGATCAAAATAGCCATATTGAGGGCAATATTTCTGCATTTTTCCTCCTCAAATCACAATTTCCATATTATCTTCATTTAATTCTAATGATTGGAGTTTGCTATTGCAGGTTGACCCATCTGGTTCTTATTTCTCTTGGAAAGCCTCAGCCATGGGAAAAAATGTCTCCAATGCAAAAACTTTTCTAGAGAAGAGGTAAGCTTATTTTGATTTATTATCCATATCTTTTTGTGTTACTCCTTTTTTGGATCAATTTGGAATATGACACTTTTCAAGGTCTTGTTGACTGGATTTTAGTATTTAATTTTTTTTATCTGCCTTCTTTCACAAGCTGGACATGGCTTTTTTAAATTTTATTTTTGGGTCTTTATAACCGAGGAGGTAGGGAGAGTGAAATGTCAGTCTGCATGGTGACATGCAAGATTTTGGCTAGCTTCATGATTTATCATTATTTTGTGCACTTCTTTGATTTTTCTAGTTCATTTACTTATTATGTTCATCCTGTTTTTGAGAAGTAATCATTAGTCTTGGATAGATTTTCTTCTGATGCTACAATCACTTTCACTGCCTTCCATTATCAGCAAGTCCCTCACAGATTATTGTTCTTTGTTTCTGCCATCTGATCATGATGATTAGATCTTATAATCAGATATGCAGTTAATTGTTATGCTATCTGGTGCTTTTGCTTCAAAAGAGAATTAAAAGGAAAAAGCTGGATGGTTCCTTTATGGTCTCCATCAGCATGCAAATGACAAGAAAAGTTGGTTTTACATGTGTACTTGTAGCTCCATGCACTTTAATCTGCCTGGATCAGATGTCCTATAATATTGAGATCTCATCATTTAGGCATATCTCACTGTACATGCCATAAAGCTTCTGCTTTTAAAGCATCCTTCAGTTTCATTTGTTTTTTTGATGGAACAATGGAAGTTAATGTGGTTTGTTCTTTTGTAGGTATACTGATGATATGGAGCTTGATGATGCTGTACACACTGCAATATTGACATTGAAGGAAGGGTAAGTGTTTGAAATTTGTCATTGTCTTAGTTCTGGATAAAATGTCGCGTTCATTTATTCCAATTTTTTTGGCCACCATCAATATCAGTCCCCTACTATGCTCCACTGTTTTTTTATTGAGGGGGAATTGCTGAAATAAAAAAAAAAGGATAATAATAATGATCCAGAAGCTTTTGATAATGATTTGTCTTTACTTCTCTTAGTACAGTGACTCCATAGCTTAAAGTCAATTTTATCCTCCCAGTGAGAGGAGTGCTGCTGCGATCAAGATGGATAATGGTTTTTGCATTTTATTTTATTTTTTTAATATCAAGATGACCTATTGTTGCCTCATCTTCTCCAGGTTTGAAGGACAAATCTCCAGCAAAAACATTGAGATTGGCATAATTGGTGCTGACAAAACATTCAGGCAAGTAGCCATAATGAATGATGGTGTATCTAGAATAAAATTACCGATTGTTGCTATGTCTCTTCTGTTTATTTTTTGCTTTTCTGTTTTGGTTAAAACAACATTGTGGTTGAACTTGATTTAAGAGGATTGACAGAAGGAAGGTAGCTTCGTGAATCACAAGTTTTTTCAATGCTTCTACACAAAAGAAATGTTTTTTCCAGGTTTAAGATTGAAGTGTGATCCCTATAAGTCACTTAAAGTCTGATGACTTGTATGTTACACAAAAGTACGTGGCATTGTATACTTTTGATCAAAATGCAGCTTTTCCAGATGTATGGTATATAGGTCTAAAATTTCTGGCATTACCATATAATTCACTTGGTTGTGCATGTTGTATTATAACCTTGTTATACAATAGATTCAGCTAACATAAAAAGATCTATCCAATTTTGTTAACACTATGATTGCCATGAATATAAATATTGAACCAAGTCAGCAGGGGCATGTTTGAACCTATCTCAATTGTATTTGCCCGAATTTAACTTGCATTTTGTATCTAAATATTGCTCACATGGTTTATGCTTATACTGGTATCTCCTGCCTGTGTAGTCCTCAAGCACAATAGGCAGGACAAGCCAATTTTTGAATTTTTGTATTAGGTGAATAAATTATGGGAAATCTTGATCATTCTTACTTTCTTGGACTTTATCCTTTCCAATAGTCTGACCTGCCATAAAAATAACTTCTATTAGTTAGCAAATTCTGGAATGAATCATTATCTATACGTTGTGATAGATAATTTGTCTACTACTAATTCTCTGTGATGCCTGCTTTGCCACAGGGTACTAACACCTGCTGAGATTGATGACTATCTGGCTGAAGTGGAGTAGCTTGTTTTCCTTTTTGGCAAAACAACTTGGAAGGGTTGGTCTTAGTCAATTAGTCTATAAAATTTGCTATGAAGGAAATTGGGAGAACATACAGCAGTCATCAGTTAGAAGCTGAAATCGTTCATTGGGAGCTATCTGAAGGCATGTCTGTGTTACTTATTCCATTGACTGAAACCAACAAAGCAGGAATTGATGTGTTTTTCTTCGTAGTAATCCTCGGATATTAAGTTCATTGGATTTCAGATTTTGTAAGGGATCTCACCCTTCACTTACGTTTTTGCCTTTTTGGTTTTTCATGTAAGCCTACAACTTCCTTCTGAGGCATCCTAATGTATTCAATCAAAATTATCCTATTTTGGGGCGTTGTGGGGCGTGCTTATGACATAAATTGAGGCCTGGAGAATTGCAATGTCTCAATGGATGTTGAGTGGGAATTCTGAGCTATTCCAAATTCACGTGGGAAATGCATAAATTGATTAAGACTAGAGATCCCTAAATGGTAGGGAATTGATTACATTGACTCAAAATTGTCTACGTAATATGTAATATAAAATATTTTACATGTGGTGTAAAATTCTCTTGAATTCATAAAATTCAGAGTCCGTTTAGGATTTCTCAAATAATAAACACCCACAGAAGGTCTGGTCATGTTTAGTTACAGAAGTTCACAGAACACAACATAAAATCTCAGATCTTTTATGACCTACTATTATATTACAGCTATTGAATCAAATAAAATGCAACCGCAAAATGGAGGTATGCAATTGAATTAAAGGATAAATTCTACTGAATGGCGATTAAACTGTCGATGTTGTGCTGTGCAGAGCAGTAGACCGAGTTCAAAAAAATGAGTGGTCGAGATGATGAAAATGTAAGCTTCCTCTGCCCTTCCATGCAAAGAAAATATGGAATCGTATTCCGTTAAGCTCTTGTGCCGATCTATAAGCTGGAGGATTTTAGCAATCCAAGCTACTTGGAATGAGTAAATGTTGAGTCCAATGTCAATTTTTTTGCTTCAATCCCCTCTGCCATGGCTTCAACCTGAATCATATGAGGAAAAAGTACTCTAAGTTGCCTCCATGTCATTGAGTTATCTGTATGGATTGCCCAGCATGTACCCCTTCCGTGAGTCTCCATTCCTCTAAAAATTAATAGATGATCACCAGTAGTCAGAACAAGAACATTTTCCACCAGTGAAATGATGAAATCGATAAGGGTCTCGCAACAATATTTTCCTCCCAAGGATCCCACTAACTAACTTATAAACAGAATGGCAATCACCACAGACACGAAGGTTCTTGAAAATTTTAATGGTTGCACTCTTCGGAGTACTGATCAAGCCATACGCAAGTGCAAGTCTCTCACTGTGGTTCCAAAGATTGTGCTCCTTCTGTTCCTCATCTGTGTCATGCAACACATAGCTCGTATCAGGAACATAACCCGCCTCTTTAATCATCTTCTTGAGTTCTTCCAACTTTGTGTATATCTCACTGGTTTGTAGATGAGACCGGTCTCCAATTCCAAATGAACACAGATTGTCCTTTAACTTCACCCAACTGCATGCAGGTTTCTTCTTTATTTTATTTGATTCCATTTGCCTCCTGACATTCTCCACATCTTCCCATCTCCCAGTGGTTGCACAAACATTTGAGTAAAGAACATAAGCTGCATCATCTAAGGAGTCAATTTTGAGAAGTTTTCCTGCAGCTTTTCTTCCAAGCTCCAGATTTCCATGGATCTTACATGCAGCTAGCAAACTCCGCCAAACAAAGTCGGTTGGTGGAACTGGCATTTCCTCAATGAAAGTTTCAGCCTCGGCAAATCTTCCTGCACGTGCAAGAAGATCAACAACACAGACACAATGCTCTATTCCCGCTGGAACATTAAAGTCTCCCACCATTGAGTGATAGTATGCTAAACCCTCCTCCACTAGACCGCCATGATTGCATGCAGAAAGAAGAGAAACAAAAGTAACATGGTTTGGTTTGACTCCCAGTTGTAGCATCTCATGAAAAGTTTCCCTAGCCTTCTCAAAATAACCAAGTCTTGAAAAAGAAGATATTAGTATGTTCCATGATACTTGTGACCTTCCAGTTGGATGAGGAATTATTTTCAGGACATCATCTATTTCCCCACACCTTCCATACATATCTGTTGCTGCATTTATAACAAAATGATCCAAGTCCAAACCAAGTTTGACTGCCACACTATGAAGCTGCTGGCCTTCTTCCAGCATTGCCAACTTGGCAGTTGCAGCAAGGCACTCAGAGATGCTAAACTGATCTAAGTCTACACCAGCACGTCTCATCTCCCGAAGAAGTTTCAAAGAATCTTCAGCATGACCATGAAGAGCATTTGCAGCTATAATCACGTTCCACGAAACAGCATTCTTATCAACCAATGCATTGAAGATGCAGGTACCTGCATTGAGATCACCACAAATGGCATACATTTTGATAAGTGAATTCTTAACATACATATCTGATTCAAATCCTGCAAGGATTGCATAGGCATGGATGGGCATCCCATGTTTCAGTAGATCATTTGGTTCAATGCAAGCCCCAATAACACTTGCAATTGTGATGTAGCCTGCAGGTATATTTTCTTCTCTCATCAATTTGAAGCTTTTAATTCCCTCATCGGGTTCTTCATTATCTACATAACCACAAATGAGGGCATTCCAAGTTACTTCATTCCGCTTTGACATTGTCTGAAATACTTTTTTCGCTTCAACCATCATGCCACACTTTGCATAAAAAGTGAGCAATGCGTTGCCAACAATCAAATTGTCATGTAAACCTTTAATTATTACAAGGGCATGAAGAACCTTGCCTTCTGTGGCAAATTTTGGGTCTGAGCAAGCAGATAGTGCACTTGTAAAGGTCACATAATTTGGAACTTTTGCCATATGAACCATACAAAGCATTCTAGAAAATACTTTCAAGGCATCTAGGCAATTCCCATCCTGAGCATAGCAGTTTATCAATGAATTGAATGAAATGATATCCCTCTCTGCCATTGCATGGAATACCAATTCTGCATCTTCGGTTTTTCCGGCACCAGAATACATGTCTATAAGAGTATTGCATATACAAATGTTTAAATTCAACCCAACTTTCATGACTAGACAATGGAGCCCTTGGCCAAACTTCAAATTAAGCACAGATCCACAGCCTGAAATCAAGGTTGATAGTGTAGTGGCATTTATTTGGTCATGTACATGACGCATCTGATGAAAGCATCTTAGGGATTCTTCAAAAAGACCATTATGCACATTTGCAGCGATCATTGAGTTCCAGGTGATTGTGTCACGATCGGTCATGTCATTGAAAACATGGCAAGCTTCCTTCAATCTACCTGTACTACCAAACATGGACACAAGAGAATTTGCCACTGAAAGGTTTGTTTCTAATCCCAACTTTATGACATGTCCAAGAACTTGATGACCTATTGATTCATCCTCAAGTGAACTACAAGAACTAATCACGGTAGCAAGTGTGTTTGCATTGCAGCACACTCCTTCACACTTCATACGCTGACATGTGCTCATTACAGCTTTTGCATCTCCATCATCTGAATAAGCAACCATCAAAGCAGTCCATGAAACTACGTTCTTTTCCTGCATCTCCTCAAAGATCTTCTCTGCATTAAAAGCCAAGCCACTGCTCCCATAAAAATGCAAAAGCGAAGTACCCACAAACACATCACGCAAAAGGCCAGATTTAACAACAAAACCATGGACCTGAATCCCTTCACTGAGCATACAACCTGACTTGTCACAAGCATTTATCAAACTAGCAACCGCAAACTCACTTGGCCTAATGCCAAGATCATGCATTTGATTGAAGAAAGCAACCGATTCCCAATAAAAACCCGCCCGAACAAACCCCGACATCATGTTGTTCCAAGAAGACTCGGTTCTTTCGCACATTCGATCAAACACGTGCCGAGCAAGATCCACCTGGCCAAATCTAGAGTACATTGTAACCAATGTGTTATTATAGAGCACACCGAGGGGAGTCAAACCCTTGATGCAAAGTGCATGTAAGGCTTTGCCAGTGACTTCCCTGGTGATTTGAGAGAACCCCTTTTGATAGAAGCAGGAAATTTCAGGGTTCGGGTGGTCTGGGAGGGAAACACTTGTATTTGAATTTGTGGCTGTGGGTCTTTCTTCTGCTTCTTCTTGTTCTACGATTTCTAGGCATGGCAATGGGACAGTGGAGATGGGTTTTGGGTTTAAGAGGCTTTGAAGTGAGAGAATTGAAGGTGGTAATTGTGATTTAGTGTGGAGTAGAACACACAGTTTCCTACACAAACTTGCCAGCTCTAATATCTTTCGTCGTTTGTCGAACTGAACAATTGGGGCCAGAGAGTTGGAAATGAGTCTCATGGAAAATTTTTCTTGTTAACATGCACACAATAACCAATTGAATCCCACTGCATAGACACACTATTTACTGAATATACCTTTCTGGATATGGTATAAATTATGAGACATTTTTAAGGTTATACAAATAATATTTAATACAACATGCATAAATATTTACTTTATTTTTATACAATATTTAATATTATTCATATAATACCAAATATTATTTATATAATATAATCTCACAAAGAGTATGACCATCAGGATTTTATTATCCAATAAGCATGTAGTTGGGATATTTAGGAAGTCCATATTTATGTGGTTAGATGAAATAGGAAAAAATTAAAATTTTTATCCAAAAAGAAAAAAGAGCGAATTAAAAGTGAAATTTGAAAATTAAAATTTATATCTCACTTCAGCAGCCACTTGATGATAGCTTGATGGCAGATGAGAAGCTGATCCTAGAAGTAAGGAAACCCGACAAGGAATAAGATTTAAGTGAGATTGTTTGGGATGGTTTCCTCCTTAATTGTTGTTTTGCTGTGCTTGGCACCAGCAGCGGTCTCTGGCACTGATAATTACACTAGGAAGGACTTCCCACCTGGCTTTGTGTTTGGTGCTGGCACCTCTGCTTATCAGGTCAGTTTCCAATCCAATCATCGACTTAAGCTGATGATGTGTGGTTCTGTTCTGTTTAATGATCATTAATAATCTTTGATACATGGATTCTGTTTTATTTGACCACAAAGCAAACTGAAACAAAATGTGTAAACACACACATGCATGCATATGGGTACAATGGAGACCTAAAAACCCATTATTTTAACTCGGAGTTCTTATCAGAGTACCCTTATCGTTGCACTACAGATATGATCATATATTTGTGTGTGTGTGTGTGTGTGTGTGTGTACTGGTATACCTATATATATGATCGTAACACAGATTTATATAAATGTAATTCTTTTTTGCACATTAGTGTATATTGTATAATTAAGATGGCATAACATAAAGGTGGAAGGGGCAGCAAATGAAGATGGGCGAGGTCCTAGTGTTTGGGATATTTTCTGTCATCAAGGTCAGCTTCTTCTTCTTCTTCTTCTTCTTCTTCTTAGGAAGACTGCGGAAGCAAGATAATATCTCTTATTGTGTGGTTCGTAGAAGGGACTTACATACCAGTGAGTACCGAGTAAGGTGTCAGCAATGTTCTTGCAAGTGAGTTGGTGGTTAACAGACTAACAGTTGATATCTGGAAGGGAAAATAGATAGCTAATAAAACTAGAAGTGATAAGTGAAATGTAGCTACTGATGGTTATTGAACTACAGTTTGAAATACTTATACAGTGAAACTAAATATACTCAAGTCATCTGCAATGATCACAGAAAGGGTAACAAAACAGACCGGTCCTTTGAAGTTGGAATCTTGCAATCTCAATGTTCTCACTAAATTTTTTACCAGGATATGCTGGTGGAGCCACTGGGGATGTAGCAGCTGATGAGTACCATAAATATAAGGTGATCTTCATTACATGCGGTGCCAAATGATCCCATATTGCACGCTCATTTCATAATCAGACCTATGTAATTTGCTGCAGGAAGATGTAAAAGTTATAGTTGAAACTGGCCTAGATGCCTACAGGTTTTCCATCTCATGGTCAAGACTCGTTCCAAGTATGTTAAAAAAAAAAAACAACAGAGAGGAATTTAGTATTTTGATCATATATATCACTAAATGTTCCGTCGACTGTCAGATGGAAGAGGCCGAATCAACCCCAAGGGCTGAACTTACCAGACATGGGAATGAGAATTTTCATGTTTTGGTACTCGCTTTTTTTAAAAAAAAAAAAATTTCTTTTTTTTGATATGCTATGTTTTGATGATGTTCTTCTCTCTTTAATTCACTGGTGAATAAGGTATCCAACCGCATGTTATGCTGCTGAATTATGACCAGCCACAGTCGCTTGAAGGTGAATATGGAGGATGGCTTAACAAAAAGACTCTGTACCCTACTTGACTCTCGTTGGCCTTAATTTTTCTTCTCTGTACTCGGGGTCAGGCAAAGAGGTGGTGAGCGGGATTGAAATATCTATACGCAGGATGCAGGAAAGACTTTGCAGCATATGCAGCTGTGTGCTTCAGAGAGTTTGGTGACAGGGTTTCCCACTGGGCTACTATCAACGAACCCAACATCTTTGCACTCGGAGTATTAGGACAATGGAGTTACGCCTCCTCATAGATGCTCTCCCACTTTTGGATTTAACTGCTCAAAAGGCAATTCCTCTTATGGGCCATACTCGGCTGCTCACCATATCTTGTTGGCACATGCTTCAGCAGCAAGATTGTACCATAGACAATATCAGGTGATAATCTTTCCTATACTGCATTTATGGTACCCAACGAAAATCTTGTTGTGACCTTTAAGGAAATTGCGTGTTGATGCAGGGAAAACAACTTGGATTTATACGGATCACCTTTAATGCTTATTGGTTTTTCCCTCTAAGCAACTCAATAGAGGATGTGATGGCCACCCAGAGAGCCTTGGACTTCTATCTTGGTTGGTTAGTAGGATAAAATAATGGGCGCATCATCTAGATGGATAGCTATAATTTTTTTGATTGGTTAGAAATTTAGGGAAGGAATAATGATTCTTCTTGAATGAATTTCCTGACTTCTTATCTAACACCGCTGTTGCACTGATGTGATAACCTTAGCGAGATAAACCTTAAGAAGGCTTTTGGAAAGAGATAACTTCAAGGTGTTCGCGTTAGCTATTTAGTAGTTTTTAAGTCGGAAAGAATAGCACACTTATGGCAAGGTAAGTTCATTTTAGTATGGAAGGTTGCTTCTCCAGCGATTTTTCAACTTTGGAACAAAACATTCCTCAACAAACCTTACAGATATATGAAGTTGACGTGCAACCTATCCAATTTTCTCTCCCTTTCCCTTTCTGCCACTAGATTATTTAGTATTACCCGTGCCTGAGATCCTTAGATTTTGTCGTTCAAAAGCAAATGACAAATATGAGTTAAACAGCCAAGCTAACTGATCGAATTGGTGACTGACATTCAACTGATTTTTACTCTAGGACCCTCTTTTCAATTTTCTCCAAAAATATGCCTGTGACTTCGCCCTAAAGAAATATATTGCTGGGACTGATCTCAGTGTTTCACATAACTGCTTACAGCACAATAATAGCCCATGCAGCTGAAGCACAAATACTAACATAACCAAAAATTCATGTCCAAAATCTACATAGTCAGGAGTCTTGTATGAAGCCCTGCGGCAAGTTTCTCATAAATCTTGCTTGCACAGCTGGCAAGGACTAGAGAGTGAGCATTCTGTTGTGGGAACTTTTCATATCAAATAGTAACGAAGCAAACCTTACCGGCGTCCATGGATTCAGCAATTGCAGAGTTACTTGTACCAAGAGTGGAAAGTAAATGGTAGACAAGCAGTTCTCGGTTGGTTATGTCGTGTCCACACATGCACCACAATGATGCCAATCACACTGATTTTTGAACTGAAAGTAGGGAAGGGTTTCAGGCACGTCTGCTCCAAATTCAAACTACAAGAGAAATCAAACTGAAATATATGTGTATCCATGTGTGTGCCTACAAACACACACACAGCAGAAGTGGACTCGACTACTCTTAAGTATCCAAGGAAACAAGGGAAAGAAAGGTTCATCTCAATATATATGAACATAACAAAGGCAATGCCAAACCAAGTCACAAATTACTACTCTTGCTTCTTAATGCTTCAAGCTCCAATTATGGGCACTCCGGGGCCCGCTTGAAATGCCTTCGTAATATTGGGACTCAAGTTTTTGATCATTCCAGTCTTTGACAAACTTTGAAAATAGTTCATGTGCAGACTCAGATGAAAGCTCACTAAAAAAGACATTTCTCTTTTCTTTTAGCCAGGTAGCAAACTCATTATTCTTGGAGTAGTAGTCGTCATTGGACAGCTCCTGGAATTCGGATTTCTGAAGAGATCAAAAACAAGGACTTGAAATCAATGAATTAAGTTTCAAACCCAAAGCACCACCAGCATCACATTGAGTTTGAGAAATATAACAGCCAAAAGTTCTGAACTAGCATGACAATTTTCGGCTGCCCATGCGACTGCTTGTCTTCCCACTATATAGTTACATGGGATAAGTTCATACAAACCCCCCAACCCTATCAAGGAAAAAAAAAAGACCCACTTATGGGCATTGCAAGAGACCATCAACACAAACTAAATATGTACTGACAACAGGAAATATAAGGCCTAGAGTATCCTATTTTCAAAATCTTAATGGATTGAGCTTTCATCAAGTATATCACTTTAGGACCTTAGGTCTTATCAAAGGTGGAGCTCAGTTGCTTAATATATATATATAAATGAAAAAGGGGGGCAAATCAATTTAGCATGATGGATTCGGAGTCAAAGTTCATCAATCCTGCAGCCCATGAAGGATTTAAGACAATAAATTACTTTGCCAAATAATACGGAAATGCTACCCAGGTTTGGTTTCAGTGTACATAAGCTCATGCTTCATATATTTGGAAATTTTTTCATGAACAATGTATGTGATAAACATGTAGGTGGCATTCATAAACTCCAAAATCCATTTCAGTTCTATAGATACAGGGGAACAAATAGTTACAATTTGCAAAGTCCAGTGCTTAATTAATTATCAAAACAATACAAGAATCAAGTAAGATACAAAAAGAAATTACAAATTATGCATCATCCATAGTAAGTTGTTTCAGTGTTATTCAGAATTGTTCTAGCACTTCATAAATTTTGTGGAATTATTCAGCAGTAATTGCTACTGCCTCTGTCATCTAGTGTAAGAGACAGTTACTTTGCACGTTTTTCAGATATGTCAGATGACATATAGCTTATATTAAGTTGCAACCCATTACACTCAACTGCTATCAATGCACAAAGAGAAATACATAAATAAAACTTGCAAAATCAAACAAAAATTTTCCACTTTTACCAAAAATCCTATACGTCAAGTACATCCCTCTCTTTTAAGAACTTCATGGATCAAAATACCAACAGACAAGTATGACTTCAAATCTTTTAGATCTAATGATGAGCAGAGCTATGCAGAAAATGAGAATCCCAATTTATAGCTGAATCAATATTCTTCTTTTGCCTGAATATGCATCCTTTTCTTTTTCTTTATTATTCCGTCTTCTCTTGTTTTGCTTGGGGAAAACGAGGGGACAGGGAGGATATTGGGGTCAGAAAGGGGTTGAAGGAGATACTAGATGTATGCATTCTATAAGGCTGAGAAAATTTAAAATCTCATTTACATGCAGAAAATAAAAAACATCAAATTGTGCTGCATGAGTATACAAATGAAGACATACCGATCTGTGATTGCCTTTGTGATGCTTAACTTTGTGCTTATCCTTCGATTTCTTTTCTGAGGCAATAATAGCATGTCAACACAGTTATTACAGAAAAATCCTCTTTCATGGTAGAGAAACTAGTGACCTACAAGTAGGGAATACAAAAATAAATAGACTTTGTTACATAGCATATTACAACTAATACCTTACTGTGAAGAAAAATAGTGCCTGTTATTACTCAATAGCTGTGTGTTTTCTTTTGTTGGCCAATCAAAAACAAAAAAACAGCCAAAATTGGAGCAGAAAATTCTGGTTGAGATCAACTGTAACAATAAGATTAAATATAAATGCAAGATAAACATACAACTTATGCACAAAGGTTAGGCAATGATTCTCCATGCCATTATTCTAGTGCTATTACCAATTAAAAGACAGAATTTGTACAAATGCATGGTATTTTTGTAAGGGCAAAAGCAACCTTCAGTCAACCTTCCAAATGAGGAGTTATACATGGCCATCCAAGAAGAAACAAGCTGCAAAGTTGTTATGCAAAATTGACAAGCAAAACAAGACAAAGTAGTTCTGCTTCATTTTGACGTTTATTTGATAAATTGTGTGGGATCTTTTAGATGTATAGATGTACTAATAGGGGTTTGCCCTCATTGGTAGCATTCATCACATTTAGAGAAGAAGGATAAAAAGGATAAGAACTCTGCTCGTCCAAATGACAATTGTTAAGTCCTTGAAGTAGATTTAGTCCTTTCAGATCTTTGTACCTCCCATGACTGAAACATATAATATATAGAAGTATCCTGGAACCGCAATCTTCATCCAAAACCTAATGCTAGAAGCATAATTCAACTCATGCCTTGCAAACTTAAAATACCAAGCTGCAAAATTAAGCATTTTCTATTCATTTCAAGGGCCGATAAGGGGAAGGCAATAGCAACTCTTGCTCACTAGTTTCCATTCCCCAATGCTTTTAGCAGATCAGGGGAAGGCAATAGCAACTCTTGCTCACTAGTTTCCCTTCTCCAATGCTTTTAGCAGATAAGGGGAAGGCAATAGCAACTCTTGCTCACTAGTTTCCATTCCCCAATGCTTTTAGCAAGATACCTAAGAAAATCTCCTTTGTCCATAGTAGAAGCCTCTTCACACTCATCAAAGAATCCGTATCAATAAACCAGCTTTTGGAAAGAATTAATAATTTTCTATAAAGTAATTTAGTACCAAGAAGCAGTATTCTGACACTTAATCTTCAACGATATCCAAAATTTAATCAAATATAAACCTCATATGACACAAGGGGAAAATAAAATATACCACAGGGCTTGAAGAAGCATGCAATTTGTGAAATCTATTACAATACAAGTCAGGAAATAAAATGATCAAACCTTTGTCAGAACGGTGCTTGTGAGACTTCTTATCTTTTCCCTTCTGTTTCTTATCCCTCTTTCTGCTTCGCCTTTCCTCCTCGATGTCCCCTCTCTGCCTTTTCCTACTTTTTCCTTCATCTGTGCCAACATTACCATCAGAAGCAAATAAAAATAATAAGAAAACCAATTTCATGCCATCCTGATTGGTTCTAGAAAATTAAAAGCTTCCAGCTTTCAGCATTGAAAAAAGCTCCTTCCTTGATAAAATCCGATCTAATGATCTTCGCTTGGGCATATCAGTTCCTTTCTAATTTCTTTTACTTCAAGCATTGATTTAGCAAGGAAAAAGCAATACTGATGGATAAACAAGCAAATGCCTCCATTTTATCAGATAATAAACCCCAAAACTCCAAGCTTTTTTTAATTTTTATTTTTTCTTATTTCCCAGTAAATGGAAAAAAAAAAGGGCGATAATTCACAACTATGGAATCCTCAGAAAAGAGAAACGAAAACCCTTTTGCTCTATGATAAAGGAGAAAGAATTTTTTAGTTTTTCCTTCTATTCTTCCTCCGGCCTTTTCTCGGGAAACAAACAGAAAATTGAAAAAAAAAATGAAATAAATAAAAGAAGAAAGGGAATGAAAGGAGGAACCTTCGGAGGAAGAGAAGGAAGGGCTTCTCTTCTTCTTCTTCTTCTTCTCGCCCTTCGACTTTACATCGCTACCCATTTGCACGCAGAGAGTAAAAGGTTTGAGATTTTTATTTTTCCCAATATTTAGTGAAATATCCTCAATTTATTTCTGTTCGACTGTATTTAATTGATTAGTTTCAATTGCTTCTGAGAAAATTAACATTCAAAACTTGACAAATATTTGTCATTCAGATTCCTTCATAGTTTTAAGAGGTTGAATTGAATCCCTACACTTGCAACATTGCCACAATTAATTTATCTAATCTACTAGAAAAAGTAAATTTTTTTATATAAAAAATAAAATTAAAAAAAAAAAAAAAACCAATTCATTTATCTAAGAATAAAGATTGTTAAACTATTCATGTAACTAGTAGCTTCCACGTTGAGGACTCGGTGTAGGCCTAATGGTAAAAAGACATCTTGTAATAGTTTACATTCGAGCTTTTGTTATCTTGACATCTTCATTTATTTTTATTTTCTTTCTTTTATAGGACTTTTAATGTAAAAAATGGAACATATAGGTAAAGTACGTAAAAAATAGGTCAAAGTCTATAAATATATTATCAAAGATGGCAAGATGACATTCATGCGGTAACCACCCAAATGGCATCCGGCATGCCTACGTGTTATCCTGCTTCAAGCCCAAACATTCAGAGTGGCCGTAGTGGCTTCAAGCGTCATCATCATCTAGCACATTCGCATTGGAAAGCATTTGGGTTGAAAGGGCATTTTAGTCAATTCGTATGACTAACCACCTCCTTCCCTCTTCCCGCCCTTTCTTAAGCCACCCCACCCTCTCTCTCTCTCTCTCTCTCTCTCTCTCTCTCTCTCTCTCTCTCTCTCTCTCTCTCTCTCTCTCTCTCTTTCTCTGCTTCTTTTACTCGGAAAAAAACAAACAGAGAGAAACAGAATCCAATTGACTGTTGTTGGGAGAAAGAGAAATGGCAAAGCCAATGAACAGAAAGAGATGGGCATTTCTTGTTCTGCTGGTAATTTCTGTGGTTCTTTCACTGATAATGAACCCAAAGATTGAGAAAGCTGAACAAGAGAATATGATGAATATCTCTGTTCTCCTCCAAAGATTCGATCTTTCCGGCATTTCTTCTGCTGATCATAACCTCGACTACGATTTCTATCGCCGGAGTTGCCCACAAGCCCAGTCCATTGTTAGATTAACAATGGCTGATATATACTCGCACAACAAGAACGTCTCTTCCGCTCTCTTGAGGCTCCTCTTCCATGACTGCTTTATCATGGTATGGTACTGGCGGGGGTGTGGGGGCGGGGCGTGATTCTTCAGTTTCTTGATTGATTTTCTCTTTATTGTGGTTTTTTCTCCAATGGGGTTTCTTTGTTTTTTTCCAACTCTTGATGTCGGAGTGTGAGGAAGTTCGACTGAGATGGTTGTGTTTGGTTCTTTGTGGATTTCTCTCAAATGGGTTATCATTTCTGTGTTTATTTTCTTTTTTTCTCTATCATTTCGTCATAATTGGTGTTTCCCTGATCTGGGTATGGATTGTATGCTCTGGATAGGGATGATACTGCAGGAATTTTCTTCTTGCTGTAGTAAGATTCCTGTACTCGATCCGGATGTGAAAGTGGAGTCTTCGAGTTTCTGTGACATTGGATGATATGCTTGTATATTTGTTCTTTCCAATTTTAGTTATTATTATTATTTATTTTTTAAAAAAATTCTTGGGTGATGCTCATAATATTGTGTATTTTGACATTTTATGATGGAGAATATCAGTTTTTCCCATTAATGTTACTTTCATTTCTCTTTTCCTGGTCCTGATGTTTGGGGTCTATTGAATTAGGGTTGTGATGCTTCGGTCTTCTTGACAAATTCCAATGGTGGCGGTAAGAGCAATACCACTGAGAGGCAGGCCATCCCCAACCAGACTTTGAAGGGATTTGACAATATAGACATGATCAAAGACAAGCTAGAGAGTGCCTGTCCGGGAGTGGTTTCGTGTGCCGATACACTCGCACTTGCTGCCAGAGATGGAATTGTCTTGGTCTGTTCCAAAACTCATTGGCTTCTCTAGATAGTTCAAGCCTTAAATTCTGCAGTTGCTGAGAGTAGTTGAAGTCAATAATTTTCAGGCTTATGAAACTTGATAGTTTGCAGGAAGTTTGGCACTGGCTCTCAATATTAGCTAGGGGAGCTGAACAGCTTCTTCAAAGCATTCATTTCTGTCCAATAAATTCTATTTGAAAATCTGTCCAATCAACCGCATTGGTTAGTTTTAGATGTCACATTTCATGGTTGGAGAATTGAAGACAATAAGAGAGGCTGAAACTCTAAAAAGATATACTGAACTTAATTTTTAGTGTCTACAGACCTTACATTAAGTGCAATTATCTGCACTAGGTTGATAGATGGAAGATCTTGTTGATTGGATCACATAGCTTCCTTTTGCTTCACCCCTTCTCTTTGGTAACTCTTTGTTCTGAAGAAATAAGAAAAAACTGAAGGTAAACTTGTATTCTTGCTTCTGTTTTTAGTAAGCTATGGAACTCGTCAAAGACATTAAAGACCTATTGGGCTATTTCTTTCAGAATTTTGGTTCTTGGCAATCAACATATGGTTTTCATTGTGTATTGTTATGGTTATTTCTTTCCTGATGTTGCAGGCCGGTGGCCCATTTTATCCAGTTTTTACTGGCAGAAGAGACAGTACTGAGTCCTACTTTAATGAAGCCATGGCTGAGATTCCGAAGCCAAGTGACAACATCACGCAAACACTTAAGGTCTTTGCCAGCAGAGGCTTTAATGAAAGAGAAACAGTCAATCTTCTAGGTGCTTACTCTGTACCTTTCTGCTTTGACTCTTGTTGTGTTTTTTTTTAGACGAAGATGGAGAAATGATTAAGGGTTGAATTAGTCTCTTGATTTTGTAAAGGTGGACATAACATTGGCAAAATAAGCTGTGAATTCCTCCGGGATCGCCTCGACAACTTCTCAGGCACGGGGCGGCCAGACCCCTCAATGGCTTCTGACTTCCTCAATGAGACACGGCTCAACTGTCAAGGATCATCCGTTGCAATTTCATCCGGAACAGCATTTGACTCTCACTACCATCAAAACTTGCTGAAGGGGAGAGGACTACTTTTTTCTGACCAACAATTGACAGCTGATGCAAAGACTGCAAGAGTTGTTAGGATTTTTGCTTCAGATAATGGAACAAGCTTTAGGAGGGAGTTTGCTAGGGTCATGGTAAAGATGTCAAACCTGGAACCATTAACAGGAACTCAAGGTCAGGTCCGAAACAAATGCTCCTATACTATTAGGACTTGACACTTCAAGAAGCTAAATCCTTTGTAATCTCATTTAGCTGGATGGATCACTCGTAGAGTTGTTTAATGAGTTCTGCAAGAAGAAATTTCTGCACAAGGTGAAACTGACAGAAATGTACTTAACATGATTTGGCTCAACCCCACACCTCTTGGGATGGGATATCATAATACTGCTCTCTCAGTAGCAAAGAACTGTTGTTGATTAAGGCAACGAACAATAATCTGAATGTTAATGTGGCCGTCTCTGACAATGCAATACGTTTTCTTCTCCATTTATGTCACTGTTGAATCTTGAATCTCTCTCTCTCTCTCTCTCCCCCTCCGTTTTGTTTTGTGTTATCCAATATATGTGGATATATATATATACACTCGTTGGAAAGCTATAATTTAAACAATGGAAAGCAGATTGCATGAACTACATGGCTTGTGCAGCCTGCTATTGTCCATTTATGCAGAGATGGCCTTAATGGTACTATAAAGGGATACTAATGTTGAGGCAAAAAATAAAAATATTAGGGAGCTAATAAGGTTTGATTTGACAGTTCAAATGCTAATCAAGTCCGTAGTATACAAAAATGTCCATTTTATTTCGATCAACAGCCACTTTCGAAATTTAGAGGGTGCTCTGTGTAGCTAAGTTGTCTCTTTGGTTTTGTAACTTTCCTTGAATTACAAGTTATGGAAAATATAGGCAAAATAATAATAATAATAATAATATAAAACTATTAGTGTTAATTATCAAAAAAAAAAAACAGAGAGAGAGAGAGAGAGAGGCTATTTTATCAATGATTCTATGCTTGTGAAAGAAGGGCTCGTGCAAAACTTGCCGGAATTGTTTGAATTTCACATTTATTAGCCCTTCTAAACAAGCTCTAAGCATCTTTGTCCACTAATTTTAGACTTGTAGAAATGAATTCTCGGCATATGCATGGGCTATGTGAAAAATTAATCCTACACTTTTATAAATTTTTTATAATTAAATCTTAAAAAACATTACTTACTTGAAAAAAGATAATATTATGATAAAAACATGTAATATATATATATATATATATATATATACCTCATTAACCGTAACTGACTAGTCTAGTTTCGATACTTAAAACAGTTTAATTTGGTTGAAAGTCTGCAAACATTAACTTGCTGGTTTGATTTAAGAATTTCCCTAAATTGCCGGATAAACACAGCCCTACGTACAGTTATGGGCTTATGTATGGCCACAAGCCCATGATTGCATAGATAAGATTTCTTTACTGTAAATTATCAAAAAGAGAGTCGAATATATATAATTTTACTCTTATTTTTACAGTTTAATTTCACCAAAACATGATTTTAATAACTCAACATTTCAATTTCATTAAGTTCGACTGAAGGGATGGTTGACCGCTGCTCCTTCGTCTGCTTCATTTTCTTTCTGTTGATTGTTGATTAGAAACCCTTCTTTGAAACAAAAGGGTTGACCATTTGAACGATATTAATCGTTGAAAATTTGCCTAAACTAATATTCCTTAACCCTACAGAACACAACTCAGATTTGTAGCCGTGCAAAATGGGTGACCAGAAGAAGTCCACTTGCCTTGTGCTTATCCTCGAGTCTCAAATAAGTGAAACAGAACTGCTAATTGCATGTCAATATTCAGATAGGGGCTGGTTTGAAAATAACATTTGACTTGGCACCCAAAGATGCCAAACTTAGACTCGTTCCTGTGGGGCATCGGATGTGACAAAATGTACATTAGGTTTACCAAAGCTCAAGGTTTGCGTGGTTCTCAAATTATGTAGTGTGGACAATCTGTAAATCCCAACGTAGACACCAGAAAAGATGGCTCAAATTTATCGTGTTTTCGCTTTCTCTTGACATTCAAAAAGGGCCTGGATGGACTTTTTAAGATGGTTTTCTCAATGTCACTCTATATCACTCTCAAGTCTGGAATTCCCTTCCATCACATTAAATGGGATGCATGAACTTGGAAGAAATTGATTGCCAGATTTCAATTTGGTTAGTTTGTTCTACAATCAAATTGACCCCCTTGTTTTCAATGTTTTTATGTTACGACGCTACATGTCACCAATAGCAACGCCTATTAATTAACGAAAACTACTTGTCATGTCGACAACTTTTGTTTAGCTGTCTTTACCAAGGACAGAAAGTACTTTTCTTGTTAGACTGTTCAGCCTAGCTGGAACACACAATGGTTCAACTTGGTTGTTGCATTCCTTTGATCTATAGTTGGCAAGCAGTTACTGACATAAAGGTCAAATAAAATTCCCAATCAAGCTGGCTGGATTCTCTAACGTTCAAGAATTGCAGGTCCAAAAGTAATCAGCCTCGCATTTTCATTCTTTAATTAAGATGTAGGTTGTTATGAATGGTGAAAATATTTATCAAATAAATATGTATTATGATAATTATTTTATTTATTTATTTATTTATTTAGTCAAAGTGGTGAGAAAGATTTAATTATCAATGAAATTTGTAATTTAAATTTTATATCTCTCGTTAAATTTTAAATTTAGTAATTATTAAATTATATTAGTTTAAAATTTTTAATTTTAAAAATATATTAAATTATTTATTAAATATAAATATAATCTAACGTTTTAAAAAAAAATTATTCACAAAATAAATTTTGTGATCCACTTTAAACTCTACTCAGAGTATATTGTAAAGAGTCACCATCTAAAAAAAAACAACTTTGACGAGCTCAAAACCCTTTTCAAAACAGAAAGAGAAAAGGAGAGAAAGCGAAGAGGCCCCGAGACTTATTCTGCTAGAGTAAGTGGCAATAAATTAAATATTGAGAATACTTCGAACAAAATTATTTAAAATTAACACCTTGATATAATAAATATGAATCCATTATGATTATTTTTATAAAATATATTTATTTTCTGAATTTTATTTTTATTATTTACTAATAACCATATTATCTTATACATATAAATAAGTTAAAGATAAATAATGTTATTTATTAATTAATATTGAAATTTTGAGTGTGCATGTATGATTTGTATGGTTAAAAAATCTTACATTAAGAATAAAATGAATAAATAAGTAATATATAATTAAAAATGATTCATAAATCTAATATATTAAAATTTTAAATTAAGATATAATGTTACACCTAACTTAAATTTATGTTTTTATATCATGAAAATGGAGGTATACACAATAAAACAAACATGGGTCTACAAAACTCTTTTTCGTAAGTATATAAAATAATTATTTTTCTTAGCTTATAAATAACAAATGTCCACGTTTGGAGTGATTGACATCTTTTTTTTTTTCGGTTCAAATCTCAATAATATATTTGCAATTATCCACTTAATTATTATATAAGTGTGATTTCAACTTATAAAATTATTAAACCTTTGAAGTATATGTCCTTACTTTTAACTTTATAAAAGCAATGTTATTTTTTTGTGCTATTTTTAGATCTATATATTAATCAAATTAATAAAGCATGATGTTGGAATTTAATGACCCCAATTTTTTCTGATCAAGTCTGAAACAGTTGTGATATAGAGCAATTATATTTGGGTTTAACATTATATATCTATATAAATACATATATATTTATACTCCTTGTACTTATTCCTTTGAGTAAGTGAATTTGCTCTTTTCTACCCATAATTTTTTCATGTAAATTTTGTGTATTCTTAATTTTATATTTTGTTGGTATTCACATTGTTTATGGTTATAAAATAATATCATAACAATACCAAATTTGATCTTCGTAATGACAACTTTGAAATATATTTTTTGATATTGAATCATGATATCAAATTTTCTCTGTGATAGGTTAAAATGTACTACCAAATATGATATCAGATATTATCATATTTCTTTCATTAAATATTACATGCTTTACGAGGAAAAAAAGTACATCGATATTTGATATTATTTTGTGTAAGATGTTATTATTGGTGGTAATATTATTTTAAATGAAATTAGTACACGTAATAATTCTATTGATATATTAAATAAGTTGTCAAATCTAAGTACTGTTTAAATATAGTTGACATTTTTTATTAAATTGTACTATATAAGGCTCTTATGGAAGAGTTGAGAATGATTTTAGTTGAATATTGAAAATTTAATCCATATATTGTAATTTGAGTTAAGGTAGAGATTATTAAAATTTGGTAACCTGAATTATGCTCGATCTAATCCAAAAACAAAAAAAAAAAAAACTTATAGTATGAACTAATTATATTTAGATTTAAGATTATATATTTATATAAATACATCTGTATTTTATTAACATAAAATTAAGTTATAAAATAATCTCTTTATACTCTTTTTTTAAGTTAATAAATTTTCTAGTTTGTATCTGTAATTTTTCTCCTATTTAAAATTTTTTACATAAATTTTATGTCTTTTTAATTTTATATTTTATTATTATTCTTGTTATTTCTAATTACACGTAAAAAGCTCCGTGCAATAGTTAATGCATAAATTTGAACATCCAATCAAAACGAGAAAAATAGATCTCTTATATTAAAATAATTATTATTATTACTAAAAAAAAAAAAAAAAAAAGGAGAATCTACTTTTGGAAGTTGGACGAGTACAACGAAATTTGAAATGATCAAGAGACACTTCACATCATAAATATGCTTATATACTGCTAATACAT
Organism: Kandelia obovata; assembly: GCA_021464305.1. Lineage (NCBI taxonomy): Eukaryota > Viridiplantae > Streptophyta > Magnoliopsida > Malpighiales > Rhizophoraceae > Kandelia > Kandelia obovata. The sequence goes on along the minus strand of CM038478.1, from coordinate 10,005,129 downwards.
TGCTTTTTATCATTACAATAGACTATTCAACGATGGTTTTTTTATAATTGAATTTTAGTATCTTACATCGTAGACTTTTTGATCGTAACTAATGAGGTTGCTGCTAAATGTAACTTACGGCATCAACAATACTTGAAAAAAAAAAAAATCAACATATTTTAATTAAATGTGATACTTGATGCTGACGCTATTATTTCTTCTAGCGATACACATGCACACGGTAAACGGTTCTAGTGAGTTCACGACTTAGTTACAACTAGTAGACTTTAACACTATATTTGGATATAAAAATAAAAAGATAAAGATTAAATGTACGTTTTAGAGTTTTTTTTTTTTAATATAGTGCAATTGTTTTTTATAAGATTAAGAGATATCATTTTTACTTCTTTTTTTTTTTGTTTATTTATTTCATTGACTGAAAAAAAGGTAAACAAAAAAAAAGAAAGAAAGATAACAATATATAAAGGAAGGCAGAAAAAAAATTAAAGTTAAGAAAAGAAAAGAAATTTCATCTTCCTTTGTATTTTAATGAAAGTAAGGTGAGGAGAGAACAAAAAAAAAACGTGTTTCGAAATATATAAAAAATAAGAGGAAAAAAAAATGGCCTGTGTTATAATATAAATGTTGCTCTTATAATTTTCATAGTATTTTTTAACCAAATAAATTTGTAAAATTATCATTATTTTTTATTTAATTAAAATAATCTTCTTAAGTGAAAAATAGTAATTAGTTAGTTGTTAGAAAATGGAAGAACTTTGTCAGGCTTTAGACACAACAGTGTAAAAATACCATGAAGGTATGCTTGGCATTCCAAATAATCCCACTTAATGTAGGATTTTGTGGAAGTGCAGAGATTTGATTCTCAAAACTATGGTGGCAAACAAAGAAAGTTTAATCCATCCTTTTAGCGACTTGGTTGACAGGGCGATGCTTCATAAAATAAGCTCCAGGGTCAAACTTGGCGTGCGCTTCCAAATTAGTCTGTCCTTTTTATATATATATATATATATTTATTTTTTTTTCCAAGGTGTGGGGACAAAGAAAGTTTAACTATACAGACTGCTAATGGCGGTCAGTGGAGAATGATACTACCCCTCCTGGAATGTTTTAAGATACAAAACGTTGACATCTATCTCTCTAACTCGACCTGAATTTGGTACTTGAAAGGACTTTTAAGGAATTTAATTACCAGTCCAACCAATCAAATGCATCAATCAAAGGACTAATTTACTTGAATACATGATATGACCAGTTGAACAATTCCATAAACAAGAAAGAAGGAAAATAAAGGTGGAAATCCATATCTAATTAATAAGGTCAATGATCCTGTCAAACTGTAGATTGTGCATTAATTTGCTCCCCCCCCTTTTTTTTTTTTTTTTTGGTTTTTTCTGTCGGTACCTGTAGTTGAACAGTAATTACCAAAACTAAGAGTCTAACTGTTCTATCATCAGACCAGACCATGGGGTTGGTGGTAACACCCAATCATCCGATCTACTTGCAGCATGGCTTCATTGGTGTTTAATTTATTGCTACCTTTACAGGCCAAGTTCAATCTCCAGGTGACGCAGCCAATTCTTGGTGTCATCCTCATAATCCCCACAATAGCCTGCATCTCCCAGATGTGGGCTTTGGCACGCCTCGAGATCATTCAATTGGAGTTCATTAGAACAGAAGGAACTTAAGCTGTCTACCATGTTCCAAAACTCGAAGCCACAGTCAAATTGGATTCCGTTAAATAAGTCCGGCTTGTTCACCTCCTCGAGCGGTCCTCCGAAGTCCAAAAATGCTTCCATTTCGATTTCCGGCATCGAAACATGATCTGGGCTAGCGTTCGTGACATTGGACTCATTAGAACGCGTAGAAGAGCTTGGCAATTCTTCATGTTCCTTCAGGTCTTGCACATTTGCTAGGGCGCGAGGCCTTTTGGTCACGGTGCCTTGGTTCTGCTCATGCTCAGGTTCTAATTCTTTGCTTCTCTCGCTAAATGAAGCAAGCGTCGCGATGGAGGACGTGGACGAGGATGAGGACAAGGACGAGGTGGTTGTGAAGGATTCCTTTGTTGCATTCGGATTAGAGTCCGCACCCTTCGATTCTACTCTTTTCTTCAAATGAGTATTCCAGTGATTTTTTATCTCATTGTCTGTTCTTCCTGGCAAATGTGTTGCTATTTTGGACCACCTAAAACATAAGTTTCAATCACATATGAGACATGGTGATGAAACAGCCAAACTCGAGCAATCACATGTAAACCCAATACTATATTGGATAACACCCGACCCCACACATAAATCACAAGTTTACTCTTGGAAGTAAATGCTAATTAGGTTGTATTATGAAAGCTTACTTGTTTCCCAAACTTTGGCGTAGGCTCATGATGGTGTCCTCTTCCTCGTTGGTGAAGTTCCCACGTTTCAGGTCAGGTCTTAGGTAATTGATCCATCTCAAACGACAACTCTTCCCACATCTCAACAACCCTGAAAACAAAATAATAATAATAACGATACTAATGTAAATTTAATGAGCTTATTTGCAATTATGCTACTTTTGGTTTCACATCATGAATGATTTCAATTCCCACCATCCAACCACCTTGAGGCTGAAATGTCATCCTTTTAATTTCGTTCATTTTCGACCCCTTTGCTTAAAATCAAAGCAAATAGCAATATTCAAAAACATTTTTGTGTCATCTCTATCAAACATTTGAAGGATTGCTTGAAAGTGGTCAACTAAATATGCCATCTTTTGGCAAAAAAACAAAATAATAATAATATTTTTAAAATCTTGTTTAATTAGCACTTCAAGGATTTCCTTTATCTTAATGCTTGTATATTTCTAGTTTTCTTTAAAAAAGAAAGGAGAAAAAAAAAAACAGAGGCCATGAACAAGATTACACGGTCATTTTCAAATTTAGTCCTCATGGAGGTAGCCTAGTGTTGGAATTATATACAGGATATTCGGATGTATGCGAATAAGGTGTCCTAATACTCCTACAATGTGAAATTTGAATAAGGATCAGATGTATGCGAAGACTCACAAGATGAATGGATAGATGACAAATTCATGCTTGAAATTAACCATAAGAACTAGAGGCCAACGCAATATTAACAAAAAAAGAACAATGAATTTTGTGACATTACCAAAAACCCACATCAATTACAGGAACCTGCACACTATTTGGGTTGATGCACAAGTGGTGATACAAGAAACCCTGCTTTGCAGATAAAATTAAAGGTCAACTGTCCATACTTAACCATTCGTCCTGCTCTTCACTTTCAAAGTCTTTTGATGAGTTAAGAACGTTTCAAACTTGAACTCTCCACAATGGTTGGTGACATGATCATATGGGCAACACAGAATAAGCAGTAGACAGATGCAACTTTTGACAAACAATATATATATTTGTTGCTTCAAGTGTGCAACAAAAATGAAAGAGGGCAGATATTCAAAGAGAATAACCTTCTGAGAGAACCGGGCTTAAGTAGTCGCAGGTTAAGAAAATTTTATTAGATAAATTAAGTTTTTATTTTAATGATAATTTAGCACCAAAAAAAGGAAAAAAAAAAAAACCTCCATTTTCAATTAACATTGCATATCGTCAGCCCCTTTTATGTTTTGCAAATGTCAGTGGGGGCAGCTAACCATGCTGCCCCAACTGTGTTTATTCAGCACTGTTTCTAAATAAACTGTTGGATTGAAAGAAAGTGGAGCATAAAGATGAAAAATACATGTTTGTAAATTATGTAAGCTTCTGTTACATGTTATGACAGAGAAAAAAAAAATGGAAATCTGATTAGGAAACTTGCATTTAGAGAAGCAACGGGTGGAAAGACTTCTGCTATATTTGAAGAATGTGAAGGTGGGGAAACTAACCAGCTTGTTTAGGGAGGGCCCTCCAGTTTTCATGTCCATGCTTTTGAATGAAAGCTATGAGCCTCATGTCTTCGGCAGGACTCCATGGCCCTCTCTTCACTTGACTCTTGTCGCAACATGGAGCTCTTCCTTTCCCCATCTCTCTCTAAAACAACACTTGTTATAAAAGCTCTTGTTGTCAAATCAAGACTTAAACCACAAGGAAGAACCTCCCCACACTCCCTCTCCCCTTTATATAAGCAAACCAAGGTGGGGATGTAGACAACAAGGTTCATGCCATGAAGTGTTGTGCTAGATGAAGGGATGTATATATATATATATATATATATAGGGTAGGAAACTGAAATAGATAAATTACAAATTGTCTATGAGTGATTCTTTAAGTTGTCCTAATTACTTTGCTAGCTAATCTCTCATTCGTCCTTATTTGATGCAGCCTGCCCCCTGTCTCTTATACACATCTAGATGTGTATAAGAGACAGGTATATATATATATATATATAGGGTAGGAAACTGAAATAGATAAATTACTAATTGTCTATGAGTGATTCTTTAAGTTGTCCTAATTACTTTGCTAGCTAATCTCTCATTCGTCCTTATTTGATGCAGCCTGCCCCTAGTCCAAAGCTCAGCCGCTCCGAGTCCCCACACCATTTGCCTAAATCACTCATATATTTGAATTCAGTGGGGAAGGTACTACAGTTGCCTATGTGGGGCCATAATATTAGCCTTCCACCACCAGGTCAAAGAATGGCACCATCTTTCTGATATCATGCTTTCATGATTTTTAGCATGTAACTTATTTAAAATCTCGAGTCAAAGCAGGAAAAGTTAGATATAAAAAAAAAAATTTGGCACAGGAATGACAAGGGTATTGTGTCAATATTGGGTCATAATTATGCATTAGATAGCTAAGATGTGCAACAAACATTATGCTAATAATAAATGCAAATTACTAACTAAAATATGTATTGATAATAATGATTATAGATATAGTTATATCCATTCATATATATATATATATATATGCTACTGTGTATACTTTTTAAAACTGAAAAAATAAAAAAAAATGTAAGTATCTAATAGTATCTCACTCATCTGTATCAAAATTTATGTGTTTATTGAATAAAGCTCTAAATAGAATATGCTGCAAAATACTGTGCTTTTACCATAATTGTAAGATAACTAGTAAAATTATAAATAAATCTCAGTTTGAATTTTACAACCTATCATTTTGAAATGATACCTAGCATGGCCATTGGTTCAACTTTTAGTTAGAATTTACCTAAGCTACTGATAAATATAAGTAGCCCCTTGTCATTAAAAAAAAATAAATTCAAACTTTAAAGCACTTCTTTTACAATGCCCCCCCCCCCCCAAAAAAAAAAAAACCTTTAGTGCACTTGTCCATTTATCCATTTAAAACACGTGTGGCACAATTCCAGGTTCGGGCTTAGATTTTTATTTTTATTTTTATTTTTTGTGGATAAAACTAATATTACTATTTAAATAATTCAATTACTATTTCAACCAATTACATAATGAGACATTGAATACATATATTTGAACTTGCAACTATATAACAAACTGTTGGATACAACATGTATTTGCAAGGTTCGTTGTATGTAAAATGTGTTTTTGTTTTTTTTTTTTTTTTGGTACATACGTGTAAAATATTTTTGATTAATTGTTTCCATCGTCATTGAATCCACTGACAATTAAATAATTTCAAGCTGGAACTTGTTGGCAATCAAGGTGGGTAAAAATCTTGTCATTTCCCTTCTTTCTGTCCCTTTCCATACCATTTATTTCAATTGTTGAGTCATATCTAAAGGCTTGATTTGAGCTTTAGTATTTGTCCTTTCACAAATATAATAAAAAAAAAATTAAAATAAAAACGAGGGGGCCCAGAGTACTTCTATTATTAAAGATAAAAAAATACAAAAATATTATATCACTTTTAAGTTTTACTAGGAATAATTGTATTTTCATTCTACATTGATTAAATCATAAGTTAAATTTACAAATATATATATATATATATATGTCGGACGCATATCACACACGCACACACACCAGTCTATGGATGTGTGCTGCCCAACAACCTCTTTGTCTCCTTCACAAGACAAACGAAGTTTGGTACAAACGTTTGACAAATTAGAGGGATGATTGAAGATTATTGATTGGTTTAGTTTATAATTCCTTTGCACAATTGATACTTGACTCTCCGCCGAGCAGCCATTAAGAAATAATATTTATTTTTATTTTTTTTATTATTATTTTTTTTTTCAATTTTGTAGCCAAGTCGTTCACACGTGTCTTATTATTCTACCGGGGTATATACGTATATATTGTGGTCTCCATCTTGAGTTCAGTTCGTGTACTGAAAAGTTAATATATATATATATATATTAAATCCACAAGCATGATAATAACTACGAACTAATATTGGAAACAAAGTCAAATTAATTGCATCGACACAAAATTTTTAGCAATTTCATTAACTTAATGGATATGATTACAAAGTGTGGTCACAAAACATGCTTTCCCACATGATCAGGCTCTCTTTCTCCTGAATCTCAATTAAAATGATATAATATATAGGACAGCAAGTGGAAAGTGAATGATTTCATGAGGAGCAAAGGTCCACAAGGCCATTTGTTGTTGGGGATAAAGACAAGTCTTGCGATTTAGGTCACCCTCCCAAAGTTGTTGTCTTTTCAACAGAATAATATTGAATAATTCTCCATCCGAGAAATTCAATTTGATTGATATAATATATGCCAAATCTAAGCTAGCCATGACCCAAGCAATCTGGCGAGTCCAACAAGTCCACCCATTTGAAAAGGACAAATAATTAGATCAATACTAATTAAATCGCCCTCTCTAAGTCCATTGTTAGGGAAACTAACATTACACAGCCTTTTACCATTTGGTACCTAAATCTTGACATCTCTTTTCGGTTAGTATAAGCCTCACTAACCATGGCAGACTTTTGAGGACTGCCAACCAACCTAGCTGGCGAGACAACAAATCCAAGATGAGAAAAATAAATTTATTTACAATTGAGAAGAGGGCATCAAGAGAGATACTATGCATACGTCCACCCAAAGTGATAGATTAGTAGTAATTTAGCCTTATCTTTTTATTTTATTTTGTTGGTCTAAGTTCGAATCTCCTAAATAGCATCTCTCCTTGATTTCAAAGAAATTAACAAGAATTTATAATTGATGCACTTTTGGGTTATAGATTTAATATACAAATGGTAGATTTTTATTTTTTTTATTTTTTTTATTTATCTTTTCTTGTAAAAGAAAGTTAAATCAAAATGTCAATAAATAATTTGGACCTGAACTTGTAAAAAGGAAGATTAATATTCCTAAGAAATCTCTCTCTCTCTCTCTCTCTCTCTCTCTCTCTGTTTTTTTCTTTTTTTTTTTTGTTAGAAAGGAAAAAAAAAAAAAAGAAACAAACAAATGCATGCATATGCATGATATGTGCTTATGTAAGAGTCAAGGTTGTGGGGACACGTGGCACACCCTAAGGTCCATTTTTTAAATTAAAAAAAAAAAATTAATTCTCTAAGCATTTGACCCATGGTGCATTTTGAAGCCAAAATGTAGGCAATTATGTTGTGGTACACGGGTGCTTGGATTTTCTCACTAAGAGTTTTAAGTTTGACAATTATAGTTCTTCACCTAACAAGATGTGATGGGAGAGTATTAGTTTATTGGAGAATATAAAGACAAAAGTCCATCCATGCATGCCGGCTTTGGCTTTTTTATAGATTTGGTAGCTCAGAAACGGTGACTGAAAATCACTTCAATTTGTTCCCACGAGATCAGTCTTCTTGGCCTAAGAATTTCTGTTGGTAATCTGAAGCGGTGACATTAGCATGGTTTGATATTTTGAGCATTTTTAAAACTAGTCTAACATACATTGTATCGAGATATGCCATGGTGGTGAAAACGGGTACAATAGTAATCTACCCCGTATCCATAATTTCAAAAAAATGCTGGGGAGAAAACTTACCAATCTAAGCACTCATGATTTCAGTCTCTTTTATTTTTGAGGTACAAGTGATCTCACTTGACACCAAACTAATTTTTTTCTATTGAAAAAACAAAAAAAAAAAAAAAGAGAAAAGAGTTTAATGTGCATGTCAGTAATCGAACTTTAGTTAGATGTGTGAAAACATGTGAAAATACCACCAAATTCTTACCTCGAGTTATAGATTCCTTATGATTATGGGATTATTGTGTAATTTATAACCAATAAACCTCTTAATTAATAGATAAGGAAAGGAAAAAAAAAAAAGAAGAATCTATATACCCAAGCTTTGAGTAGCCAACAAAAATTTATGGGTTAATTAATGAGAAGGAGTATAATTTGCTGATCCCTCTTGGAGGAAAAAAAGCAAAAACAGTTGTATGTAATCAACATTTATCCAAAACTCTTATATGGAGGCCAGCCTAAGATGCATAAAATTTTCTAATATTCCCAATTCTTGTATTCTACTCATTTACAAATACCTATTATCACAATCATATGCTGTCATTTGGTCAATGCTTTTATATTCAGCCAAACTTAATATGTACAAAATGTTTTCTTTATCTATATATATAATATATATGTGCCAAATGCTACCACTGCAAATCTTTTTATTCTACCTAAATAAAATTATAATTAACCATACAATATATCAATGTGGCAATCAAAATTCCTCACATGATTTACAGTCTTTGGCCATCCACGCAAGAGAGGTAAAATATTCTTCAATCAGTTGTTTGTGTTTTTGTTGTTTTTTTTTTTTTTTCTCGGTGTTTTTGTTCTTCAACCGATATTTGATTTTCGCACAATTTTTAAGAAAATAAAAGAAAAGAAAAGGAAAAACGTTGCATGGACAGGCGGAGGCAGAACAGGGCATCACAAACAAAAAGTCAACCGATGATTAATTTTTTGTATTTTAATTCAAATTCTAAAATTAAGGATTGCAAAAATTAGATGGGTCTGTTTTATGGTTTAATCCATTCACTGTGTGTAGGTGTGGGCCTGCGTGTGGATGCATTGGCTTTAGAATTTGTGTGGGCCATAAAATGATGGGTCCCTGCTTGGTTGCAGCAGACAGACAAAGGAAGCAAAGTTGAAACTGTGAATCGAATGATCAAAACCCACATGCTTCTCAGAAATCCGAGTTGTAGTTGACAAGGAAGCACAGTTTTGGACTTTTTGTTGACCCAAGGAGAAAGATTGTCCCTTGGTAATTCTTTTGGGGCTGGGAGGGAAGGAGTCTGGCATCAACCAACCATAGCCCACAACTTTTCTTAACCATTGGACCACTCATAAAGATCGTCCATTTACTTTCAGTTTACAGTGGTCGGTTTGATTTTTATAGTTTTTGAACTCTAAATATTACAGTCAAACGGTTTAAATATAGTTTACCTAAAACATCAATCATATTTAATTATTTTTTAAAAATAATAATAATTTTTTTTTGACAGATTCGATTTGATTTTGATTAGACTGGTGGGGTTGAGTGGTTTGACTTGTATAATCACACACTCACTGTGGCTCGATTATATAATGCAAAGGATTCTGCTAAGACATCTGTTTCATGTTTCCATAGATCATCCACCAGATAATCACACACTCACTGTTACTGCTAGTCATAATTTTAGAAAAAGTTTGAGGGATGGTATTAGAGACCAGCATAAAACGTGTTAAAATCAACAAGTTTATCGGAAATGACCAATCCAAAGAGTTTAATTGATCTCAAGTTCCTGCATATCTCATCTTTATCCACGAGTCATGAACAACATAGGCATAACAACCTTAACAATTACCACCCCTCAAGGCAAGCACAAGATGAAGCACAGAACCACCTTCAATGTTGTAGTCACGAGCTGTCTTGTCATCTGCAAGTTGCTTGCCAGCGTATATAAGTCTGCATCCAGTGCCAAGTATAAGCAAAACATAAGGATATCTTAAGGTCAGCCAAATGAAAATGTGGAATGGTAGAAGCATGGCACATAAATGAAAACCAGTTGACATCATGGTATGAAATAGAGATTGTCTTATTTGCTCACTGTGCACGTGGAAGTGTAAAGTCCACTAAAATTTAATTTTAGAGACCCATCTTCTTTAACGAATGCTTCCCCACCACAAGAACAGATGAAAGATACCAGAAATTTGAACATCTGCATAACTGACATATAATTTTGAGGCAATAGTAGACAATATTGCCTGCCTTCAAAGTTTCATAATCCACCTAACAATCAAATGTGGGTACACTATCACCCCTAGATCATGCAAAAATAAAGATAATTTACCAGCAGAAAGAATAACTAAAATCTCATGTATGAAGAATTCTAATGTGAGGATACTAGTTATCAAGGCTAAGGCCCCTCTATCCATGAATAAATGCTGGGATTAATTCAAAAATAGAATATAATGGTACTGTTACCTTTGCTGCACTGGAGGAATTCCTTCTTTCTCCTCAACACGTTCCTTAATGCGATCAATGGTGTCAGTTGGCTCAATGTCAATTTCTATTTCTTTGCCAGTCAGAGTTTTCACTTTGATCATAGTTCCTCCCCTAAGCCTCAAAACCAGGTGAAGTGTCGATTCCTTCTGGATGTTATAATCAGCAAGAGTTCGGCCATCTTCCAATTGCTTACCAGCAAAAATCAATCTCTGTTGATCAGGAGGGATGCCTTCTTTGTCCTGAAAAAGATGCATCCATCCATAATTATAACCAAATTCAGTAATCACATTAAAACAGAGAAACAAACATCAACCACCCCTAACCAACCCACCCACATATGTATACAAGCATCCACATACGTACATAATTGATACGAAAGAAAGTATGCACAAGTATAAATCTGCACGTAACAAGCTCATTACACCTTTTAGCTACCCAACCAATAAAAAAAAGGTGTCCAAGTGCACAAGGATCCCACATTTGTGGGGTCTAGGAAAGGGTTGATGTACACGGCCTTCCCTTTATTTCTAGCAAAGAGATTGTTTCCAGGTTTTGAGCTCGTGACCACCAGGTCACAATGGAATAATCTTTCCAATACACCAAGGCTTGCCTTATTGGCTATCGAATCATTGAAGTTCAGAAAAGTTAGACCCATACCACTACTTCAGATTTTCAGAGCAAGTGAGATGCTTAGAATGGTTACATGCCACTTTGATGATCTATCTTTCAGTCCAAAATTTTCAGACCGAGTGAAATGCCTAACATCGTAGCACCCCAATATGATGATCTATCAATTCCGAAGTAATCATTCATTGAAAACAGTAACTGTTGATTCTTACCATGCCTTATTTTACAGGCCATTAATAAACTAAAACAGAGATTAAACAATCCTCAAGATCTGCCACAAAGAAACTAGCTGCATACAGTAAAAGCTAATTTCCATAGATTATGAAGCATGAATGATGCTATTTCATTTGGCATATACTTTTCTGAACACAAATCCAACCCACAAAAAGAAAAAAAATCTGAGCTGTCTCTTCTGGGTATATGTAAAACAATCCCATAAATCTAAACAGGAGATTTTACCCAGGAAAAAAAAAAGAAAAAAGAAAAGAAAAGGAAGAAAGAAAATATTGAAGAACCAAAATTTTCACCAAAAGAAGCAGACCCACAAGAGAGAAATATGCATAAACAAAGTTAGCAATAAGATAAAACAAAAAAAATAATGGTTCAAAAAAATTAAAAGAAGAAACCCCATCACCAAAAAATAAACGAAAATAAAAGAAAAGAAGAAAAAAGAACCTGTATTTTGGCCTTGACGTTGTCAATGGTATCACTGCTTTCAACCTCAAGAGTGATGGTTTTTCCAGTCAGAGTCTTCGCAAAGATCTGCATGTTTTCTTTGATCCTGTCTTCTTCTTCTTCCTGTAACAGGCTGTTGGGTACTGTGATGCGCTGAGTGGCGTGGGTGTGTGTGATACTTATTTTGTGACAATTGTGGGGGCCTTGTTCTTGCTTCTAGGATTTTAGCAAGGAGTGGCGGCTCTCACGCCCACACACCCCACCTCTTTTTTTTTTTTTTTTTTTTTTTTTTTTTTTTTTTTTTTTTTTTTTTTTTTTTTTTTTTTTTTTTTTTTTTTTTTTTTTTTTTTTTTTTTTTTTTTTTTTTTTTTTTTTTTTTTTTTTTTTTTTTTTTTTTTTTTTTTTTTTTTTTTTTTTTTTTTTTTTTTTTTTTTTTTTTTTTTTTTTTTTTTTTTTTTTTTTTTTTTTTTTTTTTTTTTTTTTTTTTTTTTTTTTTTTTTTTTTTTTTTTTTTTTTTTTTTTTTGGGGTGCCTACGCCATGATGGATCTCAAGCAGCTGTGTGGGCTGGGCTGGTCTGAAAGTTTGATTTTGTTCTCCATAAACACCAGTATTTATATTCCTTCCGGCTCCTTGGATGACCAAATTGTCCCATTGGTTATATGCATTTTTAATTACTGAGATATCTCTTAAAAAAATAATCTATCTTCATTTTCTTTATTTATTTTCTTTTAATTTTATCATCTAGTTAAGAAATTGCAATTAATTCAAATTAATATTATTATTCTATAGTATGATACACTTGGGGTTATATATAAGTTTTGGTTGATTAAGGGATTATTTTTATATCATCCCTAGTTATCATGTGCACCTAAAAATTACACCCCAAATCGTATCCATGCAGCTTAAAGAAACAAATCACTTAACAATTATAATTGAAATATTTATTAAAAATAAATTATGTATTAAAATTTTAATTCATTAACATGATAATTAGGTGGTAAAAAAATTTTAAATTCTTGAAATTTAAGAATAAATTATATATTAAAATTAATTTTAAAGAAAATATAACAAATTTAAAGGCATCCCAAGTGAGTTAGAGAATAAAATAAACTTGTTAAACAGGAATGTAGCCAGAGAAGAAATTTGACCAAAAAAATAAAAAAATAAAAAAAAATAAACACTTCCGTGTCCATGTGTGCTTCTCTTCGTATCTATCTATCCCACAAATTAATGCATGAACAGAGTTTTTATTATTATTATTATTATTTACCTCAAATATCGCAAACGCATTGTCGCAACTTACAAGCAATCAACAAAAAAGCCTCATTAATTCTCCGTTGTCTTGTTTCTGGTCATAAAGTCTCATTAAGTAAGTTTGGAGCCTTTCTGAGTTAAATCTCTTTGTCCTTTTGAACAAATTAAAAGGAATTTGCCAATTTTCTTGTCATCTAGGGAAATAAAAAGGAAGAGTGGCTAAAGATAAATAATATCAAAATTTGTACTAAGTTTTTTCTTATTTAATTTTTTTTAAATAAAAAATAAAAAATTTGCTAGTTGATCAGGACGTGGTAGCATAGCATATATTAAAATGCCACGCATCGTATGGGGATTTTTTTTTTCTTGTTATAAAAAAGACAATAAAAAGGTCGACGGTAGCCACCCACATGTTGAGTAATCAGTGGGAGTCGAGGAATATTAAGAAATAATAAAAGATAAGTGAAAATATAAAAGCATGGTGACGAAACAATATAACAGACAAAGGAAGATATGTCCAAAGGATGCTAGAAAAATAATACAATTTAGCCCTCTTTCTCTCTCTTCATCTCCTCTCCTCATAAGTCATGTCTTGCTGTTTTATGATGGAACCGTTTAAAAAGAATTTTCAATAGCTGGTGAGGCTCAGCTTTAATGTTGCCTGTTAGCCTCTTCTTCTTCTTCTTCTTCTTCTTCTTCTTCTTCTTCTTTTTTTAATAAATAAATTTTAACAATAGAGAAAGAAAATAAAGGAGATTAAACAATACAAGAAAGTAAACAAAACACCCCTTACAATGGTTTCGTCAAATATATAAAAAATTTAACTCAAGAGTATAATTATTCTAAATTTTTGAGAAATTAGTACTAATAATCCCAAAATTAGTATATATATATATATATATATGTTATAATTGATAATCTCAAACAAGATTAAATTTTTAGGAATAATTAAACCTACAATATTAACTTGTAATGGTGCATTAATCCCTGGTGGAGGAGACTACCAATTCTCTTTTTAGGTTAAAAGAAAAGGCTATGTAATTTAATGTTTCATTTTGGTTCGAGCAATGGTGCATAACTACATGTTATACGTTAGTTTGGTCATGTTGGTTAACATGTTAATCGTCATAAACCAATAATATATATATATATATATATATATATATATATATATATATATATAGATAAATATACTATTAATTTATGTCTATAGCAGCCTTGAATAAAAGGGGTGGAAATATTAAGGAAAGAATTTTTTAAAAAATTAAATGACAAACATTAAAAAGATAAAAAAAAAAGGAAGAAAAGATGTATGCCGTATTGACTTGATCGTCAAGGGATTAAATGACATTAAATGGTCCTTTAATACTTGCATCTCCTCATAAATGGCGAAGAAATCGAAGGATACACGAATGGAAAGGGAGTATTTTTTAAATGCTTTTTTAATTTTAATTTTTATTTTTATAATACCATTTTTATCTTTTAGTCAAATATCATACCAACATGAAAGTTTTCGCTAGGAAACTTTAATGCAGTACACACAATAAATAAGGAAGCATGGAATTGATATTAACCACCGAAAACATATATTATTATTATTATTATTTTAATTAAATTCTCTGCTTCCTTCTCTCTCTCTCTCTAACCATTTGCAAGCATCATGTTTCGTCATCATCTTGAAAGGGTTTCACCAAATTTAATGTTTGTATTAAAAACTTTGGAGTCTCTCTTAAATGCATACACCTTCCTTTCCATAAAAAACATGATAGTATAAAAGCCACAATTAAATGTATTCTTGGACCCTATATGATATTCTTATTTTCCTTACATAAATGTCTGACTATAAACATATATATACATATATTCATTATTTATTAATTTATTTATATACCTTCCCCTTTTCGTGGTTTCACAATTTCTTAACTTAACAAAAGCAGAGCAAAACAGCTCGAATTTTAGCTGAAAAACTAATAATGCACTGTGGATGTCTAACTACTACACCTAATTGTTAGCTGTCTGATGTAAACGACGACTGACTAATGATGTAAACTAATTCCACAGTAAGAAGAAGAAAAAAAAAAAAAGATCGTCTGTTACATACAAAGTTATGAGAGGAATGTTTTATTAAAATATTTAATAAAATTGAACCTTTATAATTTTAGAAATAATTAATTTGATTAGATCCTTTTAATAAATTTAATTTAGATCAATTTTATTATGTGATGTGTTGTGTAAACATAATTCTTTTAGATGAGATTTTAAGATACTTATTTTATTTTATTTTTTATTCTTGTAAAAGAATAAGATAAATTATTTATTTTAAAGGATAATCCTTGTTGGACTTAATTACCATAGACTCGTTTATACCTGAAAAAAAAAAATTCATCAGCAATTTTTTTTTTTTTTTGAAAGGTTGAAATTATGTAAGATAGATAGATAGATAGATAGATAGATGAGAAGTCAGCCGAGGATGCTGATTGGGATTCCAAAGCATTAAATGCTATCATTTACTTTTCCTTAAAGTCTCCTCCCTAACTTCATCCACATGCCATAAATAAAATAAAATAAAATAAATAAAATTCTTAACTAAACAATAAATGAAACAACGATTTGTTTTTATTATAAATTTTTTTTTTCAAAATTTCCCCATCCAATTCATAATTATAATAATTTGCAACAAATAGTTTCAAAAAAAGAAGAAAAATAAAACAAATTTTTTCATAACGTACGTTTTATTAATTACCTATACACATATAATATATAAACACATACATATTTCCTCTATTTAATACAAAGAAGCGGAGGAGTCCCTTCACACACACACAGACTTTCCCTCTCCATACTCTATCTTCTCTCCCTAGAAGAAGAAAAGCAGAGGTAGTTGTGAGATATGGCAGCCGATGTGAGCTCTCTGGTGAGGATTCTGAACGAGTACAAGGATGATCGGACGGTGGTGAATGAACCTGGCGGTGGCAAATCAACGGCTCTGATCACCATGGACTTGCTTGGAAGCAGTGCTGGTGCCACAAAGAATCAGTCTCAGGAATTGGACCTTGACTTGCAGGTTCCGAGTGGGTGGGAAAAGCGCCTGGACTTGAAGGTAATTGGTTTTTCTCACCTGGGTCTGTTCGTTTCCTGGGAAAACTTCATGGGAAAAGCCAGAAAATGGAAGTTCTGAAGGCTTGTCATATACAGCCTTGCCCTGTCTTGTGCTTCTCATCTGCCTTTTTCATTTTGTCCAATTTTTCCAAGACTATGTTTTCTTTTGGTCATTTTTTAGATTTTTTACACATAAATTAGATTAATGAACTGAATTGGAAATTATGTGTTTTTTCTTATTTTATATTGTTTCTTTCAAATTCTCTGCTTTTCTTTCCTCTGTTTGTTTGGTGAGAAACTGAAAGAAGGAAAAAAAAAACAAGAAGAAGAATCCAATGGGTTTTTTTTTTGTACACTTCATGAGCCAGCTTGTGGTTTTCATGGAAAGTGTATCAAAGACTGAAATGCAAGGGCCTTCTTTTCCCTTATTTGTTTTCTTTGCCATAAATTTCCCTGGAACCAAAACAGGTTTTATTTGTTTAATTCTAGGAGTCAGTAAATTCCTTGAATGAATGGTTGGACCCCATCAAATAAATTTAATTCTGCTCCTTATTCCTCAGCAATAAAATAAAATAATTGTAATAAGTTCTACACATATCCATTTTTCGATGTTAGTAATTCATAGCGTGAAGATTATTATTGTCCTTGTATTTAAGAATGTTATTCAATGCCTCTGCAACTTCTAATCCCCCAATTTATATCTTTTATTCATTTATTACCATCTTTACTGTCTAAAACTAATGATACCTGGATCTCTTTAACTTCTGAGCAATCTATCATTAATTACTTGGCAAATATATATATATCCCTTGTTTGTTGACCTACCTTATTTTTTTATTCTTTACTGGTTGCAGTCGGGGAAGGTTTACCTACAAAGGTGCAGTACTTCAAATTTACTCTCATCATCGTCCTTGGATCACAGTCACCACCAATCCAATGAAACAGTTCCAAAGCTCCAAGATTTAAATTTCCCGCCATCGCCGTCTCCATCGCCGAAAGTTACACTCAATCTCTTTGATGACAGTAACTTGGAGCTGAAGTTAGTGTCATCCTCCTTACCCTCGTCATCAGACAATTACCAAAGTGTGTGCACTCTGGATAGAGTGAAATCCGCCCTTGAAAGAGCAGAGAAAGAACCGATTAGGAAGCGATCAGTGCTGTGGAAGTCTTCGCTATCGCCTTCAAAATCTTCGTCGTCATCTTCTATGAAAGAGATTCAAGACGAGGATAATGATCAAGAGAAAGCTGTGCCATCCCCTGTTGCAGCCGGGTGTCCAGGTTGCTTATCTTATGTGTTGATAATGAAAAGTAACCCAAAATGCCCCAGATGCAATTCGGTGGTTCCTATGCCAATGGTGAAGAAGCCGAGGATCGATCTCAACATATCGATTTGAAATGGATTGGAGGATGGTTGTTTAAGCTTCAAAAGGAAATTGTTTGTCATTTTGTAAATGATAGGTACAATTTTAGTGGGGAGGGGATTACAAGTTAGAAAATGCTAGGTGAAGATAGATTACAATTTAAAATTCAAACTTCTATGGTTATATTAGCATAGTGATTTAATAATTCTATCTATTCCTCTTTATTGCTTCCACAATTTTCTATTCATGTTACTTTGTTCTGCATTTTCTTATGTTGGAATTGTTAGAAATTGGGACATTTTCTGCAATTTTATGGAGAAAACTAAGAACAAAAAAGAGCACAACACTTTCTGTTTTCTGTTCCTTAGTCTTTTCCACTTGTTATGATCTTTTAATATTTGCATTGCATTGTAACCACTCATGGCTAGCTTTGTGGCAATGAAGAATTTAGGATTGTGTGGGTTAAGCAAACGGTCTTAAATTTGAACCCCTGAAAAGGGTTTTCTTGTCTGTCGACTCATTACTTCAAATTGCAACCGGTGAATCAAATGAGTGAATCTAACAAGAAATTATTTGCCTTGAAAGTTCAAACATAGACAGATGTTACCTTATAATTTGATGTTGAGCATCATGGCAACTATTTTTGCAGCAACACAACTATAGGGCGCTACAAATGCACTCAGAATGCTGATATCCGTCAGTAAATGCTGGACGTGATAGATCACATGCATCATAAGTAACACGCATTTATAACACTCTATTTTGTTATGGGGTAAAGAGCTAACAAATTCAGGTTAGAGTATCATAAATGTGCTACAATATCTTGAAGTGACCTTCTCATCTGCACCTCACAGCTGCTTGTTCTTGAGGACACACACAAAAAAAAAAAGACCCAACTACAAAGAATTAATGAAAAGATCATTAAGAGCATTGCAAGGAGGGTCCAGAGACCATGAAATGGAAACCCATTAATTGTCAGACAGTGACTTTTATCCATGCACTTTGAGTGCTCAACAATTTTAGCCATCTGTTTCTTACATGGTTAGAGAAGCAAGTACTAGTTTCTGTCCATCTCTCCACTGATTCTGGGTAGATCATAAAAGGGATAGCGATGTACAAAAATTTGTAGGTGTGTCCTATAAATGTTCTGATAACTGCATTCACCTACACTTTTGTCAAATGATGAACTTTGTAGTTGCTGCATGAAGCTAATTATGGCCATTTACTAGACCAATTCATTAATATACCTAACTCACAATAAATGAGAATTTAAATTTGATCATGGTTTTAAAGTTTTCCACCTACTATCTCATATGAGTTGAATGCTTGTTTTCTCAACTAATATCTGTATTTTCTCTAACTAGCCATTCTATTCTATGGTATTTATGTAGAATTCTGTGTATGGTTAAATGTAAATTTTGCTTAATCCTATGTTTGTTTTCAATTAGATCTGTATCATTTTTTTTTTTTTGAGGCGACAAAAATCAATTCAGCTCAATTAACTCTATATAGCATATTCAGGACCTGATTTGACTCAATTTACATTGATTGAAAAAGTCATGAGTCTTAACTTAAAATACTCGAGAGTGAAATAATCCAATAAACAAAGTGATTGAAACCACGAAATCCCAATTCAAAAACTCAAAAGACTCTGAAATTAATGTCTAAAACCCGAGACTTGAAAACTAATGCACCAAAATTTTGAAACAAATTGACCCGAATCTGATCCGATCCACCGTTTGCCACTTTAATAAGTTTCTATAGGTTAGTGCAAGTTAAAAAGGGACAGTTATCCATGAGATTATCCTATTGAGAACAATTCGGGCCAAGCTTTTATTTGGTGCTTATAGTTTGATTCTTTAATCAAGCTTCCTTAATTTTTTGGGCTAACTCAAAGTTAAAATTTCAAATTATAGAAAAAATTAGCACAAATTTGTCACTTTCTATTTCATTTTATTTGTGCGTATTAATTCCAAAAAGTTTAAAGACCGAATTGTTTAATGAAACGAACCTTAAGAATATTTTTGTAATTATCCCAAAAGAAATAAAGCAGGAAAGAAGAAATGCAAACTTCTTCATTTTCAAAAAGCAGTTGAGCTCTAATTATTGGGGGGGGGGGGGAGAGAGGTTCTTTGGATAGAGATGACATTAGATCATTTTCATATATTTTACACGAGCAAACATATGCCCTAAGCTTAGTTTAATAGTACTAAAATCGTTTCAATGACTAAGAATATTTGAGTTCAAATGTCAATCAAAGCAAATTTATTATAATAATAATAAAAGAAACATTCGCCCTAACCTAAATATTGGTATGCTTTCTATGGATTTTGACCATCCTTATTCATCTTCGAGGTGCCGAGCTCACGAAGGAAAAACGTTTGGGCTTTGGTAGATAATTCATTTTGACTTGCTTATCAGCCTATCTCTTGTTATGTACAGGGCGTCATGCGTAAGTCATAAAGCTATAGCTCACAAGTTTGGAAATTATGGAAATCGAATTCCAATTTACAATTGCTTCTTTTTTTGAATTGTCATTTAATTCTAATTGAAATGAATAATGAATTTTTATATAATAAAAAAATATTACTATATTATGACTTAAAAGTTATATTTTTAAATAATAAAAATAACCTTTTTGTTTTTTAAAAAAAGAAGTATAAGACTGACATTTTTTTTATAATAGACATTGAAACCTAACATCTCAGCGATTTTGCAGAGATTAAATTCTTTCTATCCACATTTGCTCACATATTAAGTTGTGTTGAATAAGGAGATTGATTATTCATACTGATTCTCAAGTTACTATCATGGTATTGAAGATGCAAAAAAATTCAAATTCATCATCATCTTACAGTGCTAGAGGCTTGTAAACTAATTAGAGTTCCATATCGTTGCATTGCCATCGCGAAGTAAAATTTTTTGCAGCTTATCTTGCTCTATGGGATTATGCTATAGTGGTAAGGGTGCATGTCTCATCTTTTTTTTCTTTTAAATATCTTTTATAAGTCGTGATCGTATTTATTAAAAATAAAACAAGATTGTTACAAGTACCAAAAAAAAAAAAAACAGAATATAATGAGATTAAATTGTCTAGTAATCCCTTATGTCGCTAAACTATCAACAATAATAAAATGTGAATTCTTATCAATATAAATGAAACAACAAGAAGTACTGTATTTTAAAGATTTGGAAACTCTAGAAAAAGCCTCTTTCAATTTCCAAGGTCATTGCCGCATAGGAAGCTCATATGATGAAAGTCTTCACTTGTTCTTGTCAATTGCACAGCCCTCGAGGATTGCTAATAGATGAAGCTCATATGATGCATGCTTGTCTCATCTTGATGTCCTTTCTTAGAGATGAATTATGTTGAAGTCATTTTTGAGAGATAAAATTTTGTTTTAGTTGGTAATTTGATTTTCCATTATCCCTCCCCCTCCCTAAAGAAAAAAAAAAAAAACATTTTAAACAAACTGGAAATATCTCTTGTGCCTCGGCTACCAGGGGCCTCAGAATAACAGCTTCTTTGACTAATTGGCCAAGTTTGTTCACTCTGAAAATTCAAATGGAATACTAAATTGATGTGCAAGTTTCAACGTTCAAATGATCTCATTTAATTTACATTTAATGTAAGTTAGGTGCATAAATGTATGGCACTTCGATTGCCCTTAATTGCTTCAGGAAACAAATGATCATCAACGAGTCTGTTTACAATGTTTTAGGTAAATGTTCCTTTCACTCATTTAAGGATTCCCTCTAACTTTGGTGTTATATTGCATAGATTCTACAATCCTATTCCAAGTCCACTGCCCATTAACCAAAAGGCTATTGCTCTCTCTCTCTCTCTCTCTCCCTCTTTTCTTTTTCTCCAAGTAGGTTGTTTGTATTATAGATAAGATGCCACCAATATGTTAGTCAAATCTATATCATTTTATTAATTATGAAATTAAGGGTACAGACCTAATTATCATTATTATTTTATATATATAAAAAAGGACATATCTAACTTCGTCAACTACATTATTAAAGTTCAATCTTTTCTTCGATTCAAAATTAATGATTTAGGTCCTCCTAACATAAATTATGAAGCTATTTTTGTGTATAATAAATATTGCGGTTAGAGATCATCGAGAGATTGACAAGAAAAATATTTGATGTAGCGTGGAGAACGATGACAGAACTTGGGGTATTTATAGACTTCGCCTAAAGGAAAAACATGATTGCAATGACAAAAATTTTGGTTTGCAACTAAATTGCACCACAGTTTCGGTCCTAATTTTTATTTTAATTTTCAGAGGTCAACCTTAGTTGAATAGGTTTTTGCTTTTCGTTTAAGTTCTAATTTTAGGTGAGAAATGACTCTTGAGGTCCACTGCAATTAAATTTGAAATTAACGCTTGGTTTTCCTTCTTGTTTAATGATGATTGTAAGGATAGAGTTTCTCAAATCAGTTTGGCGCCTACAAGAATTTACTCCTAAAATGTTTGATCTTAAAGCTTGCTTTAGTGCTATCCAATTCTTAGTCTACAAGCTATTTCTGAATCTAGTTATATATATATATATATCAAAAATTGGAGAATTCAAATGCTTCTCCGTAGCCAGTTCATGAAGAGCAGGTAGATTGTCTATTCAATATTGCCAAGAGAAATGCGTTGGTGAGCAATCTGCTTATTGGATTTGGACTTAGTCTATTTATCCAGAAGACCCAGTGACTCAACTCCATATGTCCACGGGAGTTTTAAACGCCCCCATGTCACCGTCACCACTATTACGTTAGTTCAACTAATCAAACGCCATGAAATTTAATGACCCACTCGACAATTTACTTCTTTGCCTTTCCGGTATTGCCTACTTGTGATTAGACTTGCTTAGGTTTAGACTTTAGACTTTCCAATTAAAAATGTTGGAATATGACCCTTTTTGTATGCATATCATTCTTACCTCTTTGATAGTCTCCTCACATATAAGAAAATTTGAAATGCAAATAACTTTATCCAACTAATATGGTACCAAAGGATGGTTTTCTTTTAATAGTAAGTCCCACAAATAATTTTTTTTTTTCTTGCACAATGAGTCCCATAAATTCACTTAATAAATAACACAGCATTAGGCCAACACGGTACCTTCTTTTTGATGATTAATTTTAAAAAGGGAGAGACAATTAGGCAATCAATCTCGAACAAGAACTATTGAGTTTATCATCGTCACCACCACCCACGTCCAAAGAAACCTAAAATTTAACTTAGGACACTTCTGCGAGTTGGGACATAGAATTTGCCTAGAAATAACACCAACTACAAAAATGTGTTCCATTACCTCATTTAACTTTCCATGTTAGGCCAAATTGGGGTATAAAGCACCCCCTTTACAAGGTCCAAAGACCTGGGAAAATCTGTCACCCGACTAATAATTAACATCTAACCACTTACTCTTTCTGAGTTCAAAACAAATCTTTTAGGAATTTAATTCAGCAAATAGTTTTTGAAGACTCGATATAAACATAGCATAGTTTATTAAGATAGAGTCAGGGTCAATATACTCATCTAAATATGGTAACTGGACTCACCTCCCATTAATTTGGTCACCGAGTTGAAATGACATTTTTGTTGGACTTTTTTTTTTTTTTTGGGGGGGGGGGGATTTTGAAACCTAAAGCCACGAGGAACATGAGCTGCCAAGTTAGACATTGTGCATTATAATGTTCATACATGCATGCATTTATGTGAAATCATGAAGTTGTTAATTGTTCATTTCAATCCGAAGCAATTTCGTTGGTGAATTGGACGCCAGATGGTAGAAAATACTTTACATACAAAAACAAAAATATGTAAACATACATAAGTGGTGCCCAATATTTGAGTGTTTACAATATTTCTTGTAAATGTGTGAATGCATTTTACTTGATAGATCGTTAGAAGTGTTAATTTATAGGACTTGTTAGTGAACATAGCATTACTCTAGGGATCTATCTTTTGGTCAAATGAAATAAATTCCAACAAGCAAATTAAATAAATACAACATTGATGCTCAGATTAAATGCATGGAAACCTCTTGAAATCATAATATATATATATATATATATATATATATTAAAAAAATTAGTGTAGCAGTTAAAAATGTAAATAGTTTTGTTTGTTTCGAGCGTTTTCTAAACAATACTTTAGCAGGCCGGTTTGATATTTCTCCCAAATTACCCCAAACCAAAGGTTCCTGCGTGATTTGGTTTAGTTGAGATTGACCTCGACGATGTGCCGGTCAAAACTGTCGACCAGTGATCTGGACTGGGCTGATTTTCTTTTTCTTTTTCTTTTTCTTTTTTTCTCATTTGAAAATTTTATACCAAAATAAGTTATTATTAAAAATATTTTAAGCTAAAATTAAATTATTTAAAATGTTAAATTAAATTTTAATTTAATCAATAATTATATATAATCTCATTATATGTTTATATCTTACATTAAGATGATAAATTTCAAGTGAATATAAATCTTTAAATGTTGTGATAAATTTACTTAAGATAATAAGTATATATATATTACACATTTTTTAAAGTAATTTTAATAAAAGAAATAAAAAATATCACAATTATATAAATATATTTTAATAATAGACAAGTTCAATATGCTCAAAGTAAAATATATTAAGAGTCTAATGTAACTATGAAAATGAGAGTGAAATGTAACTATGAGAATGATTCGCAAAGTATTTATAAATGTTTCTAATATAGAGAGAAGTTGGTTGGATTTAGCAAAAAAATTATAAAAATATGTAATTTATAAAATTTAATTTTAACTTTTTGATAGTAGCTAATAAAAATATAATTTTTTGACATCAAATTTGAATTGTTAACACATCATTAGATTGAAAGCTCTCTTAACTATTCATGCTATTAGTAATCAGAAATGGTTTAATGAACAATTTTAGAAAATGAGTAAATAACAGATAATAAAGAAAATTTTAATGATAATAAATTTTTTTTTTCAGAAAAAAAATTACATAATGAATTTATAAACTTGATAATAGTTTATTACCCTTTCAAAGAGGAGAAGATTAAGCTCATTTGAGAAAATAAAAGGAATACTTTTTTTATAATGAGATCATTCAATAATTTATAAAATAATTTTAGTAGGGTACATGATAAAATACTCACGAAATTGGCTTTTACATAAATAGAGATATTTGAGTGATGATTATTAATAGACTGACTCTCAATTAAAGATTAATTAAAATTGATTAATAGCAAATATAACCATGATATCAATTGCTTCTTTTACACCATAGGGCAAAAATTGGCCATCCATTTGTTTCTTTAATACCATTATTTCTGAAATATTTGGTATCAATGTCTTAACTAACGAGACATTTTATAGGTGGTATCAGTTTAATAAAATAAACACAAGAGTGGTTGTTTTGGTTGAATCATTGTTATACAAAGAGACATGACTAATGACTAATGAATTTTATGTACTTATTTTGTATATATGATTGGTGAAAATGATTGTATTTTTAGTGGTAAGTCATTTTTTATTGAAAAAATTTGTAATTTAATATGAATTAAGATGCGGCGGTGGTTGAAAACAAAGTAATCACAAAGCATTCGTTCAATGATTTCATGCTAAATTTTAGTGGCATCCAACAAATAAAAAAATGTATGGACACGACCTCAGGGCTTGGTGTGGTCGACACCTTTGAGAATCACATTAAACTTGACACAGATGTAGACATGATTGATATTCTGAAGGTAGCAGGCATAAGAGGGATTTTATGGGGGTGACAACGAGAAGATTGTATGCAATTTTTTCAAGGCGGTAAAGGCATTGAATATCAATAAGACGAAACCACTATCGATTGGGGAGGCAGCTTTATTATGGACTCAATGAACAAAAAAGGCTGATAATATACCATTAATTATTAAATATAACTCTATTATTTCAATTACATAGATAAACAACTAATAGAAAAAATTCTAAAATCTTGTGTCTATATTTCAAGATATATATATATATATATATAATAAAAATTAAATTTTTTTTTCATCTTCTTATTTTATAAGTATAATTTTTTATATATATAAATTTTATAACAAAACATGTGATAATTTGTTCCTTCAAATTTTTGTTGTATAATTTTAAGAACACAATAATGGATCATTGGAATTGAAATTTTGTTAAATTGAATTAAAGAATTTTTATTTTTTTTTTTAAACCTTTTTTCTGTTTTCAAGGTTAGCTCTATTATTAGTCATATCGAAGGAGGCCATTAATTTTTTATATAAAACCTTTTTGCGAGACTGTACCAACATATTTGTACGTTGTAACTTATGATTTCGGTATTATTGTTAATAACAAAACTTCTTCACGTAAATTTTTTTTTTTAAAAAAATAAAAATAAAACATAGTCTCCCATAATAAAATTATATTATAAAATTTATATAATATAAATCATATTATATTTATATATTTTTATTACAAAATATGTCTATATAAAGAAATCTTAATAATATAGTCATGAGTTCAACTTCAAAACAACATATTGTATAGATCAAACGTTCATGAGGCTATATCTTAAATATGTATTATACTTATCGACCCTTTGGCCGAGGAGAAAAACTACAAAAATAGTTTATAATTGTAAAGAAGGCAACAACTTCGAGAAAATTATCGGGGTAGATGCCACATGTGAAGCCCAAGGGTTTGGTTTGTTATCGCATACCTACCAACCAAGATTTTCAAAAAAAGTAAAAAAAATAAAATATAAAATATACGTACACACACTTTTTATAAAATAAATAATATATATTAAAAATCTAACACATTATAAAGTCATTTGAACTAATTTTGTTAGAGTAGCTAAGGTGATGCATTGACATGAACAAATGGCTAATACGAGCTAAAAATTAGGCTGATTATAATTAATTCGAAATCCAATCTAAAACTCATATGAAAAAAAAAAAAAATCAATTTCTAAATCTCACCTTCCTGATAAAATAACAACCCCAAATGCACTCAAAGTGCCATAATCGTAATTGGCTCCCTGAGAATGTACACGAACTTCATAAAGCAGCTGAAATTGGAGCCCATGATTTAGCCCCAGTAGATTCTGATTCTTGCTTACCTACCCTTGGAGGTCATTTCCATGGGCCCACCCAATATAACATTCTATTTTTGGGCCATCAGATTTGGGCCAAAAATAACACAAGGCGTTGGATTAATGAAGGAAAGAAATTGGTGAAAGAATAAAGTGTGTTAGATTGTTCATCGGAGGGTTGACACTAATATTAAAGAGACAAATTTTAAAACTTAAATCTAAAATATAAGTTATCATGCATATTCTTTATTATTATTATTATTATTATTATTATTATTATTATTTGAAGGAACTAGAATTTAAACCTTATATCTAAAACTAAGAATTCATATATCTCATCTTTTGTTTCATACTTTTAATGTCCAAAACATGAAATCATACCCAAATTTCTTACAAAAAGCATCTGATAATAGAGTCAGAAATTTTTAGTAGGGGGAACAAACAAGAAGATGTTGGGAAAAAATTAACTAGAAATGTAGGAACAAAGTAAAAAATTTTAATAAAATCAACTGAATTTTCCATTAATTAAATAGAATCAACATCATGTCAAAGGATTTAATTACTAGGATCGATAAGGTATCTCTATTTTTTATGCATCCTAAAGATTTCTCACTACAACAAAGGGGAGAATGGACAGTCTTTTTTTAAATAAAAAATAAAAAATTTCGTGACTACCCTCAAAATGTAAATTAAATGTAAGACTTCTGTGACTAACTCTAGGTAGTCGCTAAAGACCTTCTACCACTACTCTGCCATTAGTGGCCAATAGAGGGAGACCTTTTTGCGACTATGTGAACTACTGATTCCATCAGGTCTAAATCAACTCGAAGATCGTCGCCTTGGATCCAGTATTTAGTTGAGTAAGCTGTTCATCAAAGGTTAATAATGGATTTTGTTTAGACCAATCTTCTTAAGCAACTGAGATAATTGGCTGCGATACACTTTAATTAATGCTGATAAATTCTTGTTTTGTCAAAAGATCTATTGATTTGGACACCTTAGCCTAGAACGACCCACCATTTCCAGTTTATCAGCCCAACCAGTGCACGGGACAAATAACAATTATCAAGTAAACTAAAATCTTATGTTATAAGAAGCTTGATCAACTTAAATATGATATATCACCAAGCTTTAAAGCTTGGGGTTCAAACCCCATGTCGAATCGCAGATTTTACTTATAGTAAAAGTCTCTCTCCTACTCTAATATACGAAATAAAATGCTGAGGTGACTGATAAAATACCAGACTAAGGCAACAAGAACTGGTCCAATGACAATTGCACACAGCTGACAGGCAGCGAAACCCCTCAAGTTGGAGGAGGCCCACAGCCCAAATTCAAACTTTCGATCACTTAAATAAATTTTGATCCCTAGAAAGATATACATAAAACAATATTATAAATTGGTAATGATAAAGCATGAGGCATATCTGCTATTTACCTAAAACCATAATAGGTGGGCAGATGTCTGAAGCATTGTAAGCATGTCAACATTATTTCAGGTGAAGGAAGACTCTCTTGACTTGAGCATATAACTACTTTTGAGAATTTTCTTAGAACTAGTCGGTTTTGACAGTTTCTTCAATCATTTTTGTGTTGTCGGATTAACTGCCAGATTTTCTGCATGTATTCCCCCTTCCTTTGTCTTCAAGTTTCTGTATTCGGTTGTTGTTTTTGTAAGCCATTTTATTTTTCAGCTTCTATTTTCTGAGTCAGTTTTTGACAAACAAGTACCAACAAAATATACGAATAAGGAAACTTCTAGTGTGGTCACAAGCCTGTCTCTTAGAAATCCGGGCCTTCTCCCTTTAAGACAATTCATCCATGGCCTGAGGTTCTAATCGTTCGTGTGATAGAAGAAAATAGAGGTTTATATATATATATATATATATATATATATATGACCATTGTGTAATTTACAATTTAATAATTTTTTTATATAAAATAAAAAATAAAAGAAGTTTCAAGTTTGAGTTTTAATGGCTCCAAATTACCAGTATCAACTTTTAAGTCTTTAATGTGTCAAGAAATTTTGATTAACTAATTAATTTGTTATCGCATTCATCAAGTAACTCATTTGGTTCGTACCTTCCATAAGATGTGTGGGGGGGGGGTGTGGTTGCATCATGTATAATGAGCTCAAATTCAAGGCCTTTTAACTTAACCATTTAAAGTCTTCCATACAAAAATAAAATATTTGCTTTAATTTTACTTATCATGCATCATTCAATTTCAGTTTAATCTATCATTTATCACATAGATCCATGCATGACGAAATGGTACCTAATAAGTAATTAATGAGGAAGTTAAAAAGTGCAACATAACCACACCAACCATCTTCAAAAGGTTGATATGTGAAGTTTGGTTTGAATGTAGACTAATACAATTTAAAATGACAATGGTTCCTCTTGGGTCATTTTATGGATACATAAAATTTGGTTCGAATGCCCTTATGGATATAATAAATCACTGTACATTTTATGTGAGCAGAATATATAATCAAGTGAATGTTCCAATGGAATCAGGTAATTGGACCACTGAATAATTGCTAATAAAATAAAATTATATCAATTTTTTTTTATTTTAATATTAAATGACTTCAATTCTTCAACAAAGTTGGTGAGGCCTGCCGTATGTAATGGTTTTAAGTCCCCAAGCACGAAATCCCAAGAACACAGCTCAAGATCCAGACGGATATTCCCATCCAAGCTACAGTGACGAAATTACTTTAAATCAATCCAGTAATAAAACACTATATAAAAAAAAAAAAAAACACATACAGACAACATACCGTGTTGATCTATCGTTCTAGCCCCAGTGACCTCAGATATTCAAACTGAAAAAACATCCATTTGCAGGAGAGAATCAAGGAAAGGCCACCCAACACAAGAAAGGACAAAACCAACTTGATAACTTTCTATATATACTATATGACCCTATATGCTAAAAAAAAACACACACACAAACTAACAAGAAGAGTGGACAAAAAAAAAAAAAAGTGTAATGCAAAAGTGACAACACCCCCCCCCCGGCCCCCCCAAAAAAAAGAAAAGGGTAAAACACCATGAGCATCAGTGGAGGATAGAAAAAATAAAGACCATGACAAAAGCATAGTTAAAACTCACCATACACTAATTTCCCAAGCACTGCTTCATTTTCTTTTGTTAATTACTTTTTTATTCTTTTCTCTTTTTGCTCCTTACAGAAGGGAAACAGAACAACGTGCAGGCCATCAACTAAAACACTAAAAATTCTGGCAATTCCCCTTTGTCTATGATCTCATTGTGAGTGCTGACTTTCAGCCAATGAACAGCTGGAATAAATTTTTTTCATTTTTGGCCCAAGGAAAGTTATATTATTTGCGTTGAAAAATAAAATAAAATAAAAATAACCATATGACTAGAACCCCCCAAAAAATAAGATCTCCGATGTTGTTTCACTACCAGTCCCTTTTAGACTTTTTTAGTACAAAAAAGGGATCTACAAAAAGAGACGATGACGCAAAATGTTACTGAAATCTAATAATTACATGAAAAAAAAAAAGGAAAGAAAGAAGCAAAGAGGGTCTCTCATGTCTCCTTAATTTTGCAGTATATTAACTCCGAATATTTAAACCCAAAAAAGAAAAAGGAAAAGAAAAAAAAAGGGCCCTGCATAAATTGGCTCTTTTTTTTTTTTATGTCAGCTGGAAATAGTGATCGGCGAAGAGAGAGAATTGCCGACGAGGTCATCGAGTTCCCGGCAGCCGAGGCCGAGGCGGAGCGCCTCAATGACCCGCTCGAAGACCAGCACGTGGCAAGGGATCCGCAGCACGCCCTTCTGCTCGTACCCGTACTCTTGGGCCGACTTGTCCAACAGGCCCACGAACACCGGGTGGTTCAGCACCTCTGCGGTCACCACGAACCTCTCCATCTCGTCCCCCACGTACACCGGCACGTGCCCCTCCGGCACCTTGGCGCCTCCTGCCCTCCGTGCCGGATTGGAGCCAGGTTTGCTGTGGCTGAGGCGGCGGCTGCTGCTCGAGGTCCGGGATTCGGATCGGAGGAGGCTGTACCGAGAGGAGGTGGAATATAAGGAGACAGAGGAGTCGGCCACGCGGGAGAGGCGCCGGATCAGCTGCTTCATTGTTTGTTTTTTTGAGAGAGAGCCGCTTCTTGATGTAGTTTTTGAGAGAGAACAAGAAGATATTGAAGTCTCCAACTTTGTAAGCACTTTCCCTCCTCAGTCCTCAAATTGTATTGCTTGAGGAGATGCTTCAAGGCCCAGAGATGATGAAATTGATACTCAAAGTGTAAAAAGATTGGATCTTTTATGATGGGTCTGAAGGAAATTGTGGAGAAAATTGATGGGTGTCGAGCTTTAGAGAGAAAACATGCAGAAATTTGTTAGTGAGAGAAAGTGAAGGGCACCATTGGAGAGTAGTGAGAGAAAGTAGTTGTGCGTGCTTCTGGGGTGTGAGGAAAATGGGTGAGCGAAGTGGGAGAATATATAAAAGGAATAAAAGGTATAATGCATGGAAAGGTGATGATACGGTGGTTTAAGAGGTACAGGTAAAAGTACTTGCCTAGCAATATACAGTTAGTACTCAGAATCCACATTTTATTGCAATATTTAATGATAGAAAATTTTATCAATTTAATATATTTAATTAGATTTTTATATTATAATATAATATAATATGTTCTCTTTTCGCTTAAATTTACAAAATCTGTGTCTATGCTTAATACTTTTCACTTATAATTTCTCAGTCATGAGATGGAGAGAGAGAATGAGAGTGAGAGAAAGCTTAGTTTCCAATTAAAAAGGTGGGAGGCATGCTTGCCGCTTTGTCTCGTGAATTTGCTGCGTTCGATGCTTCACCGTCATAAGATAAGCAACCTAAAAGGCACGCTCCATAGAAAACTCCAACAGAAAAAAAATGTCTCAAATATTGGATTTATTTATTTATTTTTCTTCCCCACCTTTGTACGGAATTTTTCATTTTTTTAATTTTAAATTTAACTAAGGAAGGATCTACATTTTGTGCTTTTTTTTTTTTTTCTCTCTCTCTCTCTCTGTTTTAATTTTTAATACGTCCAGCTCAATTGGGTTAAGATCTATCAAAAATTCCAATGTGGAGCCATAGACATGCTAGGTCAGCAGCAAATAATTTAGGAATTTTAGCCAATTATTATTTTTTGTTACGTCAAGATATAAGAGATGAGTAGAGTATCCCGCAGCTGCGACAGGAACATTGTAATGCCCCATTTTGCATCTACGTTGAGGTCGAAAGTGAAAGCTCCACGAATGGTTGGGTTCACTCAAAACTTGAATGGGTCACCAATTCTAACTTACAATAGTAAAATTCCCAACTCCAAGTCTCGTCCAAAGTCTTTTTGCTGTTAAATCAATTGATTATTGGCTTCAAAACGTTATTATACTTTAGCTACTCGTCATTGCTATCAAAAGTCTAAAAATTGTAAGTTTCTATGCACGTGTGTATGTGTTGGTGCGTGTGTGTGTGAGAGAGAGAGAGAGAGAGAGAGAGAGAGAGAGAGGGGGGCAAACGTCGGCGCAATTGGCGGGTACATATTCCGTAGCCTGTCTCTTATACACATCTAGATGTGTATAAGAGACAGGTGTGTGAGAGAGAGAGAGAGAGAGAGAGAGAGAGAGAGAGGGAAGCAAACGTCGGCGCAATTGGCGGGTACATATTCCGTAGCAGGAGAAGGTACATTTCATTTCCGTGACTTGTGATTCTCTCCTCTTGTTGTTTTTTTTTTTGCCACGCAATTGAGAAATAAGAAAAAAAAAAACTCTTACTTGACTCTTTTCCGATTTATTGATCCAAATTTTCTTCCTAACTCCCCCACTTTTTTTTTTTTTTTTGTCACTCTCTTTTGTTTCTTCCTACCCGCAACTCTCCGATAGAATGCCAAGCTGTAATCCACTTTCGGGTTATGGTAATGAAAAATGTTACACTCATTCAGGTTTCCCTTCCAAGAAAATTATAATAATAATAAGGATCAAATGATGCATGGCCTTTGTTAAATTATTTAGTAAAATTAAATATATATTTACATAATTTAATTTATTTATTTTTATGATAGGCAATCTTTTAAGATAGAATTGCTGATACTATCTCTTTTTTTTAAAAAAAAAAATTTTGTGTTATTAAAACAAAGTTCCTATACTTGGTTGTCAAATTATTTTCTTGTGAGAAAACATTTGAAGAGGGATAAAAAAAGCAGTGATGTAAGTGATGTCTGTCCCTTTATGATCATAATCGAAAGAGTATAAAAGGGGGATGCAAGTGACATTGATGGAAACTTGTGAGGTTATTACTTTGTTTGCTAGTGATATTTCACATGCATTATCTTCACATTGTATGGTTAGTTTCAAATTCTGGGTCTATGGTAAATTGATGACTATGTCATCAAGAGTAGCACTTAGGGGTATCCTTGGGTTTAATTAAATGAAAATTTTAATTTAATATTTGAAACATTGGAATTTTAGATCCAAGTAAAAATTTGATGAAGCTTCTAGCAATCATAATACATTCTTCCCTCCCTCTCGTGTATTATCATAAACTGTTTTTTTTTTTTTTCACTAAGAAGATACATTTATATATTTAACTATGCTTAGCTTGATGTTCATCGTTTCATCACATCTTATGACTTTTATATCCCGTTTGATTTTATCCTGCGTTTCTATCCTATTCAATTGATTTTTTTTTTCCGTGTTAATTTCTATTTGTATATATTAAGACGTTATCTCATTGAAAATTAAGAGGATATCTCATAGAAAGAAAAAAAAAAAAAGAAGAAGAAGAAGAAGAAAGGACTAATACAGTGATCCTGTCATTGTGATTGTTGAATACAAGAAAAGGTATAAATTTATTTTTGTACCATTTAATTTAACAATACTTCAGAATATATTTCTCATTATTGATGTCAACTCATCCACGAACAAATTTGCTTTTCTAAAAGAAACCAACCAGCACACATCATAGAGGTCCCAACAATTGGGTTATATATATATATATATATAGTAGTAATAACGATCTTATTCGGAATGCCTTGGTGGGTCAATATTATGAGTTTTTCTATGTTCTGGTTGCCTTATTCTAAACAAAACTTGGATTTGTTCAATATCTACTAAAAACACATATTTTCATTACCCCATATAAAGATTTTCTTGTTAATCCAAACAAATCGACTTTGGCATCAATAATAATGCGTTTCTTGGGATGCCGTTGTGGTAAAGGAATATTTTGTGTATGTTTCTTTTGCCATGATTAATAAATATATATGTATATACATTTCGTCCAACTCAAGGGACATAAATTTATGCTATCTGATACCATCCACGAGCAATCAAGCTGTTCGAGTAGAATGATGACTAAAAAGTTGAGCCATCCATATCCCATCTGGATAGTGCTGGCTTTGTCACTTCTATCAAGGCTTTTTCCCATTGCTTGCGTGTTCAGCATTACCATCACTGATTGTACACCATTACAGATAAAGCAAAGGGATTTAGGATTAGATTAGTTAATTAGTACCGTACCACTTTTTCTTTCGAGGGATTAATAAAAACCAATTTGGAATCGGAAAATTAAGGTTGGATAGCTTGGACCACGATAATCAGAATAGGGTGGCTGCTGCTGCTGCACCAGACCACAAGAATGTAAAATTAAGATCTACCACCAGACCCAAAAAAACAAACAAAAAAAAAAAAAAACTGACGATTAGCTCCGAGCAAGCTAACTACGGGGGTGGTTCAAGTTGATGAGTGGTGGGACCACGGGCGAGACAGCGGGGGTTGCAGGAGACGGAGAATTGTATAATGGGGCACGAAATTTCTAAGTCACACGCGGGGCCCATTTCGTCCCCGTACGGTCAATCGTACAAAAATTGGAAGAAGCCGACCGGCCCACCACCGATTCTTTTTCTTTATTTATTTATGAGTTTTTTTTTTTTTGGGGTACGGTAACAGTCAGGAAAGCACTCAGAAGTTCGGTTGCGTTTGCCCCGCAATTTTTGGCTAATTGAATTCAGTGACATCCAGTGTGTGTCGGTTTTGAGAGAATTGCTTGGGAAAGAAAAAGTAGTTAAAGAAAAGAGTTTTTTTTTTTTTTTTTTTAACCAGAAAGTATATTCATGCATTAAAAATTAAAATCTTAAATTTATACATTAATTTTTTATATAAAGGATAAAATTATCATTTTATAAATATTAATTTTTAATCTCTCTATTTTTTCATCATTTTCAAACAAAAAAAAATCTATATTTTCTTTATTTACTTCTAATTTATCTAAATATCTAATAAGAAAATCATTTTATTTTCCTTTACATTTTTCTTATAACTTTCTTTCTCATAAATTTCTTTCACGCCTCACTTTAAATTCAAACATACCATCCAAAACAATTTTTGATGGAAAGATCAAATTTGATGAATGGGATAAAAAAAGAGTGATCAAAATAATTTAAAACCTAATATACATACGAGGGAACCAATGATGCTTACCATTAAGCTAATGATGAGTTAAGTATATAACAATATCTATAAGTATATTACAATTATCAAAATTAAGAGATCATGCAATAGTATTTATTTACATTTAAAAATATATAAGTATTTGATTCAATTTTTAATTTTTTTAGTATATTTTCACAATCATAGTATTTGATATCAATTTAATAATTATTTTTTAATATTTTAATAAAATTATAATTTTAATATGTATTACAATTTAAATCATTCACATTAAAATAATTTTACATATATTTAAAATTTATGCATTATAAATATTTATAATTAATAAAAATATAAAAAAAATCATAAATTCTTCTTTTTATTTTTAGAGTAGAAAATGTTTTCCAAATTTATCTTTTTTGAAAATAAAAAATATATATATTTCTCTTTTTTTTATTAAAAAAAAATCTTAAAGTTTTTCAAAATACGTATAATTTAATTTTTATTTAAATAAAACATAAATAAAAGTATATTTATAATGTCAAGGTGGGACATTAGGGGCAATTGCCTCCTTTCTCTTTTGAATTCTTCCTTGATTGAATCCGGTGACCTAAGTTAAAGTTTGAAATAAACTGAAAAAAAAAATTATTATCAAGAATGGTTACAATATTTTTCTTTTATATTTTCAATTGTAAAAAAATAAGGTTTCTTCCTTTTTTAAAAAAAAACACAAAATCTTTTGAAATTTTGAATTTAAAAATTCAAAACTTATTTTTTTAAAAAAAAATTAGAATAATCCATGTCAGTAATCTAGTCAATATTCTAAATCTCACATGATATCTAATTAATAACAAAAAAAAAAATTAAAGATGAAAGATATTTTTAACCAATGATATTAACGACAGAAAATAATTTTGAAAAAAAAAAGTGTCTTTAGATTGAAAAGCATCATAACATGAGGAGTAATTCTTAATTTAAGTTGAATTATAATAAGTAGAGTTATAGTGTGACTGACTTTTCTTTTGGCACAAACTGAGAAAATTAAAGAAAACCAAAAATAATCACTGGCACTGCATCAATGCGTGATGAATCGCTTAATTTTGATTTGTCTAAAGGTGGAGAAACTGTTAATTAGCCACATAACAACACAATAAATTGGATCAGGAAAAGGGTAACCCTTCTCTAAGGTATACTTCAACCTATTGCAAAATCACCGGATGAAACTTGATGCTTTAATTGGCTTAAAAGAAAGTCTCTCAAGAGATGCTGCTTCTGATGCTATGGGTGCATTGATCTGTCTGAGTGTGTAAATGAGCTGTGGGTGTGAACTGTGAACTGATAATTAAATAATGCAACTGATGCTTTTATTATCATATTTTTTATTTGAAAAAAAAATAGAGTATATTTCTTTAATAATGTAATGTAGAAAAATATAGTATATTTAAGTCCGGAAATGCAATATAGTTTATTTTTACAAAAACAAATGGGTAGCGGAAAAAATATAGTATATTTACTAAAGAATGCAATAAATTTTTTTTTTGAAAATATATTATATTATTAAAAACACATAGTATATTTTCTCCTAAATACAGTACATTGTGTTTTTTTTTTGTATTTTTATTTTTATTTTCTTAAAAGAAAGCATTATAGTCTATAACTGACTGCTTCCGCCCCCACCAGTTTCCGTAATTTAATTATGCCAATATTTTTATGTGTGTGTGTGTATATATATATATATATATATAGCTGATTTAATTCTGCTATTCTTGACAAAGAAGAAAGTGTGGCGGATAAATATGATGTTGTTGTCACTTTATGGACAAAAACATTGAAGAAGACACCGTGATTTTCGTTTTCAAGTCCATGCTACTGTTACTTAATATTGGGAAAACTATCCTAAAAAACAACTAAAAAACAAAAGCAGAGCTTTAGGTCACGTAATAAGTACCTAGCATTATTTGATCAACATGACTACTTTAGTTACGTATCCTTCTTTGTTTTTTCTTCTAATTTTAAAGATGAATACATTTTTAAGTCAATGTATAGTTACTTATGGCAACTTTTATTGAAATATGCTTTGTTAGAAGTAATTATAGAGCCCAATGCTTGGACAAATGAGAAGAAAGTTATTATTATGACTGTATGATTGGTTGTATGTTTAGTACATTTTTGGTCTTTAATATACTCTTTTAAGACTTTTTTTTTAAAGAATATTTTAATAATTAAAAATTAAATTTTTACTTAAAAATTCTTTAATTTTAATTTTAAAAATGAAATATAAGGTTTTAGAACTGAGAAGAACTTTAAAGCTATTAAAACTAATTATAAAAATCAAATAAATGCAGTGAATTGAACACACGACCTAAATATGAGTACATATATAATAAATACTATATAACTGTTGACCATATATTTTAAATTTCGTTTATCTATAATTGAAGTTAAATGATAGATACCATAAATATATATTCAAAAGACATAAATGGTGCAACCGAAAATTTGTGGTTTGAATAGATCAAGTCAACAATGCGCATGAAAGTGTATATTTTGTGAGAAAATTATATATATATATATATATATATATATATATAGAGAGAGAGAGAGAGAGAGAGGGAGGGGGGGTCGAGGAAGAAAATGACATTAAAAAAAAAAAAAAATCGTATCCATCGAGTTAACCAACTAACACTCTCAACTTGTTCATTCAAACGATCGCTGGCCGTGAGTATGGCCCGCTCGTGGACAATTCATCAGATCAGATCAGACATCATTTTCAAATTCCATCTTCGTCAATGTCAGGCGGCAATAATTGAGTTGCGCCTTTGTACCTTCAAACTTCAAAGCTCGAGGCCCCGAGTTTGAAAAATTGAAGGGTTGGAGACCCCAACGTCTGATTTAAATTATGGAGGATTTTATTTCTCCCTTGGGCACGTAAGAACAGTCAACAAGACAAATTACTCACAAAATAGGGAGAAAAAAGAAAAGAACTTTGGAGAAAAGTCGTGAAGTTTTTGGTCCAAGTTTTGACTGCTACATCAACTAAGAATTAAATTATGGGAAAAAGAAGTGGGTGGCGCAACAACTCCTGTCCTCACCCGGCATGGTGAGTCATAGAAACGTCTTTCCAGTCCAGGTACGTGCGGCTCCCTTTTCTTTGTATCTTTTCTTTCTTTGGCCCAATCGTTAGCCTAAAAGTTCGACCAAGTCAGGAAAGGTGGGCTTGCGATGTCACAAGCCATAACTGTGGTTGCTGCGTAGGGCACATATGTCTCTTCTTACGATCTTGTTTTGTTGATACGAATTTTGGCTATTTTATTTTATTGTAGAAATATGGTATATGACTAGATTTTTTTTTTTTAATCTATATTTGTGGGGCCAGTTTCAATCATTTTTATAATTTTTAGTATTTTATGTTTTTTTTTTTTTACAGAATTAGTTTCTAATTTTGACTTAACACATATCATTTTTAATTATATTTTTTTATATATATACAAACCACACTTTTATCTTCTAAATCTAAATCTTTGGATGAGATGACAAGGGGGACATACAAATTTTAAATGGAAAAGTATAAGTCTGTCCAAGTTCTACAAAGGACAAAACCAAAAACAAAGTCATGGTAGTAGAATTTCCCATGAATTTGAAGGTGTTACAACAGAAGAGCAACAAAAATAAATATAACTTAATTATAAAAGTCGGTCAGAAATATGGCAAAAGCTCAGAATATTATGTTGGGAAGTCGTTCATAATCCCGTGGAATAAAAGCTATAGATTATTATTATTTTTATTAGACTTCCTGGATAAATCATTCAAACGCAGTAAAACAAATTGTAATATATTAAATGAGAGTGAGTGAGAGAGAGAAAACTTAAATTAAATGCATATTGTTTGTAAAATTTGTTTGTACATAAAGTATTTTCATTTTTTATAATTTTTATGGAAATGAAAACATTACAGCACGTGGGGGAACCCCTGTGTGGCACACTGCATTTAACAAGATAAGAAAATATTGAACATAATTGAACCAACACTTTGATTTTGATAGGTTGATTCCAAATTCCATTATATTTTAGTAAATAAGTTCATTTATGTGTGTTTATATATTTATTTTCATTTTTGTATGAGAAAACTTACCAAGTTGTGCATTACACAAAGTAACTCTGCATTAAATTGTGTTTATTAGAAAATAGAAAGAAATAACATATCTTTTTTTTTTAAAAATTTTTTTGGTTGTAAATCACACAGAAGTCTCATGAATGTATGATAACAAAGGAGTGACTTGAATGATTATAACATGTAATGTTTGTGAGATTTTCTTTTTGTATCAAGAATAGTGTTATCCAACAATACCCATCAAATGGCACAATCATCAGTTTCTCTAAAATTACACCCTAAAAAAGACAAAAGAGAGAAAGAGTTCAAAGGATCTTAGGAACCACCACCCCCCTTCTCTCCCCCCCCCCTACACACAAAATACACTTCCATTTAGGTACACAAAACGACCCTAGTGAGGCCCAAAACAAGAAAGGAAACGGTGAAGAAAAACAGAGTAACAAAGTCCCTGGAGGACCATTTCCTCACCGGCTTGGCGGCATCGACCCTCAAGCTCTTGGCCCTCCTCAGCGCGTCAACCTCCTTCAAGAGATCAAACGCCGCACCTTTCTTCTTCAACTCCTCCACGCATTTTTCCAGCAGCTTCCCGTCCTCTCGCTCCCTCTCCAGCAGCTTCTCCAAGTGGGTCTCCACATCGGTCTTATACCTCACAGCCCAGATGATCCCCAGGGAGCAAAGCAGGGAGCACAGCGACGGGATCCACGATCTCTTACAAGCGAGTGGGTCCCGATTGGATGAGGAATTGAACAGGAGGAGAATGGAAATGGCGTGGAAGAGGAAGAAGAAGATGTAGAGATGAGTGAGCTCTTTGCGGACCCAGTCGATTTGAGTCTCCTTGAGAGAGACTCTGTTGTGGATCAGCTCCTCTTCCTTGAGCCATTGCTTCAAAAGAAGCTTGTGGGTCGGCGTTTCTGCTATTTCGTGAAGTGGGTGCCTTGGCCTTGCTTCCATGATTGCTGTGCTCCTGCTCCGTTCCGCCATTAATAGAGAGGGTGGGAGAGAGAGATTTGCTTTGAAACGCTCTTTGGGGGAGTTTTTGAATCTTGCAACGGTCGAATTTGAGAAATTCAAAATGTCTGTGCATTGACACGATTGCCCTTGGTGGCGATTTAAGTATTATTATCCAGTTTTAGGAGTAGACGTAGGAGGAGGAGCGTCGTTTGTTCAACGGCTTTTTCTTTTTTGCTTGCCAGCCTGCGAGAATCAAACCACAAAGAAATTAATTAACAAAGTCGCTATTTCACTTATATGAAGTTTGTACATGAACACACAACATGTACAAAAATAAATAAATAAATAATATAAATAATCATAAAACTAATTATTTAATTAGTGAGTTTCTCATGAGTTTACAACTTATTCACTAAAATCTTTTTTTTTTTCTCTCTCTTTAAAAGTAATATTGAAATGGACATTGAGAAGTACGTGGATACATACAAATATCAACTTGTTCATAAATCCTTCCAAGACTTAAGAATACAGTTAATAATATAAGCATTCAAATGAGGTAGGTCTGTGGGACCAGAAGTGCACTAGCAGGGCTACGGCTATTGCTTCTGAGGAAGCCATAGACAGTGTCGATGGCAAGCCTTTTTAAGAAAGAGGACTCACTGGCAATGACACTGCTGCTTCCAGTCATGTAGGCCATGCCAGTTTCCTGAGCTTCCATGGGAGAGCTCACCTCGTTGCTGCTCCCTTCCAAGTCTTTGAACCTCATTTTTCTTCCTTCCAGTCCCACCACCCTTGTTGCTGTTTTTTACCAATTTGTATTGCATCTCTCACATCTAGGAATGTTTGCTCCACTACTGCCATTTCTTTGTCTTTGCATTTGCCTTTTCAAGAACTCTTTCATGTTTTCAATCCGTGTTGTTTCGAAACCGCGGCTGTCCCAAATGTCCTTATGTCCAGACATAAAGAAGTGACTTCAAAAATTGCTCAACAACCAATTGACCGAGCTCTAGTAATTTATATGGCTGTATTGGAATTTGGAGGAAAATGGTAATTTATTTTCCAATCAAATGTACAGGATGCTGAAGAAAATTTAATAAGGTTACTCCATTGTGGTTAAAAGGTTCAAACCATGTAATCAGCCTCTCTAAAAATGCAGACAAAAGCTTGCCAACATATTTCTGAACACCCTTGGAGCTCTAGGTTTCAAGATCACAGAAAATATCCTTTTTAAAAGTCTGTATATCCAAGGTTGCAAATATCTGATCTTCCTAACTTCATAATGCTTTTTATTGTGAAAGAGTTCCTATTTTCCCGCGGAGAGGAGAAAGTTACAGTAGGTGGGGCAGACAGTTGCCTAACAATGCACCGGAATATGAGCGACTCTTGGGGGATCAATTCGCTGAAAATGAAATTGGTCACTATCAGGATCTCAAGGGTCATAAAGATAAGAACCTGATGGAAGGCAGGGAAATTCGTAATAAAAAGTGCAAACATTGGTGGGACATCAGAAGTAAGATGGGAGTAAACAATGCAGATCCCTGGAACCCTCGTAACTTGCAGATTTGGCCCAATTGCCAGGAGCCTTTGCAAGCTGATCTTGTTCTCCTGCTCATAAGCATGGTTTTTGGGAAGTTCCATAATGCCATACAAACATTAGAGACATAACTGATAGAGAGACAACAAGGGGAAGCCAGTCTCCTTGGTGTGCTTTTGTAAGGCAAGCAGAGAAGATCCAAAGATCGCAACAAACAGGAATGCTAGAAGAACACTTTGATGCTAGAAACATCAACATGGTTGTGACGTACATCACTGTGATTGCAGCCAGACCTATACATAAGCAGAGTAGAAAAGATCATTTCCTCCACAGGAGAACACAAAATTAGAGGAGGGGAGAGCAAAAGTGGGGCTGAGATAAACCATATGCACGGGCTATGCACTTAGTGTCCCTAAATCCAGAGAGAAATGCTACACAGAACAGCATCATCATCCAGTTTACTTCTAGTATGTATATCTGGCCAGGTATATTACTTGACGTGTGAATTATTTTTACTCCAGGAAAACACCTGAGTGGTCTGCAGTGACTTACAATGCTGGAAGTAGCAGAAATTATTGCTTGGCTTGCCACCACAGTTGCAATGACTGAGTACAGGCCAAAATACAGGATCTGAAAGATGGGATAGATGTCGAGGAAGACAAACCAAGAACATCAAATAATGAAAAGTGCTATTGCAAGATACATCTGCAGAATTAGGATTTTTCCAAATGCATCATTCATTTTTTATGGTATGCCTGCAGAAATTTATATCGTTGAGGACCTGCATGTGATGGACTTGCAAGAACCACTGTGAAGATCATCTTTGTTTTTGGAGAGGTAAGCAGCTTGGCCAAGTAGGACAGAACCAAGCAAAAGAATGCCGCTAATGTGAACGCAATCTGTGGGAAGAAAAGCATCAATAAACAAGTGGTCGATTTGTAACTAAATCAAATGCTAGTAACATGAGATATCGGCTGGAGCAAATATACCCTCGCAGAAAGTTAGCGAGAAATGGCCGATATCAGCAGACATGGCTTCAGAACCTTTCAAATCAGAGCACCATGGTTTCTAGAATATAAACTCAATGTGTGAAATAATGAAATTGTGCTGGATAATCCCTCACCACCAACCTGCAAGACAAAGAACAATGTCTCCAAGGGACCTCCATTCATTCTTTCCAGTTTTCTTGAAAAAAATTGCAGATATAGTAAGGTGACGAAGCATTGATTACACTAGGATTCCACAGGAATATGTTGTAAATGCCCGCTCAACTGATGCATAGTAGCCAAGCGGTTGAGATTGGAGCGAAGAAACACCCCACTCTATGCATTCCACGATGCTGAAGGGCAAAGAGGCCCACTAAAATAAGGCAAGCAATGAGCGCACCATAATCTGGGAGTATACGAACGCAGACAAACGTAAGATGGTTACAGATACAGGCCAAATATGAGAAACGTTAGCAGTCTAAAGAGCATTCCTAAGAACACACAGCACTCCACTCGAAATGCCCAAATGCATTATAAACATGAAAAGCAACTTTTCCGAAGTATTTTCATTTAGCTTGGACACCTACATACTTTTCTGCTTTGACACATCCGGATCCTAAGCTATAGTGGAGCTCCAAATTTCTATTGGTTCATATTTTGGTTTCGCCTAGTTAAGGCATCTCTTGCAATCAAATGAAGGTTGTTACTTACTTTCATGTAGATTTTTATATTTGATTTGGATTCCATAGACTGCAGATATAACTGTAAGAGGAATGTGAAGTAAAACAAAAAATGACTAGTTTGTCTAACATAATTTGTGGGTTTGCATCTTAAGTCTTTTTATTTTATTTTATAAGATATAAAATAGATATAGTATTTAAATGAGTAAGATAAAATTTTTCAAACCTTTTAAAATATATTTGTTTTCTGACGTATGTCTTATAAACAATGCCTAAGCTCTGGTAGGCAAGTATTATACTGGTTTTGTCGAACTTCTGCTAACATTCATAGAAGTTAACTCAAAATATTTACAAGTTAAGCTGTACAATAAGATACGCAGCAGTAATAAGCCAATTGACCATTACATAAGAAAAACAAGCGAAGCAAAGTTTGATTCCTTGTTTTTATGCAAACATACAATGAATAAAGTTCTGAATCTCGAACCCCGCCGGTGATGAGTGAAAGCAATTCATGCTAGAGGTCATGTCTCCAACCTTTTGGGGGCAGCTGGGCCAGGAAATGAGACCAGTGCAGTTTAGCATATATGCGGATGGTGAAACACATCTCCGGATTTGGAAAGCCCCATTATCCAGTGATAAAAAAACCAAACAAGGTTTACACAGATGAAGAAATGGCAATCGAGTTGAAGAATCAAGGCTCAATAACAACATGTAAATATGCAGCCGAATTCAACGGCATATGATCTATTGAGAAGAACCCTTAGCTAGTTAAGGACAAGGAACTTCTTGCTTAAATAGATCCAGTGACAAGAAACATGGATCAAGCTTAGTGTAACAGTAAGAAATTGTATCGTAACTGGAAGGTAGTCAATATACGAGTGACTAACTCTTGTGAATATAAGAGTAAGATTATTTATGTTTAACCAGATCACTAGAGTGGAAGTCTCTTGCACTAAGACATGGAACCTCCCATCAAGAAAGAAAGTACAAATCTTAAAAAGGAAATTAGACTATGGCTTTTTGACTTTCATAATCCAAAAGTTTGGATTAAAGACAAGAAACAACCGTCTCTTGCTCTGTTAAGCAATCAGCATGTAGGCAAAGCTTCTATTTGAGATGGAATGTTATACAAATAGAACTATTAGCTTACTTTTTTTTTTCTTTCCTGCTAAACTCAGCATGGATCATAAAGAATGACCAAGTCTAGTTATCGGTTGCATTTAACAAGAGCCTCTCAAGAAAATTTCAGTACTAAAAGGCAAGCCATTATTAACACTACTTAGCAAAAGCATTGAAGGCCAAGACAGAAGAGAAAGAATTAGACACCATAACTGGCATTAGCGTAAGTAGACTAAGGTGAAGAATGCATAATTTTCAGTTTCAAACGAAACTAACAAAATCTTAATCCCAAATTTAACTAGATTCGGCTAATGACCATTTTTTTTCTTTGTTCCGTTTTATTATGAAATAAAAAAGCAAAAAAAAAAAAAAAAAGGTAGTGGGAATTTATTATTTGTTCAATTTTATTCACTTTCTCAAGAAACAAACAGGAAGCAAACAAAGCAAAGAACCATGCATGGCTATTTGTCATATCATACACTAGGAAAAATATACAAGACTCAATACAAATGTTACAT
The DNA here is from genome assembly GCA_021464305.1 of Kandelia obovata. Classification (NCBI taxonomy): domain Eukaryota; kingdom Viridiplantae; phylum Streptophyta; class Magnoliopsida; order Malpighiales; family Rhizophoraceae; genus Kandelia; species Kandelia obovata. The sequence goes on along the minus strand of CM038478.1, from coordinate 9,960,319 downwards.
ATCAACGGAGGATGCCGGGTTGTGGGGCCGGATTCTTGGTCCATTTCTTTGCATAATACAATGTTTGAAACTAGAATAATAATAATAATAAATTAAGTTCGGACAACCAATGACATTACGATAATAATAATAATAATAATTTAAAAAACTTTACCAACCAGTCAAATGGGTCCCACCAATCGAGTAGTGTTTTTTTTTTTTTTTGGCTTTTTTTTATTTTATTTTTATGGTGGGTTCTTTCTCAACCCGTGTATTATTTGTTGCCAGAGGCTGGTTTGGGCGAGAAAGGGGAGGCGGGCATGGCGACGTCGTCGCCGTTGAACAAGATCGAGACGGCCCACCAGATGTACAGAGATGGCAAGTACAAGGAGGCTCTTGTGTTCTACACGGAAGCCCTTTCCATGGCCAAAACCAAACCCCAGAAGATCGCTTTGCACAGTAATAGAGCTGCTTGTTTCTTGAAATTGCACGATTTCAAAAGGGTACCCTCTCTCTCGTTCTAATGCTTCTTCAATTGGTTATTTTCATTTTTATTTCTGAAGTTTTTGCTTTGTTTGTGATTTTGGATTTTTCTGTCATATTATGGATGCTAGTTGTTATTGATATATGAATTGTTTTTTCAAATTTCTTTATTTTTGTTCCTGATTTATGGTTATCAATTGAATTCCCCCTTGCTTTTACTTTTAATAATGCCTTGAAGATTGGGCTTTCTCGTTTGGTTATTATTATCGGTTTTACTGTTTGATTCAATTACTTATACTGGTTGAGATTATTTGTTTGAATGAATTGTTTTTTATTTTTTATTTTTTTATCGTCAACAGATAGATAAACATGGCTGATAATGTTCTTTGTAAATTGAAATTTAATATTTTGGATTATCGATCTTTTGAAGCTAAAATGTGCAAGTGAGACAAATATATAGACATAATAATATTGAGACTTTTCTTCTTTTAGATTGCTAAGAGAATAATTTAAACCTTGAAGGCTGCTTGCCTTAGCCAGGTGCTCCAAGTTGTTCCTAATCATGAACCACATTGACTTATGAAATCTTGCCACTTAATCAGTTGTGTTCAGTACGATGGAAAAATAATTTCCCTCTTTTGAGGGCTTTATATTTATGTTCTTTCCTGGAACATCAAATTGGTGTTTAATGGTACGTGATTGCAAGTTACTTGTTCTGTCAAAAAGTCTCGAAAAGTTCCATCAACATGTAGAATTTAGACCAACTAGAAATCAGTTTTAGATCACTTCCAAAAGTACTCGAAAAGATGGGAATTTATATTCCATTCATATGTCCGATTTTCATTCAAAAGTTTGTTGTGTAAGCTACAGTGGATATTCTTTTTCAGTAGACACATAACAGAGAGCCATTGTTATGACAAGCAGAGACACTGCCCCCACCCCAAGTGCATGTACGTGCACATGTGCCAACACGCAATAACAGTTGGCATCTTATAAGCATTACTATCAAAGCGTAATGCATCTTATTTCATGTGTAATAGGAGACTATCATACCGATGGGTGGGAAGCATTTTACAATGATAATATCTAATCATTTACATGTACTTATGATGTGTGTCTCCCTGTGTGCAATATTGATGTGTCTTGGGAAACTGTTACAAATTGTACATCCAGTATTGTGTATGCACTTATTATGCCTATGTGATGTTTCTGGAGACTTTTTTTTTCCACACTAAGTGCTTTTGTCATAGGCAACTGAAGAGTGCACTTCAGTGCTTGAGCTTGATCACAATCACACTGGAGCACTGATGCTGCGGGCGCAGACATTAGTCACCTTGAAGGAGTACCGCTCGGCACTCTTTGATGTCAACAGGCTCATGGAATTGAATCCATCATCTGAAGTTTATCAAAATCTTGAAGCTCGTTTGAGGACACAACTGGTAAGTCCTTCCCTATACTCTCTTAGTGAGTGTTATTGTCTACTGTCTTATGGTTGACACTGTAATTTAATATAAGACAATATTGAAGCTGGAAAGGACACAAGGCTTCTTGTATTGCTTCTGGTAATTTAATATGAGATCTCCCTTACATGCAATCCTTTTTGGCAACAAAACTGCAGGTATTTGTTAAAGTGAAAAGATCATAGGCTTCAAAGAAATTGCATCACAGACTGCTCATAATTTGATGTACTTTTGCTGAAATGATTCCAACTTTTTTCTTACAAGTTAACTAATTACGATTAGGTTCTTGGTGAAGGTGAAATCAAGGCCTGTGTTTGATCTGGATAAAATCTGTCTTACTCTGTTGACACAAATCCTGGGCTGAAATTTGTTCTAGTTGGCAGTTATGCCAGGCTGCTAAGCCATATACACTTGATGGCCTCTATGTTGGGAGCTGTTTAGAGTTTCACCTAAGTTTTGGACCTTTGGGTATAAAATTTATGTTCTGTGCATTTATGGAAGCCTTGTGTTCTCCATAATCAATCTGTTTCTTCACAAGCTAATAATTGATGAGACTACATTACAGCACAATGAATAGAAACACTAAAAAAAAAATCTAAATCCAATCTTTTCTATTTTGTGCATCTAGGGTACGAGCTTGTGTTTATAAGTTTACCCAAACACTGGCTTTGGTTCAATGCCAAAAACCAAATTTGGAGGCTCTTTCTTTTTTGGCTGTTAAACAAAATGTTGGACATCCTTAAGTTACATTCTTTGACTTGATTTTTATTATATGAGCATTACTCTCCTGGATTTCAAGAAATTTGTTTTTGCTCAAGGAAAGTCACTTGCTCCAATACCTGAATCAGAAGCAGAGTTGGAAGAAGAGGAAGAAATAGATGAACCAGAACCGTGCAGACACAGGGAAGAGCAAAAGTATGGAGAATCTATTGTTCTAGGTGGAACTGAACTGAAAGCTGAGCCAGAGAAAGCTACTGTTGCTGTGAAGTAGTTAACTCTGCAGTACAAAACTTCAAGGAATCTCCAGAACAAGGTACCAGAAAATCATTATCTGCTGAAGTAATTGCTCATGCAAAGCGGAAGTCAGAACCCAGAAAGAGTATTGCTGCTGAAGTCATTGCACAAGCACAAAAGGCCAAGGAATCATCAGACCAACATTCCAAAGGATGGAAAGCAATTCCAAAACCAAAGGGTCACTCAACTCTGGATTATGCTCGTTGGGACAAAGTTGAGGATGATTCAAGTGATGACGACGACGACGGTGATGATGAAGAGTCTCAGCCTCAATATCATTTCCGTGTAAGAACTGTTGGTGTGCGAGCAGTGAAATGAAACAAGAACACTGACCAATGACGTTAAATGGAAGATTTAATTGTCAAATCAACCACATTTGGAGGTGAAGATGCTCCAAGGTTTGGCACTGTAGCTGGAAATGTTTGGTCATCTATCATCTGGAAATTTGACAATCAGAAGAGGATATCATTTACATGCAATCTTCATCAACTGTTGAACTGACGGTTACTTAAGCCATAAAGAGCAGACCAGACCTTTGCATCCGTCACTTGATCAGGTTATACCCCTTTTTAGCTAGCTTCTTCTTTTAGGCCTATGCTTTGTGTCACTAACCGACAGGTTGAAGGGGCAAAACTCCAAAACGAGAGGTTTCATATTGTTTTACTGATGTGCTCATATGTTACGGTTGGAATGTTCAAGGGGACTCATCACTGAAGGTACATGGTCAAAGGGGTGGCTAATGGATAATACTTAAGGGGTCGAGCAATTATTGTTTTTGATGCTGTAATTGCATACCTGTCTCTAGAAATGGCAAACTCTTCGTTTCCTTGTCTGGCAAGTTTGCAGGGGAAAGGAACGATGTAACCTTACCTTGTCTTATGACTCTTCAGTTGTTAGGGTAGCCATATATGTAGCTTTCAGGTTTTCTCTTGTATTTTGATATTTAACCGTTCAAATAGACCAAAGAATGAGAATTTTTTAATTGGTTTTATGATGAACTAAGCTGTACATTATTCTCATTTTGGACTTGAACATTTGCATATATATATATACCATGTTCTTGTTTTAGAGATTGTTGACAAAGTTCTGATGCTTGTGCATTGAATACGGTCTTTGCAATATATTCGAAGCCTAATGCCATATATATATGTTTTTATTGAAATCTGCCTTTTTTTAATAGGTTTATGGAATCATATTTTATGGACTTAAAAATGAGTCTTAATCTCTCTTATTCTTTAGCTGTTGTGGTAAATGTATTTGAAAAATATTTTTCAGTTGAAGAAGATTGGATTTGTTGGTGTCAAAGTTTGAGTTTTAGTCACTTATTAATTAAAAAAAGAAATTTAAAAAAATAAAGACTTGTATATCAAGATGTCTAAATTTTGCAATTTAAAACAGGTTTCTCTGGTCTCAGTGAAATTTTTGTAAAGGAAATTGTTTATATGAAAATAAATTTTTGGATATATGGTACTTGGTTATCTTAGACATAAGATTCTTGCAAATGAATTTTATTATAATAGGACTTTATTATCACTTAATTATATGAACTCAGATTTTGTGGACTAATTTATAAATACAATATATATATATATAATATATATATGTTAATTTTTAACAGTGTGAGTTGAATCTCTAAAATATCGCTTGTGCAATAAATTACCAAAACTTGACCTTAAAAAAGTGTTAAAACTTCATTAAACTTACCAACATGTCATTCTGTCATAATATTAGAAATAATTCAAATGTGAATTATTTCAAAGTTCGAAGGTTTTTGATTAGAAGTTTGGA